>OW028583.1:31485709-31838209 GCA_932294295.1 Alitta virens | reverse complement strand
TTCCAGGGGGCACTTTCTCTAGTGAATATAATGGCAGTCCCTATTGATAGGGTCGAGCAGCTGACATTACGTCATTTTGTCATCTTTTATGGCTCCCTAAACCCCCCCCCCCTCCCATCTTAGGACAGTCGTGGAGGGGGGGGGGGGGGGTGAGCGAGTACAATAAGGAGGGGGGGGGGGGGAGTTACAGATATGAGTGCATAAGCATGTATAAGCATGGAATGCTTATGACTCCATGGCATAAGATAATATGTCAAAATGTGTTTGGACAGCTGTGGCGATTTGTCACTCGGTTGGATGTATTCAAAGAAGAAGGAGATACTGCAGAAAGAATTTAAAGAAGGAAAAACAAAATATAAAAACAGAGACACTAAGAAGAAAGAGAGGACTAACTGGAGAAACAGAGGCTGAAAAAGATGAAATATCGTGGGAAAGAGACAGAAGGAAAGAAGGAAGAAAGAAAGAGAAAGAAAGAACAAAAAAGTAAGTAAGTAAGTAAGTCAGTAAGTAAGTAAGCAACTAAGCAACTAAGTTACTAATAACTAAATACTAAGCAATTAAGTAAGTAACTAAGCAACTAAGTAACTAAGTAACTAAACAACTAAGTAACTAAGTAACTAAGCAACTAAGTAACTAAGTAACTAAGTACTAAGCAATTAAGTAAGTAACTAAGCAACTAAGCAACTAAGTAACTAAGTAACTAAGCAACTAAGTAACTAAGTAACTAAGCAACTAAGTAACTAAGTAACTAAGTACTAAGCAATTAAGTAAGTAACTAAGCAACTAAGCAACTAAGTACTAAACAACTAAGTAACTAAGTAACTAAGTAACTAAGAAACCAAGAAGAAGAATAGGACTTGATACTTATAATGCAATAAATTACTATGGGAAAACTTGGATAGAAATATCATTACCATAAAATCATCAAATAAATAGTTTGATTATCATCAACTTGCCCCACTTGGGTACAAATTACACTACTACCCTCACTAAGTAGGAACCTCTATCTCAGGATTTACATAGATAATACAAGATCAATTGATACTGATGAATCACTGAGGATGATACTCATGATACTTTGACCTTGAACTTCAACAACCAAAACCAGCTTATGACCTCACTAAAATTAATACCGGATTAACCTTTGATTAATAATAGAGAAATCTGGATCTACATCAGATGTTTATACATTTAAGCTGATACTATAATCCATATGTGATTGCTTAAAATAGATGGATTACAAACGATAGATAGATAGATAGATAAATAGATATATTGATAGATAGAGAGATAGATAGATAGATGCATGGATAGTTAGATAGATAGATGGATAGCTAGATAGATAGATAGATAGATAGATAGATAGAGACAGATAGTTTTCTGTACATTGTCCTTTTAAGTATAATTCACACAGTTAAAAGTACATAAAAATGATCTTTTACTGTAGTCTTTTGGCAATCATCATTTCCAACTAGGAGGTCATAAAGAAACTTCAAAAACAGCTGTACACAATATGTCTACAAATGGGAACTAGACCAGCTACAAAATAAAAAGAAATGTCATTTCTCAAGAGTATACACTTTCAAGCTCTTCACTATTCACAGCTAGCAAATTGCTCTAAGAATATTTTGTGACAAAACCTTGCGAAGTTTAGGATCCTTAAAATTTGCTTATGCGAAGAATTACACTCATGCCTCTGTGGTATCATATAACACTGTCATTATAGTCTTCTAAGTATATTATTGTGAGATATTGTTAAAAACATGAACTACGTGTAAAAATGTTTAATGTATCAAATGATTTTTTAATGTAGAAATGCATAATTATAATTGCAATGCAGTCTCACATTGTGAGTTTTAAGAGGGTAACTTTACGTTATCAAGTTTTTTTTTTTTAGGTATAAAAATATCTTTATCTTATTTTTATTCAGACTTTATCTTTACTACATCTTATGTGCAGACACTTATGTCAATACTAGTGACCTGATTTAGAATAAAAAATAATCAAATACCTAGCTGCAAATGTGTGTACAATAATTTAGCTCATACTGTAGTACAAATGCATGTGTGTTAAATTCAAAATGATTAATTCCAGACTTTGTAATACCTTGTTTGGAGATGAAATCTTGATCCGGAGTTAAATCCATGCGTATATATCCAATTTTATGATATAGATTTTAATTCGATATGTTAGTAATTAGCAAAAACATCCATGGATATGCTGATGTAACCCCGTCAGCACAAAAAAATCAGCTGATACTACTTGGTGTAGCGATGTTCACAAACTTCAGATCAGTAATATATGATGTTTCCCTAAATAAATCCTTCAAAATCACACCAAATTCTTAACTCCATTAAAACAAGTGTTTGTGCATGTCTAATGATGTACGAAACATGTAAGAATGCATTTACATGTGGATTTTAATCCGTAAAATGTTCAGAATCTCTCACAGCACATGCGATATGGGTGCTGGTCGGACACACACTGTCAACATTGAAGTAGTGGGGCTTATTTCACAGTGGCGCGCACATGTATGGAGAAAGCATGGCCACACAGTACCGCAGTGTTTCGATTAAACGCCGGGTCTAAAAATGTAGTTCTCGTATAAAGGCCGGGGCTGGGCATTATAAATATCAATAGTTGAGTAACCATATCTCAAATAAACACATCAATCAGTCAGTATATCAATCAATCAATCAATCAATCAATCAATCAGACAATCAGTCAGTCAGTCAGTCAGCCAGTCAGTCTGTCCGTCTGGCTGTCTGGATGTCTCTGTCTAGCTGTCTATATATCTATATATCTATCTAGCTGTCTAGCTGTCTAGCTGTCTATCTAATTATCTGTCAATCTATCTATCTATCTATCTATTTGTCTATCTGTCTAGTTGTCTATCTATCTATCTATCTCTTTGTCTATCTGTCTAGCTGTCTATCTATCTATCTATCTATCTATCAATCTATCTCATAAATGCCCTGGATTGTAATCAGCAAAATATGACAACCTCAGTGCAGCCATGTCGGTCCTTGTGATATAAGTGATGCAAATGGGGACGACATTTTCATGCAAATGAGCCTGAAAATCATGTGAAGCCTAGTGGACATTGTCCAAATCAGACTTCCCATTGGTCAGTGGATGGTCATTCTGCAAAATGGCCATTGATACTGACCATTGGCTACCGTTAAATGAGATCAGTTATATTGAGGGTCAATGTAATGCAATAAAACAAGTGCTAACTGCAATCAATACCACGGAATTCATGGTGATTGCAAGCAGCACTTTGTATTGAATGTCAGCTAATAAAATGAGACAGGCAGAGAATGCAGAGAAAGAGAGACAGACCATGGAGACAAGAGTACTCTTGTCTCCATGGACAGACTGACTGACAGCTAGACAGCTAGACAGCTAGACAGTGAGACAGATGACAGCAAGATTGGTGAAATTTGCAGTCAAATATATATATATATTGATCGACAAAAATATAGACATTGAATAACAAACAACTTCAAATGCATTTTGAAAATATGATGAAACCCCATTTTCAAGACAACCTCACTATTAAGACAACCTCACTATTAAGACCACTTCACTATTACGACCATTTTTTGAACACAACTATTATATTCTCACCACTTTTTACTTATTAAGACCACCTCAGCATTAAGTCCAGTGTATTTGCACCAAGGGTGGTCTTAATGGCCAGGTTCTATTGCATAAGAATACATAATTAGAAAAATCAGGATAGCTCAGATTTCTGACTCATTACCCTTTCACCGCATGAAAACATGCTTAACAATTGAGCCATTGAAAAACTGACTCATGAGTCAAATTTCTTTTTGAGTGAAGACTCGCTTTAAAAATTCAGGAAAAATGAAGATCTTGAATAAAAGAAAACTTCAATAGTTCTTCACAGAATAAAGGAACCGTCTGTGTGTAGACATTTTAATCTTTTAAGAAGGGAGGATATATTTTCTTCAATTTCAATATTGTGTTACATGGAAAACAGTTTAAAAAAAACACTAATAGGATAATACCCTGGCCACAGATTTCCTGATCTTTTTTTATTGTATTGTATTGTATTGAATTGTATTGAATTGTATTGTATTGTATTGTATTGTATAATTCCAACCTATGTTACAAATTTACCCATAATTTTAACTCGTAATTTAACATTTATTTACAAATTTTTCTTAGGATATTGTGCCATAAATAAACAGTTAATTTTGTAGTATTAAAAAAATTTATAAAAATGTTTGAAATTTCCAATAAACTTTTTGTACTTCTACTACATTTTACTTCAAAGTACAGAAATATATCTTTTTCAATTAAATTATGATTTAGAAATGCATTTTCCCAGAAATATATCCTTCATATCATGAACATTCCACACTGCCACAGTCAATTTAATTTAGCCATATATATTGCACTGACCCATCATTAAAGAGTCGTAAACACACCTCTGAGCAAATGTAATCTATGTTCTCAGTATGTTGTATTTATGTTAGTGGTCTAACTTACACAGAACATTCGCTGAATGTCCAGAAATTTGCCCACAAGGCACAAACGCAAGACAGTCTGGCTAATTCATTGAAATTCTAGCCCCAGGTCCTCATACAGTGTCAGACTTGAAATGTTTCTTTTATGTTTTTCTTGCTTTATGTCTTGTTAAAGTCACAATTTGATGAGGTGAAAAAACAGTTTTCAAGATTGTATTACATGTCGCTAGATATTTTATGAATTTTAAATGGGATATATCATGACTTGAATAAGCCTCAGGTACTTAATTAAACTAACAGTTTTTAAGGTTAAAGATAGAAAGAAAGAAATAAGAATTTATATAAGAATGTAAGAAATTAGAGAAAACAAAGAGAGATAGAGTTAAAATTACAACATGAAAAATATATAATAGAAAAGAAATCAACTGATAAATTATAAAAAGAAAGCAAGAAAAAAGAAGGAAATAAATAAATTAATATAATGACAGTATGGTCTTAATTTCAAAGTACTCTTAATATGAAATCGTTTAATTTAAGGAAAAATTACTTGAATAAATGAATTAATATTCAGTTTTAATGGTGAATAGGTCTTTACAGTGAGTTATCCTCAATTAAGGTCACACTATATTTTATAGCCAAGACGTTCTATACTGTCTGGCTGCAGTCTGTCTGTCTGTCTAGACTTGTCTGGCTGTCTGTCTCATTTTGCCCCCAGTCTTTCTGACCCTTGTTTAGTCTGTGTCTATTTGAGCTGATTAAAAACTGATAAAACCCTTCAACTTCATTTGCTCATGGAGACAAGAGTAGTACTAATGTCTCCTTGATTTGCTGGACTGATAATGATAAGATTAATTGCTAATTACACAGGAAATGATGGATGATTTAGGAGTGATTAGCAAACCGTCTGCCTGATTGTAAACAGAAGCTAACAGAATGTTGCAAATTGTTTCCTTGGGCAGGTATTTTCTGGTGGGAAAATTTACTTTTTATGACGAAAAAAGTGCTTGTTTTCCCACTAAAACAGATAGAATGTGTTTCTTTGTAACAACTAAGATTTGTTGGCGAAAAACAGCATAAAATACAAGTAAATCGGATGAAAATTGTGAAGCTATTTATTTAGCAGTATGTTGTCAATTTATTTTGCACACATATTATTCATAGAAGTTTTTATCTATCAATCAATCAATCAATCAATCAATCTTTCAATCTATCAATCAATCAATCAATCAATCAATCTATCTATTTATCTATTTATCTATCTATAATCCATTTCTATTGAAATATTGACCGCTTTTTAAAAAATTGTTATAAATATCAAATATAGATCCAGATTTTACTATTATACTTTATTGGCAATAGGTTAATCCTGCATTAATTTCAGTGAATTTTAAGGCAACTTAAAAAACAATTGTCATGCATTATCAAAGGTGTTCAGCAACTCAGTGAAATGCAACACAAAATATTATTATTAATATCATATTTATGCACAATTATAATTGCCTTAAACAAAATTATCTCGCTGAGCTTGAATTTAATGATTTGTAAATATTTATTTTATTTTATGACAAATACATAATTACATAATAGTTGGGATAATTTTTTTCTATCACTGATGAAGCTGTAATTACGAAATGATCTTAATAATGGCTGTTAATTAGATTTTAATGCATGTTCACTCTAGAGGTAAAGTTTCTTTTGAAGCAAATACTTAAAAAGAAATTAATGAATTACAAAAAGTTTGTCTGCCCAGATTTTACCCATCAAATATACATCTGTTGTATATACCACAGTTGCACAATAATTCTGAATGGAGGGGAAAATAGTCCTCTATAAAAATTCCAACAGCTCCTGTATATGCAAGAGTGGGGTAAGATAACTATGGAAAAGGTTATCAAAATACATGTAGTTCTAGCTAAGTACATATTTTTTAGAAGATAACTTATCTACAGAGCGAGTTACATGAAAGAGACTTCACCCAAACCGACTGAGGACATATGAGTATTTTATGTTATTGTTTTGTCCATTTTAGACTTGTCTATCTGTCTGTCTAAATGTTAGTCTATCCGTCTTTTTGACAAAGGTAAATTAGTGGTTAAGACTATATATATATAGTTAGTTTAAATTATAGGATGTATTTTCAAATAGCAGTTTGAGTTTTAGAGTTGAAAATGCTGAATATCAGTGTGTGGTCCTTTGTACTCATAGGCGTAGGAGGCACCTTTCTTTTGGGGGGGGGGGGGGGGGCAAAGGTCATCTTGCCCGAATTTTAAGGCTTTTATTAGCACCCTTTATGCCCGAATTTTTCAACTTTTTTGGCTTTCTTGGACACTTGGGGGGGGGGGGGGGGCAATGGCCCCCCCTGCCCCCCCACCTTTTACGCCTATGTTTGTACTTGGTGTATATGCTGAGGCAAGTAAAAGACCCCACCCATGGTGTAAACCTGTCCTTTATATAGTATCAATGACTCATATCTATACCATATCATCATAACATCTGCCTCTGGTATTTTTGTTGTAAACAGCAGTTTTTTATTTTCCATAAACATCAAAGCTAGCTCATCTTGACTGATACAATATTGGCGCTGCCATTTATATGTTTGTGTAGTAGGCAGAAATATGCTTGGCAAAATAATAACAAGGAATACAGAAAATCTTCAATACTCACAGATGTGGAGACATGTGTATAAATAGTCATATATCTCCCAGATGCAAATATGCATTAGAGTCTTTTCACTGAGCAGCCCTGAATTCAACAGGACATAAGTCTTTCCTCTCCTCTTATTACTCATTTTGCTTTTCAGACGTAGAAGATAATCACTGACTTATTCAATAAATATAACTTTCTCAGAAAAATAACAAAAATCAACTGAATGATAAGGTGTCAAATATACATTAAAATGCACTAAAAATACTACTGCTTGGATGCACTTTGCTTCAGCCAATCACAGCCAAGGGCGGGAACCTTTTCAGCCCATAGAATTGCAGTATTCTGTCATAGCCACCTGGTGGAAATATTGAGAACCTTCCGTGAAAATCCACTATTGTACAGGGAGTTCACAGAACGTACTTTTATGTGTTGGTACTACCATAGTAAATCCATGGTACTACTGCAGCATATATATATATATATACAGTGAAACTTAACCATTTAAACAACTTTGAAATCAATAAGGTGGTCTTTATATCGAGGTGGTCTTAATTCAGGGTCACTGAAATAGTTAAAAATCGAAGTAGTCTTAATATTGGGTGGTCTTAATAATTAATTTATTGTAGGATTCCAACATTACATCGACATACTTCTAAATATAAAGTTAATATATATAAACTCATAAAAATGGATAGGTATTAATGAAAATATATTAATTAGTTTAATGTAGAATTTTGCATTGAAATATAACATTGAAACGTGTGATAAACTAACCTTTGGCATAACTATCTTTCTCCTTTTTATTCATTTTACGAACAGACTTCTGAGGAGACCACAAAACTCCTCAATTTTCCACTGATAGACACCCAAACGCACTGGTGGAATTCTTTTGTGGTTGCCATGGTTATTTGAAGTTGACACATGGGGTTAAAGTTGCACCCACCCCAACCCCCCCCCCCCCGGAAGTGCTGGTTTTTCCCACCCAAAGTGACTTTTTATTAGAAGAGGGGGTGAGATAGAAAGATAAACCATCTTAAACATGTGCATCAATTTGGAGACAGGTTCAAACATGTCACCAATACTTGCAGCTGAGGGGGGGGGGGGGGGGGGCACTGGAACCAAATTCCATAAATAACTTTAAATTGGCAAAGCATGAATACATTAGGACATTCTATTTTATTATTATCTTTTTGTAATTAGTAAAATCTACAAGGTCAGTCAGTCAGTCAGTCAGTCAGCACGTCAATCAATCAATCAATCAATCAATCAATCTGATAATATTCAGTCCTTCATTTGGATTTTTGTGCAGTCAGTCAATCAGTCAGTCTCTCAGTCATTAAGTCATTCAGCCAGCCAGCCAGTCGTTCATTCATCATTCAGTCATTCAGTCAGTCACTCTGACAGTCAGTCACTCTGTCACTCTGTCAAGCTGTCACCCACTATTGTCAGAGAGTACCCCCCCCCCCCCATCTTTTCCCCTGCCTCAGCAACTGTATTGCACAATTCCATCATTTGCAGATGACATCAGTGCTAAAAGGGGTGTTGTTATTTCATAGCATATGAGGGCAACATTTCAATATTTGGCATATTTCATAAAGTCAATATTGAAACATCCAAAAATGTGAAAATTCAATTTCCCATGCACTTCTGTCAAATTGAGCAGCAACTCTTGTTTAATTATCTTTTTGCTCTAACTTTATAATCCTTGCTCAGAATTACGAGTAAAAAAATGTCAACTGAAAATAACCTTAAATTATGCAATATCAAATTGAAGTAAAACGTAAATTATGTATATTTTTGGTTTTAATTAAAGCACAATCCCTGAAGTTAATATATCAGGTTTTTATGGAATTTTTATTTTAGTAACAGATAGCAGTTCTTACAAATAAACTACAAAATTTTAATGCAAAACATTTTCATTTCTAGATACTAAATTTTGAAGTAATAGCTAGAAAAATAGGCCTTTTCTCTGGCTATGAAAATAATTTTATAAAAGTGCAATAAATTCCACTGTATAATTGCTAGTTTTTGAGTGTGAAATTTGTGGCTCTGTCGAACTAGACCAAAACTCACTTTAAATTTCAGAAAAATTATAAAAATTGCTGGTGCACACAATGTGAATAACAGACATAATTACTTAATGATACCCTTGAACTGCCTGCAAGATGTCTATTTTCTAAAATTTCATTTCTGAAAACATTTTTCAAAGTGTCAGTAGAATATATGTGATGATAGAAAAAAACATATTACTAAGTATAAACTGACTGACTGACTGGCTGGCTGGCTTGCTGGCTGATTGGCTGACTGGCTGACTGACAGTCAAAACTGATTTGTCAATACAGCATAACATAGTTGTTGAAGAAAAAAATAAAACATCAAGTTCATAAGTCCAAAGAATTGCATTTAAAATGTTGTAAATTAAGAAAAAAGACAAAAAATATCTCATTAAATTGGACTCTTGATAAAATTAAGTTTATTTTTTCTGCAATAACTAGGTCATAATTAGCTGATAAATTAGTTTTTAAAGCAAAATTATCACTCGAAAGAGACAACTTTAAATCTTAAACATGTTTTTTTTGGTTATGTCTGCTCCCTGCTGAGAATAAATGTCCATGCTAACCAGGAATTTTGTAAGGTCAATGATTTTGTACAAAAAGCATATTCTAAGAATAATTGTATTTATAACACACACACCTATTGTAGGATAGACTGCATGTACATTTTTGTGTCTTTAGGAATTTGTGCAGTGTGGAAAATGCAAGAAAAAATCAAAAAGAAGGGGAAAATTGATATTTAATTGTAAGTTATATGCAACATGTTTCTGGCCTTAAATGTGATGTGGTCTTAATAAATTTGTTAGTCTTAAAACGGGGGCTAGCTGCATAAAATTAAAGAGAAATTTCATTAAAAGAAAGAAAGAAAACATTATAGTGCGTCATTGCACAAGAAAGTCATTGGCAAAAATGATATAAAAGAATTACTCCTGAATAGTTTTATTTTCCTTTTCTCAATTGTCATTTTAAATCACCGTTATGAATTATATTTATGCATCCAGCCATGGTATGCTTTGTGAAGTCCAATTGAGTACCTCTCTTCACATAATTATGACTGGGGGCAAAGTACTTTTATGTCAGGGGGTTTTATAGAAGTTCTGCTTAGAGCAACTGAGAATGTTGGCTCCTTGTTATTCGCAAACGTTTAAATAACTAGATTTTTTTACATAAATATATATTTTTAAAGTATAATCTTTTCATCTCCAAGCTATTGTATATGTATAAATAATCATATGAATGGGCCACCTGAGCTACTATTGTGAAGTTTTATGATGATTTTTAACTTTAGTCTTTTATTTATGTTCCCTTTGGGGCATTTTTTTAAATGTCCAAAACTAGATTTAATTTGTATTCTAACAGCAAACTAGAAAAAGAGTGGCAGCTTCAAACCGCTCACCAAGTTTATTGTAGAATCGACCATTTTGAATGGCTTAGCTCATACTAAACAAGCCCAGTAGGATATCTAAGCATCAAAAACATGCATTTTATTGACTCTGAGAGAGTTTTCACAATGTTGGCATATATTGCTAATGCATAAAAAGTGAAGAAGCATTCACCGTTGTGCATAATTACACCGAATCAATGTTTTCATGCTCCATGGGGATTACAATTCAACATAGAACTGTCAGAATTTTTTATATTTGGATAATTTTTGCCTTTTGTGTGATTTTTAGAACAGATATCAGACTACAATAGAATAGATAAAAATGTCTGAAAAAAGATATTCCCAAGAATAACACTAAATATATATTAACTAGTTTGTAAAACATAAGAAAATACACAAGAATAAAAAAAATATTGTACGTAGACAGCCATTTAAACAAAATTAAAACCTCACAAACACAAATAACTTTATCTGTCAAAAATTAACTAACCTTAATAGCGAGGCAGTCTTAATATCGAGGTAACCATTACAATAGTATTATTGTATTGTATTAGTTCAAATATATATGGCCAATTCTTAGAGGCAGACGTAATGATGAGAGGAGAATACTTGGAATCCACACCATACGTTTCAATACACTTCAGCAATATGTCATAAATCACATTGCGAATAAAATCTAGATAAAATAAAATCTGCTAAAACCTTTGAGATAATAAAAGACTATTATACAAATTTACAGAATTGTGATTATTTTAAATCAAGATGTTGAAATGTAAGTGAATTGTATTCTGCTCATGTGTATTTAAACTTTTGGACTTGACTGTACAGACACCATGGTCAAGTGGCTAAAGTGTTTGCCTGCTAATCATGAGGTAGCAGGTTTGAACCCCCACCATGGCATGGAGGAGTTGGGCAGATCCTCCTGCAACCCCTGCCTCACCCCACCCAGGTGCAATGGGCACTTGGCAATTAGGCACCCACAGAGATGGCACTGGTGTGAGCTCTTAAGCCCTTGTGGTTAACCCGTATTCAAGGCTGAATGCTCCCCAGGGAGTTGAGAAAGACTCTAGAATGGCCTGCCAATGATGCAATTGTGAAGTCGGTAGAGACTCTGTTGAGTTATAACCAACCTGACAAGTCAAACATGTCAAAGCTGCATGGGAGTATGAGTTATAACAGCTATAAACCCAGATTAACATTATATTACATTTATTGTTGTGTTTTATTGTGGCATAGTGAGGTGGTCCGAGGCGTGGTTCCAATATAATTTATTTTTTCATACCCGCTAGGTGGGGACACTTATTTGCAAAAATCTTTGACTCAAAAAGTTGCAAAAATGGTAAAAAGGATGAGCCAAAGAGAGCAATCAATCTTATTTTTGTACATAACTGTTGCCAGCATTACATTTATTGTTAGAGAACATTACATTATTGTCAGGGAACATCACATTAGTTGTCAGGGCAAATTAAATGTTGAATTGCTGGCATGCAGATTACGTGATTGCAATCAGGTACCTCAGCATTCTTAGTTTAAATTTAGGCCTCACAAAAATAATGGTGTCTACTGCATATTTTTTATTTTTAGGTTTTTCATAAGATCTTACATTTATCAAAATGCCAAGTTAATATTAACATCTATACTCCATACACCAAAAGGTTACTAGTGACCACTGGTCAGTCAAACAAATAGGCCAGCCCTGCCGAAGGTCCCAGGTTCGAAACCTGGCCCCGGGCACTCCTCCATCCCAGCTGGATGACGATTGCATGAGATGTTAAATTTGAGGTGTCAGTGTAAATGTGTAACATGGTGTGGACTCCAAGCAGCCTTATCATCTTATCATCACGTCTGCCCGCAACTAGTTATATAAGCCGACTAATCTTCAGACAAATAGCGTTTCTTGAGAATATGAAATACAATATAATATCTTTATATAATGTTACTATATAGCTGTATTTCTAGTATTTCTTCAAAAACGGCCATGGCTGCGATTTGACACCCATTTCACACGGCAGCCATGTTGGCTTTTTTGTCTCATTGACCTCTCTTTGCACTCAGATATAGTATTGTGACTTCATCAGTAGACAATGGCCATGGTGAGGTCACAGAGTGCAAGAACAATGGAAAAGTAATGATGTAATAATATATAATGTAATCAAAATGAGGTCAATGCGACAAAAATGGCTGCCGCGCGAAGAAGATGTATGCCTCTCGTAGGACCACCCAGTTGTACAAACAAAATGACTGTAAGGTTTGCAATGTACAAAACAATTCTATCTGCGAATATACATGTATTCCATGTACACTTGATCTTTGCTTTGGCCTTGGGCATTCTGCGGAGAGCATATGAAACAACTCGTGTCATTGGTCTGTCTCGTAGACATCTTAATTATTACAACACACTCCCAAGGTTAATAACTTAATAAACACATTTTTTTCATCCAGGGTTCATTTATGTTATTTATAGTAGTGTCATAATTAGTAGTAAACAACTTAACATTATTTATTTTCTCAACTTTCAATATAAATATATATATTGTCAAGACTGATTTACCATCGAGTTCTGTGCAATGGATGTCACAAAACTCTAAAGTGAAACCTCGCCACTAAGACCAATACATTTGTGGATGGCCTTAATAGAGAGGTAGAATACAACGATAAGCATACAATAAGGTTATTTCCACAGAGCACCTCAAACTGTGACACTGCATAAATCTGCCCACTTCTGTTATTACTCAAATTGATTCCAGTGCAAGATTAATGATGCCATTTGATTCAATAAACGCAACTTACTTTATAAAAGAAGCTAAATTCATGAAAATATCAGGCATCAAATATACATTAAACTCAGATAGCATTCCAAATTGTATCAAGGTCAGTGCAATGTCGGCGACGTCAAAACGATGTAAAAACAACGCTGGCCCGATTTGGAATGCCATCTGGGAAATGCGCTAGAAATACTGCAGCTTGGAGTTCCCTTGCTTCGACCAATCAGAATCTAGAGCAGGTAGCTGTGCAACCAATAGGATTGTACCATTCTGCCAGTAGCCACCTGTGGAAATATCTGGAAGCTTTACAGAAAATACACTATTGGATCCAACATAGGGTGGTCTTAATGGTGAGGTGGTCTAAATAATGAGGTGGCCTTAATTGTGAGGTGGTCCTATGCCTATTTTAAATGTGCCAAGAAATTCTGTATTGCCTGCAGCAAGAAATCACAGTGACCGTCCTGTGCCTTGTTCTCAGTGTCTATGCAGAGAAAAAAATTTACCCCACTCATGAACCAGAAAGCATTTTTTCGGGCCGACGTAGCATGTTATTGGGGTAGGTACATCAGTCCCAGTGTTTGGCAACTACGTTCTTTGTATGCAAATTGAATAATTACTCTCTGGGTTGATTAACATGCAGCAAGCACTAACATTGGCTCAACATTAAGCAAACATCAGCGGCTAATGTAAGTACAACAACCTGTGAGCAATGTTGGCCAGTATGTCCAGGGTATGGAGGGAAGGTTAAGCTTTGTGTTAACAGTAATTATCCATCAATCAGTCTTCTGGGGTTAATTACTATTAACACCCCGGGGGTGGGCCCACAAAGGTTAAGGCGAGTTAACCAAGCCATCACAAGTGTAAAGAGGCCCAAGAAATAGTTGGACTGACACAGGCTCAAATGTCAGCAGTAAGTCATCCTTGCATATTGCGGACTATAGTCTAGGGGTTAAGAAATTCATTTTGTAGTCATTATGTTTGGTTTTACTGTTTCAAAGCAGAGGGCGGGGGCCTAGCTCAGAGGTAGCGCTCTGGGCTTCCAACCACTGGGTCCCGGGTTCAATTCATGGTCGAGCCTAATAGTTGGATGGCTGTTTCATCCTTTGTCTCATTGCCATGGTCTCTGCCTGTCCTAATTAGCCCATCAGGTACAGAAATGCAGGACGTAAAGCCCTTATCACACACACACACTGTTACAAAGCAGTGGTCTAGCGGTAAA
Organism: Alitta virens; assembly: GCA_932294295.1. Taxonomy (NCBI): domain Eukaryota; kingdom Metazoa; phylum Annelida; class Polychaeta; order Phyllodocida; family Nereididae; genus Alitta; species Alitta virens. Next base: position 31,823,645 of record OW028583.1, on the reverse strand, counting down.
GGCATCCGTAAATTCCTATAAATCTGCTGAAGGTCCCGGGTTCGATCCCCAGTCCGGGCACTCTTCATGAGCTACATCCCAGCTGCTGGATGTCGATCGCATGAGACGTTAAATAGGAGGCGCCTTGTACTGGGTGTTTATGCTGGTAAATAAAGACCCCACCCATGGACTAAATGGGTAACGTTGTTTGGACTCCAAGTTTCATCATCTCATCATTATGACTGCCTCTGACAGCTGGTCATACAAGTTGGCTCTGTATATATTCCACTGGTGGTACACTTAGTTCCATAAAAAAAGGTCCTGTCAAATTAAACCTATACGAAGCTTGAAAACCACTGCTATACGATGCTACCTGCCCTAAACGAAACTGTCTAGCTATAGCGGGCTACTTAAAGCCAGATCTAAAATTACTTGTACCACCATCTTGTACATTTCTTGCACGTTTATTCTAGATACATATTTATGATATATTAGATACATTTCTTGCATTTACCAAGGTTTATATTTTTTCAGTGGTGGTAGGTGTAAGCTAACTATAAGCTAGGAGTAGACAGAAGCTGCTGGCTTTAGCAGTTACAGCTACAGCCAGGAATAGGTCACTACAGCTGTCTAGAGTCAACCATATTTTATGAAACTAACTGTAGATCAGACTCAAGATCAATGTCCATGGTGAGGCTACTAAGTGACATGGTGTGGACTCCAACTGCTCTCCTCTGTCCAGCGTTCTGCACCAGCTCTGCTTTCAGGCACCTAACACTCATATGTGCCTACCCTGACAAATGTACAGTCGTCTGTTCGGCCTCTAACGATCTAATGACGTTTTCTAACAGCTCCAAATTACATCAGACTCCCCAATTTATCTTCAAACGAAATTTTGGGATGTCCCCCGGCTGTCTGGCTCAGAAAATTGGACAGAAAAGTAGTTGGTACGGACTTTAGCCTAGACAGTACATTTTATTATAAGATAGTATAAGGCTTTTATTGTAGGAGATATTATACATATAAGGGCCATTTTAGTATTATGTCAATGCCTGGTACATATAAATAGTCATTATATTTCGTTATTTTGAGAGATTATAGAGAGAATAACACTGTTTACTTGGAAATGATAGAATTATTCTAACTTATGTAAAATGGTGGGAACATTATTGCAATTTCAGGTAAATTAGAATTTTTTTCACTACTTGTGCCTAAGAAGAACTTTTATGAATTGAATATTGCTGATTTTAGCGCTTAGCAAAATACCTTCAAATATTCCATTAAAATAAAATAAAAAATATATTAGTTATAGCAATGTCCAACAAATGAGAGACCTGGCCTTTAAATACTTGCAATTGTAATAAATAATACAATTAATAAATTTGTATCGATAGAACTAAGTTGCAATTAGTTCATTAGTTGCCTCAAATTACCACTTATCAATAAACAAATTTAAGTTGCATAAACGCCTTGCATACACAAGTGCCTAATATATTACAATAAAAAAAAGATTACAATATTAAAAAACCACCACATCATCTCATTGAAATTACCAAAAAAAACTTTGAATATCTTAAGATCCACTTAAACATCCAAAATATGCATAATAGCCTCTATTAAAAAGTGGAGCTGCAGACAAATAGCCTCTAAACATTCTGACTTGTCTGACCTGTCAACCCGAGTTTCCTGAGACACTAAAACTCCGAAGTGCGAGGTTTTTTTTGGTACCTATCCAAAAAGACCTCATGTTTGTCTGGCTTAAGATTCTAGTCATATCCTGAGCCAGTTCCTCATGTGTTTTGAATTGGCCCGAGTCAGTCAGACTGCTCTCCAGCAAGTCCCACATAAAGAACTGGGCAAGTTCTGCAAGTTCCCTGAACACTTTTACAAGTTACTGGGCAGTATTTTACTTCTGAAAAAATCCCATGCAGCACTGATTTAGATCAAGAGCAAATTTGTTTCAGTTAAATGCTACTAGTCTAGATAATGAGTTATAGGAAGGATTGCCTCTCCTCTCCTCTCCTCTCCTCTCCTCTCCTCTCCTCTCCTCTCCTCTCCTCTCCTCTCCTCTCCTCTCCTCTCCTCTCCTCTCCTCTCCTCTCCTCTCCTCTCCTCTCCTCTCCTCTCCAGAACCTTCATATTTTCTCTAATATCATCTTCTCATCACTCCTCTTTCCTCTCTTCTTCTTCTTACTTCCCCTTGCTTCCCCTTACACTTCCTATTTCTTTCTTTACTTCCTCTTTCTTCCTCTTTCTTCTTCTTTCTTCTACTTTCTTCCTCTTTCTTACGCTTACTTTCTCTTACTTCCCTTTGCTTCCTCTTACTTCCTCATACTTCCTCTTTCTTCCACTTACTTCCTCATACTTCCTCTTACTTTCCCTTACTTCCCTTTGCTTCCTCTTACTTCCTCTCTTTCTTCCTCATACTTCCTCTTTCTTCCTCTTACATCCTCTTACATCCTATTACTTCCTCTTACTTCTGTTCTCCTTATTCTCTCTTATTTATCATAGTTGTATTTCCTAACTATTTGTTTTTCAGATCATCCATCAATTCAGCCATATTCCTTTTTTGTAAACACTACTTAGCTTAACTTGTTTCCAACATTGCTACAATTCATACTTCCCATTTTTCATCCATGTTATCATTCATAAACATACAGCCATCAATCCATTCATGAATGAGTGTAGTAATGTTATGTAACACACGTATTTCCTGTAGTGACTAGCATAGTAGTGTTCATCATATGATAAATTAGCCTGGGCGATAATAGGTTGACAAATTATCTCTGTTACTCCGAAGATGACACTAGGACGTGAGATGGGTAGAATTAAGTGGTAGGTGGGAAATAAATCTAGTTTTTGACAAGTTATGTGGTATATGGTGAAGGGTAGCCTTATTATGTAAGTTTTAAGTGACTTGTATCATATATAAATCGATTATCCGATTATCTTCAGTAGATCGATTAGTGATTATGCTTCGATTAATTGGTGAATATTCAATTAATGTAATTATCTTAGTTTTTTTTTTAGATTGGTTTGCCATTAAAAAATGTATATATATATATATATATATACCCAAGGGGTAAACGTGTATCATGGCATGCACCTCAACCTTGATGAGTTTCCATTTCTCGGTAGTAAAAAGGACAATCCTGTTTGTGACTTCATTAGTTTGGAGAATAACATCAACATATTTAAATGCACTGAGAGTCTCTTGTCCATGCTATTGTGGTTTACATCCTGAGTTATTTACGAAAATATTTAAATCATCTGAATTATTTATTCCAACCTCAACAATTTTCATCAGCCACAACTTGTCTAAAACCACAAGAAAAAAAGAAAAAAGAAAAAATAGAGAGAAATTTCTTGGTATGATACTATTTATACCTACCACAAACTTTCTTCATCAGATAATTACTATGTATGTATGTATCTATCCATCTGTGTATCTATCTATCTATCTATGTATCTATCTATAAGTAAGTAAGTAAGTAAAATTTTATTTCAAGTCGGATAATAGCATCAACAATAAAACAGAAGCGCACAGCACTTGTGTCCGACAATAACAAATAAGAACAATGAGTATTTACAGATGAAAGATGAATGAAGATGAATCTATCTACCTATCTATGTATCCATCCACTTATCTATCTACCTATCTACCTACCTACCTATCTATCTATCTACCTATCTACCTATCTATCTATCTTTGTATCCATCCATCTATCTATCTATCTATCTATCTATCTATCTATCTATCTCATACATTTGTAACTGCATGTTTAGCATGTCATAACTAGCATGATATACATGTGCATATGATTACATGTCATACATGTCATGGACATGATCAAAATCTCGTCATGCCACGGGCACTGCGAGACCTCATTGCATAATGCTTGAGGCTTGGTATTTTTTAAATGACATCCCAAAGTTAATTCACCTACATTTTGCATGATACATGTATCCATGATGCAGGTAGATGACATGAAATTTACATGACATCATGTAATCAAGCATGAATCACATGATTCATCACATGATGAGTTCAAAGTGAGGCTGGTCCGTGTTCACATTCCGTGAAATCTCGCATGATGAGAGAAAACTAGAGAACTGACCAGATTTGAGGCACACTAGAAATTATATCAAACTTTTTTTGCTGATTTTTTTTTGTGTTGTTTCAGAGTGAATTAATAGATGACAGATAGAAAGTTTTTATATGTTGCAAAATATTTTACATGTGGTTATTTATTTGGGGAAGGTTTTATTAAATTTATGTAATTCAGGAACCAGTCAACTACATATGAAACCATTTATGAACCGACAAGTATGTCAGTATTTTTTAATTATGTTATTCTATCTTTATTTTATAGTTTATATAACTGAGTGCCTAGTGGTCAAGGCATTGGCCAGCTCCTTTGAAAGTCCAAGGTTCAAATCCTGGTTCAAAAACTTTACCTACATGAGCTACATCTCAGCTGGATGTCTATAACAGGAGACGTTAAATTGGAGGTGCCTTGTACTCAGTGTCTATACTGAGGCAAGTAAAGACCCCACCCATGGGGTAAATGTGCAACAGGGTGTGGACTCCAATCTTTATCATCCCATTATTATGTCAGTATAGTACTAAAATCATACCATGCAATGCAATAATATTTCATCACTCGAACATACTTACAATTTTCACGTATCATGATAAAAAAAATTCAAAAAGCTAATGACCTCTAAACTTCACAGCATCAATCTAATAATTATTTGAAAGCATACAAAAGGTCATTAGCATGACGCTGTGACGTCATAATACTGGTTTGGTGACCTCTGACCTTTCCACGAGGTACCAGACAGCCTAGGGTCTGTGGAGGTCGAATCAGCCGAGTCTGGTAGGTAGACATTTTCGTGATGACATGAACACTAAATGCTATCACTCGTACAAGTGCTCATTGAATGCAGTAAGTGCGACTTTTTTGAACATACAATATTACAGTTAAAGAGTTAAGGAAGTACAGGTCATTATCCAAGCACTAGTTTTTTCATAAATACCAAAAGCTACTTGTACTTATTCAAGTCATCTTACTAAAGACCCAGAGAAACATGTCGTGTTTGAGGTATTTTGACACGGCCACCCAAGGCTTACTGCACTACACTTGCAGGCGGAGTGATACAAAATTGGATAAAGTTCTATCATAGATTACGTGGGCAACATATACTGGCCTTAAATATTACTATTAATTAATCTATTAGTCGACAATTTAAAGATTAATTAATAGTAATAGTCTATGTTTATTCCCCAACCCACATTTAAGAACACCTATTTATTAAGACCTGTATAATTACTGCATTAAAGGTGGTATTAATAATTATGTCTGAACTTAAATATTTTATTTCATTTTTATTGAAAACTAATTACAGCCAACTATCTTTTATGTTGTACACTTGTTGAATAAACCTCTCTCATCTCATCTCATCTCATCTCATCTCATCTCATCTCATCTCATCTCATCTCATCTCATCTCTCTCCCCATCTCATCTCACTTCCTCTGACATCTTGGCATTCAATCGGTAAAGATGATTCGAAAAAAGCATAGGCCTGCAGTTGCAGTGTAACCCTGGAATCAAGACCTTCAGAACTGTGCAATCAATTTAGTGGTCTTTATGCAGAGGTCGTCCAAATTTAGGAGTTCTGGGATTCAGTAAAGTGGTCGAAATAATGGACTTATATTCAAATTGTCTTAATTTCTGAAAAATTCTTAATATCGTGATCTTATTGAGCTGGTCTTAATAGCGAGGTAGTCTTAATATCCAAGTGGTCTTAATATGGAGGTGGTCTTAATATCGAGGTGGTCTTCATATTGGGTGGCCTTCATAGCGGGGTTTCACTGAACCAAAAAAAAAATCAAAAATGTTTTTACTTACTAAGATGTGCAGGGCAGTGGCTTAGACTAGGTCTGCTTTTCGTACAAATCCCTTTTTTCGTCATCAGTATTACGTAATGGACGCACCGACGCTCCTAATTGTTACGTAACACGAGGTAATTACGTCGAAATAATCCTTTGATCTTTTGCACACAATGAAATGACGTCACAGTTCATCGTTCTATTGTATGAATCGATCCAATGTCCACTCGGGTAAATTCCGATGTAGGGTTTTATCAAATTAATAAAAAGTTCAGCTTATGGAAATATTTCAATAATCAATGTTTCATAGTGTGCAACAGTAGAGATATATTTCTTGCATGAAATATGGTATTGCAGTGACACTACTTATTGCATGGCAATGCAATTCAACACAAAAACTTTAAATTGCAGTCAAATTTCATACTTAGGTAAGGCAAAAAAAGTTTAGGAAATTGTAACAATATTTCCTGGTAAATTTGAGTCTTAAAGTCTAAATTAAGATGTCATATTCATATCACATGAAAAGTACCCATGAAGAAATTCATCCCAGCCAAACATAGGTCTCTATATAATCCTTGTAATGACAATTAACATGATATCATGAAAATATCATAATTTGCTCGCTATTTTCACATCTATTTCTCTCCCTGAATCGAAGCAATGCCACAATAATTCATAATTCGAATAATTCATGAATGTCCATCATATATTCCATTCACATCATGACGTCACAGTGCACGTGTATGCAAATGTACCTCTAGAACTGAGGAGTGACTCTCAAGCACTGTTAACTGCTGCACAGATTTTCACAGACTGAATCCTGCCACAGACAGCTCCCCAGACGGCCTACCCACCCTCTCACAACACAGGGGTAAATTTAGATAAGATCACATGCGAAGGGTAGGAGTAAAACCCCACAGTACATGGCCTACCTGCAGCCACCTCCGTCATTATGACATAAATTGTGCATTCTACAATTGCAATACATAGCTATGTACCTAAGAATCTATGGATCTATCTATCTGTCTATCTATCTATCTACCTATCTACCTACCTAACTATCTCTATCTATCTATCTATCTATCATCTATCTATCTATCTGTCTATCTATCTATCTGTCTGTCTGTCTATCTATCTATCTATCCATTTATCTATCTATCTATCTACCTATCCATTTATCTATCTATCTATCTACCTACCTATCTACCTACCTATATATCTATCTACCTATCTACCTATCTGTCTATCTCTGTAGCTATCTAGCTATCATTACAATATAACGTACCGCAAATTATGTACAACAAAGAAAATAATGCCATTTCTGATATTGTCTAACTATCTTCTAAAATATTTGACTGACTGATAGACATTTGACTGACAACCATAACATGACAGTTAACAATGCAGAACTAATACCCAGGTGCTATCAAGGTACCTGCATGGGATGCCCTCTAGAATTATGAGTAGATAAATCAAATAAATTTGATCAGTCGGGGTTCAATCTATCCGCACCCCAGGAATCCGTTATGCCAATGACCCGGAAGTAATAAATCTACCGTAATTTTTCGATTAAAGGCCGGGTGAATAGAAGCCTGGTGTCAATTGAGGCTAGAGTAGCCTTAGATAAGCTTCAGATCTAGTGGCATTGAGACATTAAATATCTTTGGTAATCAAAAAAATATTTTTAGTTAGTAAATATCTTTGGTGAATTAAAAACTCAAATAGACGCAGTTTTCAATTAGACGCCGGGGTAAAACAGTTTGTATATATTGATGATAGATTAATTGAGTAAGTTCGGTATTAGTAAGATCTATTTTTGGCCCTGGAAATAATGTTTACATCTGGTTTATAAGATAAATACAAGGCAATAAATGAAAGATACCATTTGAGAAGATGTCAAACTGTGAAATTTAAGAAACGCAAGTAATAAGTAAATTTTAGAGAGTTAATTTACAGCACACCAGGATTGTTAAGATGGGTAAATTTATCTCATGATTTGGCGCCACTCAAGAAATCGGATATTATTGGGATCTAGTTTGCAGATATCATATTTGCATTAACATTATTAACTTAACTGATACCCAGAGAGTATTCCAAATCGGCCCAGCATCATTTCCATATAGGCCACTGTCGTTACAGTGTGTGTGATAAGGGCTTTACGTCCTGTATTTCTGCACCAGTTGGGCTAATCAGGACAGGCAGAAACCATGGCAATGAGATGAAGGATGAAACAGCCATCCAACTTAGGCTCCACCGGGAATCGAACCCGGGACCCAGCGGTTGGAAGCCCAGAGAGCTACCTCTGAGCTAGGCCCCGACCTTGCCACGGTCATTACAACATCGTTTTAACATCGCCGATATCGCACCGGACGTTGAAACGATTTCAAATGCTATCCGGGTATTTCCTGTAGCTTTATGTAGTCAGAAAGTTATTAAAATTTATCGTTTGATTTAAAAATACATATATTTTGCAGATAGTTTTCATAGACCTTCTTTTATTAAATAAAAAAACACCAAAAAAAGGCAACAAAAAAACAGCCACTGAAGCCATCAGCCAATGTAAATGAAGTCGCCTCCTCGCAAACAGATGCTGTGTTTTGTGAGATTGCCTCCGAGGCAGATGCTGAGATTGGCCAGAGACTCGAAGAGGCAACACAATATGACACATTAACAGCAGTTTTCCACTCATTTGCATCAGAATAGAAGTCATCACCGAAAGAAAAGATCTTCCAAAGTGATCAACATTTCGGGTCTTATGGGACTGCGCGGGATGAAATTAATTGGCAGGGGGTGGCAATATGGGGTGTGTAGAAATCACCCCGATCTGATTAAGAGATAGTCGACCACAAGATCCAGATTTTTGTGTAATAAGAACTGAGGAATTTCTGAATTTCATCACGAGACAACCTCACCATTAAGATCACTTTCTAGTTAAGATCACCCAGCCATATGTTCTTCAGATTTAAGTGGGCCTCACAATTAAGACCACCTCTCAATAAGAAAGTTAATATTCTTGGTAGCACTGATCATCTTAACCATGCTATATTGTGTAAAGTAGTAAGCTGCATTATAAACAAATGAATATAAAGAAACATTTTGTCAGACTAACTGTGTAAAAAGTCTTCACATATATATACAGGCTGTGGCATAAAAACTTGCACCAGCAGCTACTGCTACCTCTTTTGTTATTACCTCAATGGACAGTGATCGCATGCAGCTGCAATCACACACACAAAAGTAACAAGAGTCCTAAATTATCTTTATGAATTTTCTTGTTTCCTCAATTATTATAGATAATATGGATCTAAATATAGCACATGCACACTTATCACACCTTCGGGTCATTTTCACCTCGGCCTTTGCAATACAAGCATTAGATTATGTCGCTGATCATACAGATTTGTTACAGACACCTTTCTTGACCTTTGCCACCAAAAATAGGGCAAATAGATTAATTTTTGATCAGAAAGTAGAGCATTGCACTTTTGAGGCAGAAAGTGCCATTTTGGGTTCAGGCTAATTTTCTGTCTTTTCTGTTTAATTAACTGGCCCATCCTCCTGAAAATCATGTTATTATTTCCAGATTAATTGAAGAGTCCCTCTGGAATGCCATTATATTTCTCTGTTTTAATTTTATGACCTAGTTGGATCAGAAGTGGAATAACCTTCTTATCATCTAATACCATAATATATATATGCACGTATTAAAAAATATTGAAGGAGGATTCTGTGCAAATATTATATTTTCTTTGGCCTCAGAGGTGTGGTAACTAGGAAATCTGTAATTTTTAACTTTTCCGCAACTAGAGACATCGTGCAAGCAGACAGAAATTTGACTTCTGTGATATGTGTCACGCAGAACAAGAAGACAGAAATTTGACTTCTGTGATATGTGTCACGCAGAACAAGAAGACAGAAATTTTACTTCTGTGATGTGTGTCACTCAGAACAAGCCCTGCAGCATGCACCCTCTCAATAATTCAGACACGGATATTGTCTGACATTATAAGATCAAAAATATCACAATGACCAAATGCTTCTACCCCTGACTAAATGTGGCAAAACTTTAAAGGACCTCATAAGCATTTGACCTAGAGCTATCTCGAAAGAGGAGATGCCTGGTGCAAGTTTTTAGGCCGCACCCTGTATATATATGCAATTGTCAGATGTGTATATATATCTGTGAAATAGTCTGTGGTCGCTCTGTATGCTGTAGTCACTCTGCATGTACCTGTTTCTGTCTGTCCAAATCTAAATTTGCCAAACTTGTTTCTGTCTGTCAAGATCTCTGCATATATAAAATGGCATGGAGAAAAACTCGCTATGTCCTGAGTATTCGTCTGTCCGTGTTCTTAAAATATTACACTGCATTTCATCTGTATCTTCCCGCCAGCACCATGATCATTTCGTTGATTTCTCAATTTTAAATCAAATTAGAATTTAACGATATTGATTTCGTCCATTCTGTCTTCTTGCATTATCATTATGTTGCATCTGGAGAACTCGTTAATTTTCCACCTAGCCAGACACTGAAGCAAATGGCTGAAATTTTTGGCAAGGGTACCTTGATACCTTTGGCTCAATGCTTTGCACTGCGTTTTAACTGCTTAGAACTTAGAGGAACAAATGCCAGAACATCATACAAGAAAATCGCATGAAAATCTAGAAGAACACCACAATAAATATCACCTAAATTATACTAACACTTCAATTTTACTTGGCAGAACTGTGATTATAATTAACTGCCTAGAACTTCGAGGAACAAATGCTAGAACATCATACTATTTCAGAAAACAGCACAAACTGTAATCATACTAAATTGCAATTATTGTGTTAGTTGTGCTGATAAATATTTTTATTGTGTACAGAATGTCATGTTTTTCATTTTGTTTTTTTACTGGTGATTTGACCGTCTTTCAGAGGTAGACATAATTATCAGATGATTTTGTTTGGAATACTTTCCATGCTAAAATTGAAGATCATTCTAAATTGATACAGTCACCATAGATACAGTAAAACTTGTGATATTCAATACTGCAAATCTATTGCAAATTTTGACAGTGACAATTGTAAAATATATATAGGTAACTGTGAATATCCCTGGAATACACCCATTTAAAGTCATAGCAATGCTACATATAATACTATTTTTTCGATGTAACTTTGGCAAAAATCATCATATTTCCCATGGATCTATTTATATTGCTTTGGATCACAGTTTTTGGTACTTTATTTTGCAATTGATAATAACTACCTTTATAACAGTAATAGTAGAAATATGATTGTACCACACAATTCAATTATCAAGAACACAATGACATCAAGTACTTTACCTGAGGACTGCCCATTCATACAGAGTGTCCGAAAATATCCTTGTATAATAATAGAGTGTCCTGTTACATCTCTGATTTCTAGCTGAGGTCTTCCCTGTTCACGGAGTATAGCAAGGCAATCCAGTGTGGCTGTGTTTATACCTGGACCAGAGTAGGACTGGTCTTATCAATGCTGCTCTATCACCAGCTCCACCCTGGAGCACTGCTGCTTGCCTTTGGAAAATGCTCCACTTCTCAGTACTTGGGACTGAGTTTATAAGACCACCTAACAATTAGTGGCAATCCTGATCAATATTTTAGACAGAAATGTACAGTATATAGTGAAAGCCAAATTTAAGACCACCTCTCTAATAAGACCTTCTCATCACTAAGCCCACCACCCATTAAGATCACATTTGTGGACTCAATCACTTGGACTCAAAGACCAACTCACCATTAAGACAACTTATTTTGCACCAATGGTGGTCATAATGGCAAAATTCCCCTGCATTTATACTGTCATATATTTACCTCCATTATATAACCCAGTACACATCAACATTAAGACTAGTACAAGTTATACAATTTGCACCCAAGGTGGTCATAATAGTGAGGTATAACTGCACAATACCAGTAGTTGTAAGCCTTAAGGGAGTAGTATGGCACACAGAAAGATATGTATAGTGGTGTAGCACAGTGGAATCCAGCAGAATAATACTACCTCACTATTCAGACCACCTTGCAATTGAGACATGACCATATTGTCTTCATGGCATTTTACCTCACTATTAAGGCCAACTAATTACTTAAGCCAATATATTTTCGAGCGAAGTTGGACTTAAAAGAGAGGATTAATAAGCATGTGAGCTTGTATTGTTAATGAAGTATAATCCACACCACATTTAAAGTGTTTATGTTAAGATCTAGTGTATGATAGACAACAATAAATGTAAAGTTATGTGGGAATAGCATGGTCAAAGCTTTCCTTCATTCTCTGTGTCTTTCTTTATATTTTTCTCTTTTTGTCCAACAATCCATTACTATACTACTTGGTGTATTAGTAAAATGCTATTAAATTCCCAAATTAATCTACTACTATCAGTTCATCATATCACATTATCTTATCTCATTATTCCTTGCAATAGGCCATTTCTATAATTCATATCAGCAATATTCTCTGGCAATCCCACATAAGCACTGACCACCTACCTAAGTATACAATTTCCTCAGATGCAGTGATATATACCAGAGGTGTAATAGTATATAAATACTAGAGTATGCATAGGCAGTACAATGCATATATACATCGCCTGCATGTACATATCTCCATGTCAATGTTAGCCAAGGCTCATGGGTTGAATGTCAGATCAGGAAACAAGAGGTCGTGAGAACGAAACCGAGTCTATCTCTGTTTGTCTGTCCACAGTAACAGCAAATTACTAAAGATAGACATGTGGAAAATTCAGATAATATGTTAAATTTGACAGTTTGAAAATGTCATAATTAGACACTACCAGAGTTATGCAGTAAAATTGTTTTACAAATTTTTTTATTCAAATTAAATGATCCAGCTATACTGTTGTCCACATGACATAGAATAATAAAAGCATATATTTATAACATAGAAAACATGTCAATATAGTTATGAAATGCACAAAAGTCTGATATTGCAAAATATCATATAAACATAATAATTCCCAATTGATACAAAAGGTAAACATTCAAACCAACAAATCAATAAATAAATAAATCAATCAGTCAATCGATCAATTCCAATTTGTTTTCCTGCTGAATAGATGGAAATACATCCAAAGTACCATTTAACAATCATATATACTTCAAAGTAAAGTACCTGGAGTCTTCACAATGACTTTGCCAATTTTTAATTAGATAATTAATAGATTATTATATAATAAAACTTTGTCCTACCTTGACGTTGACAATAATCATTTGTACTGAGTGACCTCTGGCGTACTTTGTGACCTTGAAAAGAGAAAACAGGGAAATGTAAAAAGATGTAAAACGCTCTTATTTCCAAGTTATGTGACTAATTAGTTGCAAGCAATTACGAGGGAAAAGGAGTTCTGCGCAGTCAAAGTAATTATATATAGGACTACTGCGCATGCGCACTGGGAAAACCCTTCCGGAACTCCTAGCAATTGTTGGCCAAAAATATTGACAACTGAAAGAACTAATTAAAAAAGGTTTTAACCTGTCACCTTCATGAGGAAGGTCAGGAAAAAAAGTGAAATGTCAAAGCTTGGAAGAAATACACATTTCTTCCAAGGTCAAAAAGCAAGTGGCGTGTTTGGGTCCATGAAAATAAAAATTCCATAAAAAACAGCAGACGTCTTGACAATACTCTGAGAAGTCATGTACACGAAACAGACAAAAGTGCTCATGTACTGAAGATAAGATAAGATAAGATAAGATAAGATAAGATAAGATAAGATAAGATAAGATAAGATGAAGAAAAGAAAAGAAAAGAAAAGATAAGATAAGATAAGATAAGATAAGATAAGATAAGATAAGATAAGATAAGACAGTTTTCTTAAGGCAAGAACTTAAGGCAGTCTATGCCAAGTTACACATTTACTCCATGGGTGGGATATTTCACTTACCCCAACATAGACACAGCATTACTACAAAGTCAATTCTAGGTCAAGCAATGATTTTCTAATTTCACACAGTTCCTAGTTATCATAAACCCATTAATACCACGTATACATGACATTTACAACATATAATCCATAATTCCGCTGTCTTCAAATACGAAATGGAAATTGGCCAGAATATCAGAATGTATCACTTTGAACTAGTCAGAAAAATTCTGCCCAGTCAAAACAATACTTTGTTTACTTTCTGCTTGACAGCGGAACAACATTTTTGTCAACTTGTATAGGGATCATCAGCCAACGGAATACATTGCTGTCAAGTTCAGTAGAAACAATGTATTATTAAGCAATAATAATCACGATGATTCAGTTATAGGATTAATGGAGATCATGTCATGATTGTAATTAACATGTTACATGATTAACACATTGCACTCGGCGTTTTGATTCAAAATTTTTTGATCAGATTGTTTCTTCCCTAATTTGAAAGATAAATTTTCAGACTAACAAAAACAATAGCCCAACAGGACTAGGGACTATTGCAAAAAAGAAATGTATCCATGAATTATTATACTCAGTTTAAAATGTTGTCAAAACACGCAATGTCTGCAATTTTGTTTTACTCTGCAAATATAAAGTACAACTTTTTAAAATTTCCACTTTTCCTTTTTTGTTTAAGTTACCTAGTCCTACAACTAGTTCAACATATAAATGATGAAATCAAATATGTATAAAAAAAAAAAAAATATATATATATATATATATATAAATGTATACAGACAGAAAGAAAGAAAGAAAGAAAGAAAGAAAGAAAGAAAGAAAGAAAGAAAGAAAAAGGAAGAAAAAGAAAGGAAGAAAGACAAAAAATTAGAAAGGAATAAAGAATAAAAAATTAAAATAAAGAAAAAAGCATAATGGAAAGAAAAAAAAACAAAAATTTTTAGAAGAATAAAATGTAGGAAAAATGTCAGATAACTGATAAAAAGAATGAGACAAAAAAGAAGAAAGAACAGAAACCCCCCCCCCCCCCCCTCCAAAGCAAAACAGCCTTTCATTTGGAATTTAATTCTTTGCAAAAAAAACTAAGCCCTTGTTTAGGCAGCTGAAGTATGTTCTAAAGTTCGGCAGTTTTCGGCAGTTTCCGTGACAGCTCGGGGTCGTTCCTCTAATTGCAAAATCGCGTGACACTACCTCGGTGCAAGCCTCGTTTGGAACCTCGTCCTACACGAGACTTTTGGGGTTCTGTCAATATCTACATCCAACAAACAAATTAACCTTTGTAACGAGTAACTACAATGGTTGCTAATGATCTGAGTGAATGGGTTAGTTTGGCAAATTACAAACACAAACCAAAAATATTTTATTGTTAAGAATTTAACATAGGTGACTACCTTCAATCAATCAATCAATCAAACCTTTAGTCAGTCAATCATGTCAGTCAGTTAATCATTCAGCCCGTCAGTCTGCTGTCTGTCTGTCTAGCTGTCTATCTATCTATCTATCTATCTATCCATCTATCCATCTATCTATCTGTCTGTCTGTCTAGCTGCCTGTCTATCTATCTATCTATCTATCTATCAACCTATCCACCTATCTATCTATCTATCTATCTATCGATATATCTATCAATCTATCTATTTATCTATCTATCTATCTATTCACCTATCTATCTATCTATCTATATATCTATCTGTATATCTATCTATCTATCTATCTATCTATCTATCTATCTATCTATCTATCTATCTATCTATCTAAATAGACTAAAACATTAACATATAATAAAAGTCACTATTTACCTTATTTTAAACTTTAAAGCAGTTCTACGTCCATGGGATGTTATCCGATGTTACCCAGTACATGACTCACATTATATTTCAAAATATACCTTGAGAAAATTTTAGCATAACCTATTTACGCTAACCGTTATAAACAAGATGTTAAGGCATAAAATATGATTCAAAATATAATTTATTGTACATAAAAGCTACGTACTCACTGACTTATATCAGTCTTTTACAATTTTCGCTATTTTCTATTATTTCTTCAGGATGTTTTTATATCTCTGTTCAGCCAAGCAGAAAATTCTATATTTGGCAAATCCAAGCTTCAAGGACCTGAGCAAACTTCATTTAACTTTCTAAAAAGATTCATTACATGTGATGTAATTAAAGCTTTACGAGTTCAACTACATCTTAAATCATCTTTTCACTGAGGATATTTGCTCATAAAATCTTGAAGGCAAAATATGAACTCACTATTGAGTTAGGTAAAAAACTATATATCCCACCTATGGAGATCTTAGAGTTTGTTTTTGTGGTAAATTTAAGCAATGACAATTAAGCGTTTAAAGGTTAAATTTATGAAATAATAATGTCTTTAATGTGCTAGTTTAATTATGATAATTAACTGGTTGTGACATGTTGAAATATACTTAATTAAAACCTAATTTCTGCCTAAAAGTAAGCATGATTTAAAAATACATGATGTGAACCTCGCCGAAAGATCGCCTCACTATTAAGACCATCTCATCATTAAGATGAGTGGTTCTATGTGGGGTATTTTATTTGCCCCAGCATAGGCACAGAGTATAAGGCACTAGCAATTAAAACTTAACAAAAAAAGAAAAAAAACTTTCTGTAACAATGACATTTTCTATCTATATAGATATATTCATATCTGTGTTATTCTTAGTAAGGAAGTTGGGTGTGACCTAAATATAAATAATATGTTGCAAATATTTCTCTGCATTTTATGTAGCTCCATGCCTTGGTATAACAAAACATATTACAGATAAAACATGAGAACATAAATTTGGAATTCCACTGTAGCCAAACCATTTAATGTCAAGTGAGCATAACATCTGATTACCATGGCAACTGATAAACAATGATAAACCTGCATTTCTATGAACCCCTACATCGCAAGTTATGCTTAAGATCTTTCATGTTTTTGTGAATTATAGATATTTATGAGACAGACTCGTTTTTCTATCTGTAACTGTCACTTAGATCATTTCTGCTGTGTACTTAAGGGAGTAAATTATTATCTAACTGTTCTTAGATAAGGGTATCAGGGTTATTTCTTATCTTACAGGTGTGCTGCAAGGAGAAAGCATGGCCCCCACACAGTTGCATGTAAATCACACGCTGAAATAAAGCTACATGAGAAGTGCAGAATAATCAATTGTTTTATTCAAATTGATAATTATTTTTAAAAAATTGTAGGTACATGGTGCAATGCTACAAATTTAAGATTATCCAGTTTCTTAAGTATTGATAAGATAATTCAACTGGGTGGTTTAACTCAACTGGGTGGTTTAACTTAACTGGGTGGTTTAACTCAACTGGGTGGTTTAACTCAACAGCCTGATTTAACACAACTGGCTGATTAAACTTAACTGGGTGGTTTAACCTTAACTTGGTGTTTTAACTCACGTGGGTGGTTTAACTCAACTGGGTGGTTCAACTCAACTGGGTGGTACAACTCAAGTGAGTGGTTCAACTGGGTGGTTCAACTCAAGTGAGTGGTTCAAATCAACTGGGTGGTTCAACTCAAGTGAGTGGTTCAACTCAACTGGGTGACTCAACTGGGTGACTCAACTGGGTGGTTCAACTCGGTGGTTCAACTGGGTGGTTCAGAGGATAAGGTACTGACTACCTAATCTTAATTTCTGGGTTCAAATCTAGCCCATCCAGATATCGTTCACCAATATAATTGATCATGATAATGTTAGTGCTTTGCACATCCTCAAGGTTAAATGTGCAACCAGGTGTGAATCTATAAGTGTGACATGAAATAGTCTTTGGCAAATAAGTTCTTGAAAAACGGTTTCAATCTATGTAAGATCATGTAGATAAGAGAAAAACAAGCCGTGGAGAAAATTGCACGCTAAACAGGAAAAAAATGCAAAGTAAATTCTGAAGCAACAGTTACTTATGTAAACTGCAATATGCTTGACAAAAGAATGTCTTTACAGTGACAAAAAAGAACCTTGTACAATGCCTGTGCTTTCATGCATTATGCTATACTGGGACCACCCAGGTTATATGGATCTGCAGCTCCTGACATGCAAATCAATTTTAATATTTGTAAAAGTGTGTGACAACCACACATAAGTCTAATGGGCAATTTAGAAAGGTAGGTGTTTAACATCGAGATGACAAATTATAGTGGTCATGCAAGAAAAGTCTTGTAAGTGAAGTAATGAAGTTGAGAAAATGAATAATATTTGATGACAATCAATTAATCGGGCAAGCTAAGAAATTAGTCAATCAATCAAGTAAGCTAAACCATTAATCAAGTAAGCCTCCAATCGATCAATCTCTATCTATCCGTCGATCCATCGATCCGTCAATCCATCGATCAATCTATCTATCTATCTATCTATCTATCTATCTATCTATCCATCGATCCATCAATCCATCGATCAATCTATCTATCTACCTACCTATCTATCTATCCATCGATCTATCTATCTATCGATCTATCTATCTATCTACCTATCTATCTATCCATTTATCCATCTATATGTAACATGAGAAGCCAAGGTCAATATTCTCCAATTTCCCCGGAATGGGCTTCATGGTTTCAATGGTCCATTGCACAGCACTACTGGGGAGTTCTGAGTACTTAAAAACAAAGCTCTCTGGTTTTTGGTTGCCTCGAAATAACAAACTAGTCCATGGCATTATTGGTCTTATCAGGGCAGTACTTGCGGGCCAGTGGGATAAAATGCCCTTGGGGCAGCTTGACACAAATGCAAGAAGGGTGATATGGTTGCCCCCCTGGGCCACATTGCCTCCTACCCCCTCCTTCAGTGAATTAGTCTCGACTAGATGTTCTAGGACTCTCTACAAAGGGGTTTTAGCAGGGTATTGTCTTGCTGGGGTACTACAAGGTGAATGCTTGTTTGCCATCATAAGTTAAACATGTGTGCACAAATGTACTGGTACAAGGCAATTTTGAACTTGAATTGTTAATTTTTATTACTGAAAATGTTAAAACATGTACAACAAAGCTGTGCCAAAGAAATTGACATGTACAGTCATTTGGGAACTGACACATTAAATGCATAATTTATAATAATTGTATATCAATAATGAGGAGATGTTAGTTGCGATACATTACACTGATGTACAATTGGACCAGAATAGAAAAGCCCTTTGTTTATCACACAGATCCAACCAAAGATATTCTTAGAACCGAAAGGACCTAGACCATAATGCCTTGGACAACCAGAGCATATTTCAGCATGGTCAAAGATCCAGTATTAGGTCATATACCTACTAATGGATGGACAGAGTGGAACTTCGCTATTAAGACCCCGTTTGGTGCAATATCCACTGGTCTTAATGATGAGGTGGTCTCTTAATCGACAATGAGTCAATTTAATGGCATTACAGACTGCTGGAAATGTTAACAATGTTATTATTTTATGGCTAGGTTACACTTTAGGCCTATATAGTTTTCTTGTGATATCATATTCATAAAATAGTGGATTTTCGTAGAAGGTTCTCTATATTTCCACCAGGTGGCTATGACAGAATACTGCAATTCTATTGGCTGAAAAAGTTTCCGCCCTTGGCTGTGATTGGCTGAAGCAAAGTGCATCCTAGCAGCAGTATTTTTAGTGCATTTTAATGTAATCCCGGACGTTACCCAGATGTGGGACTGCCATCGAAGCACATCGCGGGTCACGTTTGGGGCTAATTTTAATGTATATTTGACACCTTATCATTCAGTTGATTTTTGTTATTTTTCTGAGAAAGTATTGAATAAGTCAGTGATTATAATAGAAAAGCAAAATGAGTAATAAGGGGAGACCAAGGCCTTATGTCTTGCTGAACTCAGGGCTCTTCAGTGAAAAGACTCTATTTTGTTTTTTCAGTGTGTCATACACACAAAAATAAGCCCCTTCAACTATCTTACATTCATAATATCTTCATTCCCAATAGCTAGGGTTTTCAAGTAAAGAGCTTGGCCCACCCCTAAGTTCCTGAAGTCGCTTCAACTGACAGAAACAGGAATATGGTATTCATAACTGCATACATGCCCCAGCCAGGTCAACAGCCAGTGCCACAGATCAGAGACACAGATCAGAGACCCAGGTCAGAGACCCAGGTCATGGACATAGACACAGGGTAATACCCCTCTATACCTGCAACTTATCTACCCCTCCCTGGTTGCAGATTCAGGTGTGGAAACTCTTAGAGGGGTGCAGGGGTTTATTGGACTGCTGTACCCTATAGTTTGGGTGGCAACATGGGGGTGAATTACATTCACATTTTACCCCCGAAGAACCAAAGCATTTTTTTTGCACAAGAAACCTTTTTCCCGGGGGCATTTCTTTTTTTCTTTCTTTTTTTCATGTTTTTTTTTACCCCATTTTTTATGAGGGCCTGATGAAGACTGATTGCAATACTTAGCCAAAGGGTTAATCCAGCTGCCACACAAGATTGCAATCATTACTTTTCACTCTGGTTCATAGATTGAAAGTTGCAAAGTTAATAGGCAGCCTGTTTCTGACAACTCGGACACAGATGATACAGAATAAAGCATGATAGATACATAGACAGATAGATAGATAGATAGATAGATAGGTAGTTGGATAGATAGATAGATAGATAGATAGATAGATAGTTGGATAGATGGATAGATAGATAGATAAATGGATAGATAGATAGATAGATAGTTGGACAGATGGATAGATAGATAGATAGATAGATAGTTGGATAGATAGTTGGATAGATTGATAGATAGATAGATAAATGGATAGATAGATAGATGGATAGGTAGATAGATAGATGGATAGATAGATGGATAGATAGATAGATAGATGGATAGATGGATAGATGGATAGATGGATAGACGGATAGATAGATAGATAGTTAGATGGATAGATAGATAGATGGAGGGATGGATGGATAGATAGATAGATGGATAGATAAATGGATAGATGGATATATAGATGGATAGGTAGATAGATAGATGGATAGATAGATAGACGGATAGATAGATAGATGGATAGATGGATAGATAGATAGATAGATAGATAGATAGATGGATGGATAGATAGATGGAGGGATGGATGGATTGATAGACAGATAGATAGATAGACGGATAGACAAATATAGAAAGAGCTGGTTTTGGTTCAACAACAGTTTCTCAGTACTACACACTGCAAGCAATATAATAACATTATTACATACATCCTTTATTTCTTATGCTAATTGTTTTGCCCTTCCCACAATGCTTTGCGTGTTTACCCTAATTATAAACCATTAGGGGACCAGACTATGCTTGACCTCAATTGTGGCCATCAATAGACCAGACAACTAATTTGTGCTTTGGGTCCTGAACAATATTGTCCACTGGGAGTTTTTATGTGCTCATGGTATGAAGTATGTAGGAATACATTGGTCAGGGGAGATGCTCATATTGGGTATTTGATAAGCTCCGGCTACATTTGGCCATGGTTCAGGTGGTCCATAGACTATATATCTTGTACTGGTTTTATCTACATTGGTATATTATACACCGTGTGTGTGAGTAGGGCTTTACGTCCTGTATTTCTGCACCAGTTGGGCTAATTAGGACAGGCAGAGACCTTGGCAATGAGACAAAGGATGAAACAGCCATCCAACTTAGGCTCGACCGGGAATCGAACCCGGGACCCAGTGGTTGGAAGCCCAGAGCGCCACCTCTGCTAGGCCTCCGCCCGACATATTATACACTGAATAGCTGGGTGGTCTAACAGTCAATGTGTTTGCTAGCTCCTCTGAAGGACTCGGGTTCTAATCCTAGCCCAAGCGTTCTTTATATGCGATGGAGAGGTGCTGCGGTATAGTGGTCAAGGGGCTCACATCGAAAATGCAAGGTTGCAGGTTCGAGCCCCAACCATTGCATGGAGGAACTGAGCAGATCCTCGGATGCAGCTAGCCTAGGGCCTCATTGGCGTCCGAGTTCTTCACAGAATGCGGGCCATGCAGCAGCAGTCTTAATATTTTTTCATGGGATTATATATGCACGCAGTTATTTTATACAGAAAAATAATGAGTGCACACATTATTACTAACCTTGACATGCCGTTATTTTTCCACAATCATAATTTTTATGCAGAGAATCGGCAATTTCAACTACTGCTTATTGAAAATGTTTAATGTTATGACTGAATGACGCAAGTCATCGCCGATAAAACTTAATTGACTCATTTTTAATGATGTGAAATGGTGATATTTGGCACTGATGCGTATATCCTGTCCAGACAATATTTATTCAACCTGTTGCAAATACCACAAAAAATGACAGGACTCCTGCTAGACTAATAAGTTGCAGCTCTGTCACTCCACCCAGGTGTAAATGGCCGTGATGGCGATTGGTGACTGTTTTACCACTGTGTATGGGGCTTGAGAAATTTTGACTGACAGTGTCATTATTTTTTTATTTTCTGAACACCATACCTTCACATGAAAATTGGTAGTTAAATAGGAATCTCCTGAGTAAAAAGTTCATTAAATGCCAGAGGGCCGCTTAAGGGCGATGTCACAATGTCATGTGCTTTTAAAGTGAAGTCTTCTAAATGATGACAGTAAATAACTAATTGTGGCGACTGAATACCAACTTGATATAACTGCCAGAATTAAGTGGAAATTAAGTAAAAGTGATACAAAATAAGCTTGAAATTTTGGCAATTAACATAAATCTGTAGAATATTTTGTGTAAGCTCTTCTGTAAGGTTATTAAAAATATTAGAAAAAGTTCACACCCTGCCGTGCGATTCATGTCACAGTCTTACAGAATTTTATTTTTTCGAATAAAATCTCAATTAATGAATATTTTGGAGAAATTAACTCCAATATCATAGCAGGCGGTTCCTGGATCAAAATTAAAGCACTATATCATATTTTTAAAGTGTAATTTAAGAATCTAACCTGTGATTTTTATGCATACTTTTACAGAATGCATTCATCAAATGAACGCTAAATACACTGCAAGCTCCAATTACGAGCACTTCACTATTGCGTTTATTTCATCATACATTTTTAAGAATATTATTAGTACAACAATGGTATAGGTGGGTGCCTAGCTCAGTGGGCTTCCAACCATGCACTGGGTCCCGGGATCAATTCCCGGTCGAGCCTATGTTGGATGGCTGTTTCATCCCTCATCTCATTGCCATGGTCCCTGCCTGTCCTAATTAGCCCATCGGGTGCAGAAATACAGGACGTAAAGCCCTAATCCACCACCACCATCAGTACACCAATGATATTCTAATCGATTGAGTGTGTTCCAGTTTCAATAATTATTCATCTGTGTGACTATAGCTCCCAAATTCGACATAATGATGAGATGAAAAACATTTAGTCACCAACCCCACAGATGGCGGCATTTTACCTCTCCTATCATAGACACGGAATACAAGGCACCTCCAAATAAATATCTACCCCATCAAGCAGCAGGCAAAGACTGATACTCTGTGTCTATTCTGAGGCAAGTACATAATCCCAGCCATGGGGTAAATGCGTTACATGGTGAGGACTCCGCCTCTCTCTCTCTCATCTCATAAATGTAACCTCGTGAGCGGCAATTTCTACATTAAAAGGGCGGCAATCAGAGGCGGATCTACATAGAGTGCCCTCCCCCGTTCAACCAAGTATGGATCCGCCACTGGCAATGACTTTCTAAAATTAATATTAGTATTACAAAATAAAGGGGGGCAAATGTATTTGTATGGTGTTTGGAGATCTATACAAGTCTATAACACTGATCTTTCTTGTGTAATAAGGAAAGTCTGCAGCCAATGTATGGAGAAAAAATATGAAATAAACAGAAAAAACCCCCAAAAAAGTGACAGCTTTAAGAATTAATGTCACAATGATAACCTTTTTGTCATATTCTAAGAAGTACTGCTTCACCTGGTAACGTGTCAAACTGTCAAAAGTGACATTTTTGGAGTAAAAAGTCCTTTTAAAGTGCCACTTTTGAAGTCAACCTGTGAGTTAAATACGAAAATACTCCACACAATTGTTACTATGACAACAAAATGGCCGTGTATGTCACATATTGACGTGAGCATAATGATTCGACAGTTTTGATGACATTACTCTACTTTTTAACTTTTTATGACTTTTTTTTTATATTACAAAATAATTTGAAGGTGGTATGCGTTGAAAAATACTAAGTCAGTGAACCCATCTTCTAATAAATAACAAATATTTTTGGTCTCAAAAACACAATTTTATCAATTTGTCTCATGTAACTATGTAGCCCATCTTAACATTTTACTAAACTTATATTGTATAATCTTATGTAATCTCTCAATTCAAATAGTCTAGTTGCACACAGCATTATTAGGCATTTTGGTGATAAACTATGGAACAATATAAATACATTAATTTCACATTTCGACCTATTAATATTTCTATTTTATTTTCTGGATCAAAAAGTAAGCAGATGATAAAAACACACTCTATGGACATTTCAATTTATTTATTTGGTGTTTTCGTATTTCGTGAGTTAAAATAAATAATAAATAAATAAATGTCTACATTCATATAAAGGTCTTTAAAAACTGTGACAATAAATTCTTATAAATTACTGACCTTTCTTAAGTTGCCTTAAAGGAGCTTCATTGGGAAATCCTAGACACTTCCAGAATGGCCCTGTAAAAAAAAAAGTAAAATTTTCAGTAATTAAAATCATAAAGAAAAATATCAGGTGCCTATTATCTGTGTTATAAAAAAACGATTTGATAGACACTTGATAATCTTTTTTTTCTTTTCTTTTTCCGCAACTTTAGACAAGCTACTACTTAAGGCAAGTGCTTGTTCGTCCAAGTATTACAAACTCTATTAACGAACTGACAAGCCAATTAACTTAATCACTTAAGGCATCTTAAGGAGCTTTAAACTTAAATGAAAAACACAATATAATTAGGAGGTTATTCATTTTCAAATTTTGTGGTGGGTACATTGACTCATAATTTTTTTTTTAAAGACATACTTTTTCAGGAGGGTCCCTCTAAGACTAATTAGAAGTCGCTGTCGAAGGGTCCCCCTTGATGACATTTTACATCAATATTGCAACTTAAAGTTAATTAAAAAGCCTTAAACGAAGACTGGAAGATATTGTATTGTTAATTGAAGATGAATTGTTTTGGTAAAAAGTAGGTTAAATTTGAAATGTTATAAGAATTTCTGTGGTAAAAAAAAATTTCAATTTTGAATACCACATAAAAGTCTGCATGTTGTTGAATATTGTCAGATAAATATCATATGACTTATTTATCAGAATTCAGAAATTTTTGGGGAGTGGACTTGGCCTATTTAGCTTACATTTTACGGGATGCAACTATACCTAAATCAGTTGAAAACAGTCTATCATTTGGTTGTCAAAACAAAAAACAAACTCTGTTCTGCTGTAGAAGAAGACATTGTCACTGGATTTGTGTTCTGCCTTCACCATGTTTTTGTTCATGGTGGAATAAGTCAATGATGACAATATCATTCTATTGACGAACGGTAAATCCTTTATCACTGACCATAATGGGCCAACCTGGGCCAACATTAGCCCAACATGGGTCAACATGGGTCAACATCAGATGTATGGAACCCTATGATACAAGAACAGCCACACAGTATTTCATCAAGTATTTTTCTTTTCTGTGATATTTTTTCCTATATGTTTTCTTTCTTATTGTCATTCCCAGTCTGATAACTTCTCTGATGTTTATGGCTGAGGTTGATTGTTTGTCTTACAACGAATTACCTGTTCCTTGCTGATATCTTACCCACATACACATATATCTATCTGCAAATCTTAACCCATATGTCAGTCCCTCTTTGATTATATATAGCTCATATAATATCACATAATTTCTTCCTACTCTTCTTCTTCTTCTTCTACTTCTTCCTCCCCCTCCTCCTCCCCTCCTCTTCCCCCTCCTCCTCCTTCCCTCCTCCTCCCCACTTCCTCCTCCTCCCCTCCTCCTCCTCACCCTCCTCCTCCCCTTCTCCTCCTCCGCCTCCTCCTCCTCCCCCCTCCTCCTCCCCCTCCCCCTCCCCCTCCTGCCCCTTCTCCTCCTCCCCTCCTCTTCCTCCTCCTCCCCTCCTCCTCCTCCTCTCCCTCTTCCTCCTCCTCCCCCTCCTGCCCCTTCTCCTCCTCCCCTCCTCCTCCTCCTCATCCTCCCCCTTCTCCTTCTCCTTCTCCTCCTCCTCCTCCTCCCCTCTTCTTCCTCCCCTCCTCCTCCCCTCCTCTTCCCCCCTCCTCCTCCTTCCCTCCTCCTCCCCACTTCCTCCTCCTCCCCTCCTCCTCCCCTTCTTCTCCTCCTCCCCCTCCTCCTCCTCCTCCCCCTCCTGCCCCTTCTCCTCCTCCCCTCCTCTTCCTCCTCCTCCCCTCCTCCTCCTCCTCTCCCTCTTCCTCCTCCTCCCCCTCCTGCCCCTTCTCCACCTCCCCTCCTCCTCCTCCTCATCCTCCCCCTTCTCCTTCTCCTTCTCCTCCTCCTCCCCTCTTCTTCCTCCCCTCCTCTTCCCCCTCCTCCTCCTTCCCTCCTCCTCCCCACTTCCTCCTCCTCCCCACTTCCTCCTCCTCCCCTCCTCCTCCCCTTCTCCTCCTCCTCCCCCTCCTCCTCCCCCTCCTGCCCCTTCTCCTCCTCCCCTCCTCCTCCTCCTCTCCCTCTTCCTCCTCCTCCCCCTCCTGCCCCTTCTCCTCCTCCCCTCCTCCTCCTCCTCCCCCTTCTCCTTCTCCTCCTCCTCCCCTCTTCTTCCTCCCCTCCTCCTCCCCTCCTCTTCCCCCCTCCTCCTCCTTCCCTCCTCCTCCCCACTTCCTCCTCCTCCCCTCCTCCTCCCCTCCTCTTCCTCCTCCCCCTCCTCCTCCTCCTCCCCCTCCTGCCCCTTCTCCTCCTCCCCTCCTCTTCCTCCTCCTCCCCTCCTCCTCCTCCTCTCCCTCTTCCTCCTCCTCCCCCTCCTGCCCCTTCTCCTCCTCCCCTCCTCCTCCTCCTCATCCTCCCCCTTCTCCTTCTCCTTCTCCTCCTCCTCCCCTCTTCTTCCTCCCCTCCTCCTCCCCTCCTCTTCCCCCCTCCTCCTCCTTCCCTCCTCCTCCCCACTTCCTCCTCCTCCCCTCCTCCTCCCCTTCTCCTCCTCCTCCTCCCCCTCCTCCCCCTCCCCCTCCTCCTCCTCCCCCTCCTGCCCCTTCTCCTCCCATTCTCCTCCCCCTCCTCTTCCCCCCTCCTCCTCCTTCCCTCCTCCTCCCCACTTCCTCCTCCTCTCCTCCTCCTCCCCTTCTCCTCCTCCTCCCCTTCCTCCTCCTCCTCCCCTTCCTCCTCCTCCTCCCCCTCCTGCCCCTTCTCCTCCTCCCCTCCTCTTCCCCCCTCCTCCTCCTTCCCTCCTCCTCCCCACTTCCTCCTCCTCCCCTCCTCCTCCCCCTCTCCTCCTCCTCCCCCTCCTCCTCCCCCTCCTGCCCCTTCTCCTCCTCCCCTCCTCTTCCTCCTCCTCCCCTCCTCCTCCTCCTCTCCCTCTTCCTCCTCCTCCCCCTCCTGCCCCTTCTCCTCCTCCCCTCCTGCCCCTTCTCCTCCTCCCCTCCTCCTCCTCCTCATCCTCCCCCTTCTCCTTCTCCTTCTCCTCCTCCTCCCCTCTTCTTCCTCCCCTCCTCCTCCCCTCCTCTTCCCCCCTCCTCCTCCTTCCCTCCTCCTCCCCACTTCCTCCTCCTCCCCTCCTCCTCCCCTTCTCCTCCTCCTCCCCCTCCTCCTCCTCCTCCTCCTCCTCCCCCTCCTGCCCCTTCTCCTCCCATTCTCCTCCTCTTCCTCCTCCTCTTCCTCCTCCTCCTCCTCCTCCCCTCCTCCTCCTCATCCTCCTCCTCCCCCTTCTCCTTCTCCTTCTCCTTCTCCTCCTCCTCCTTCTCCTCCTCCAATAGGACTAGAATATTAGCTACTGTAATTTACCTCTCTGCAGGATACAAATATTTACAGTCTATCAATATAATCCTAAGTTAATCTACATAATCCACATCACTTGTATCTATCACCTATGGTACCTACTGATACAGAATATATTGACAAGTATGTATTATGAATGGCAGTTATGATTGAAACAGAGCATGGTGCCTGTTTAAGATAACTTAGAAACGTGGAAGAGATATATTGTGAGAATATTGCCCAATTTACCTGGTGGAATTTGGAAGAGAACAACAGATGGTACCAGCTGAATTTCAGGTGAAATGCGAAAAGCGTCAGATAAAATCTGCTACCAGCCAAGTCAAAGCATTCCAATAAAACATGGTTCGCCTTAAATTCATTTGATCATCTTGGTTACCTCAGAATATAGCAACGTCGTCAATGTGTATTATCTTCTCATTCATTCATTCATTCAGCCAGTCAGCCAGTCAGCCAGTCGGCTAGTCAGTCAGTCAGGCAGTGATTCAGTCAGTCAGTTATTTCTTATTCATGAGTCATTCCTTTATTTACCACTCATCTACATGGCCAAATGTGCCACGTGCGTTTTCCATGAGAAGTATAAACGCATGGAAAATGCATGGTTTTAAGCTAATATACTAAGGCAAAAACCATGCGTTTATCCAAATGCATGGAAAACGCACGTGGCACAATTGGCCATGTACCTATCTATTATTCAGTTTATCTTAGATAAGGTAACCTTAAATTTAGACTATAGCCTTGTGAAGTTGAATTGTTAAAATGAGCAGTAATATCCAAGAATACTCATCATCAATATAACCCCACTAATTATATAAATTAATGAAATAATTATTCAAACGTTACATGGCCAATTGTGCCACGTGCGTTTTCCATGCGCTTGGATAAACGCATGGTTTTTGCCCCATTATAAATAGCTAAATACCATGCATTTTCCATGCGTTTATCCTTCTCATGGAAAACGCACGTGGCACATTTGGCCATGTATACATTCATGACCAATATATTAGATGTACCAACCAATCATTGTAAATCCAAGTTTCCTCTACTCGCTGCAATTGATGTATAATCCTTGTAAGTAATTCTCACTTGAACACTAAAATGATTGTAATGCACCTCTGTACACAAAATCAACTCAATCTCTGGCCTGTTTATCCCTATGTTGTCCAGGTAAACTCCAGGTAAACTCCAGTATTTGTATGTGTTAATGTTTTGAATGCATTTACTACTCTGCAATAGATCATGGGTTTATGTTATGTTGATAGGAATGTATGTCAAATGTTCTGTATCGAACTTACAATTAACTGGCATTCAGCCATCCACAATACAACAATGAAATCGTAGCGTGATTTTTGCCATTAGTATCACTCCAAGCTAGGCATTTTCCGCCACTGGCTAAATTGAAGTCAATGTTCACAGCACTAAAAGAGCCACATGCCAGACTGCCTGTGATTGAGATGGATGGGAGGTCCCATGTTACAACTAGGGTGGTAGTATTTGCATTCTCAAATTATGTGATTTATTTCAATCAATTTAAGATTATTTGTATTTTTTTTGTATACATGTACATACAGTAGAACCATCATTATTGTAGTCCATGTAACTTGCTATTTTGGCTTAGTGTTGGCTCACCATTGCACAAGTTACACCAATATTGGCCCTATGTTGGCCCCATGATGGCCCCATTATGGCCCCATTATGGCCAAATGTTGGCATGTCATCAGAGAGAAGTGATTTCAAGATTAAAATATATTTGTAAATTAATAAAAAATATAAATATTTCAATGCCAAAAATACAGTGATCTCAACTACGGAGTTTATCTATCTATCTATCTATCTATCTATCTGTCTATCTGTCTATTTATCTATCTGTCTATCTATCTATCTATCTGTCTACCTATCTATCTATCTATCTATCTATCTACCTACCTATCTATCTATCTATCTCTCTATCTATCTATCCATTTGCCAGTACCCAGCCTCACTCTCACCCTCTCCCATTGTTCAATTGTTCGATTGTTCATTGTGAGGTTTCATTCATAGCTCACGTTTCCTTCATTTGAGGTTTCTTTTGATCAGAAGCACGAAACTTGTTTTCTGCAGTTTCAGTTGCTCTTTTGGGGTTTCCATGGCAACGAAATGTCAACAGTCAATTGGACTTCTTCCACTAACAGTTGAGTCAACTGACTATGTTGTTCATATTGATAGTTTCTGTTTCCCTTTTTTGCTCGAATAGAAGCCGGGTTGGCTGGGAAAAATTTTGGCAGACTCTCATAAGCAAAAGCAATTACATATTGAGGCAGCTGGGTGGTCTAGTGGTAATATGCTTGCCTGCTTCTCTGAAGGACCCAGGTTCAATCCCAGGCCCGGGGACCCTTCATGAGCAACAACCCAGCTGCCAGTGGATGTTGTTCGACTAAGACTTTAAATTGGTGGTCCCTTGTACTCGGTGTCTATGCTGAGGCGATCCCACCCATGGGGTAAATGTGTAATTTAGATGGACTCCTCCTCTCTCTCACCTCATCAATCAACCCTCGAGAGCGGCAAGAACTTGCCTTTGAGGGCTGCACTTTCCATCACTATCTATACAGTGAGAAGTAATAATGTTTATTCTTTAATCAGTTAATCCTAAAAGTTACATATAAGCGAGATAGGTACATGGCCAAATGTGCCATGTGCGTTTTCCATGAAAAGGATAAACGCATGGAAAATGCATGGTTTAGCTAATTATAATGAGGCAAAAACCATGCATTTTCCATTATACCGTTTGCACCGGTACAAGGATAACAATACGGGTATTGATAGTCTTATGTAATAATAATGATACACTAAAACCTCTGCAGATCATCGTTTTTTGCATACAAACACCTGCTTCCCAGATGGTCCAGTTTTTTTTGAAGAAAAATATCAGCCGGATTTAATTGTAATGACATTAAACAAAAGACTGGAATTATTGCATATAGATTTGTTCATAATATTTCATTGTTAATTGTCTTTTACTGTAGGTTTTCTTTAATTCTCCTATTGATTCAGCTTAGCCATACGTAACATGATACGTATCGTATCGGTTTAACTGTATCATGATACATGATTAAAAGATAAAGGTGTACAGCCCTAGTAAACACCATCTTTGCTGTGTAGTATTTTCATCAAGTAAAATATTGTAGTATATGAAGTAAACATTAGTATTATAGTAAACTGGGGAAAAAAAGAAGCAAATACTGAAAAACGAAGTAACATATGTTGCGATGAACAACACTAGCAAGACCATTTCAATTTCTGGCGAAAGCGTAGTTTTGTAGTTCACGTTCAAAACGAAACACGTCTATCTTATCCTGCGGGGTATCGGTGAGTTTGCAACACCCTTTTTGCAGGAAACCCAATCTTTTTGTTTGGCTGATTTTTACGAGTAAACCTCTTTCAAGCACAGGTTAGCTTTACTGGAAAAACCTTTCAGCACGGAACCCTGGGTTTTCAACATGGGCATGCAAACTCGGCCTTTTTCCTGTATCATATCTTCTTCAGGGTTTAGTTTACTGGTTCAGACCCCTTAGCTGCTTAGTGCACGGAGAATACATGGTAGAGTACTGTGGATAAGATAAGATAAGATAAGATAAGATAAGATAAGATAAGATAAGATAAGATAAGATGAGATGACAGGAGATAAGATGAGATAACAGGAGATGACATGAGATGATATGAGATAACAGAAGATAACAGAAGATAATGAAAGATAAAAGAAGATAACAGAAGAAGAGATAAGAAGGAGTCAGACGAGATAGGATAATGGAGATGAGATAGAGAGAAATGGGATGAGATGGGACAATATCAAGATGAAATGAAAAACAAGTCGAGGGTATATGAAATAATATCTGATAAGATGAGATGAATTACGATGGAATAAAATGAAATGAAAAAACAGTCTTGTTGCCTTTCAGTGTCTTTTCATGCCAACAATTAATTAATAGTCGCAAATTATTCATAACATCAGGTCATAATAGAAAATAAAATATAATTGAATCTAGTAAAAGTAAACATAGATTGTTTATAAAAAGACAATTCTTGTACTACCAGAAGTTGACAATCATAAATAATAATTTGACACATAAATTCAATACAAATAAATTAACCTTAATTATACGTATGGAATAAACATAAGGGGGGGGGGGGCTAACCAATCACAACAGCCAATAACTCCACCCCTATTTTGCATAACACAAGTTCCGCATTAGTTGCATGTACAGCCCTAGAAACTCGGTGCATGTCAGAATTCTTATTGTTTGTTGTTTTTGTGGGCTTTCTCAACAGTTACCCACCCCCAGGGTAAGTTAAGCACTCCTTTGCGCAGCCAGAATGTAACCCTACCCACAGCACGTGACACGCAGCCATACTGTGACGTCATCAGCGATTGTTACACATTATAGTAGAATGGCAGGGGTGTGAAGGGAAGGGTTTGCAGGTTGTGGCAGAGCTATGAAAAAAAGCAAAAACCTGCAACATGCATGCATAAATCGAACAGTATGGTGCAGATATGGAAATTTTAAGAAATCAGGCTTTTAGTTGGTTTGGTCATGAATAGTCATCAACCCATTTTGCTTCACATTGCCCCTAAAGCTAGTTTTACACATTAGACAAAATATAGTTGTTTTTTAATGCAAATTGTAAATGTGATTTGGCTTAAATAAAATTCATTTGTATGTCTGTCTGTCCAAAAAAAATAAATAAAATCGCATGTTCTTTCCACAGGTTTTGGTGGCCCCCCCGCCCCTAAGTTTGTTCGGTCCTTGGTCAGTCTGATTATAAATTGATTTATCAAACCCTGACGACAATTGCCAAGAAATAGGACAATCTGATTTGAAGGTTGCCTCAGCATAGCCACCAAGCACAGGCAACACTTGATCCATGAAGACACGTTTGATGTACACCTGGTCACCACTAACTGCAGTGAGGATCCAATCTGTCTCTTTTCATCTCAGTCTGTCTGTCTGCAGGTGTGCTCAATAAATTGACCAACTAAAGAGTGCCCCATTTTAAGACCACCTCGCTATTATGACCACCTCACATTATAGACTTAAAAAAATCTGCACAAGACTATTTGTGTCATTACACCAATCGATCAAGATCACCTCACCATTAGGCCTAAGACCAGTTATTTTTTCACCAAGGGTGGTCTTAATGGAGAGGTTCCATTTTGCATCAAGCAGTTTCGCAATTCTTATTCAGCCTGAGTGCCCAAAGACAAAGTAAACAGAGTCGGAGACAAACACTAATTCATTTGTCAGCTTTTTTGTCTGGTTGTGTGACAAACACTCTTTCTAAATGCTCTCACCAAATAAGGTGCCAGACGAACTCAGATGCACTAGCGGCTTCCGGTTCCGTTTCAAACAGCGCCCCCAGCGGCTAGAACAAGAGCTATCCATCACAGAAAAACAAAAGCTGTCTGGCTCCTAATTGATGCGTTTAAACAGCTAGGAGACATTTATGTGGCAGCTAGAAAATGTGGTAGTCTATCTATCTACCTATCTATCCATCTATCTATTCATCTATCTATCTATCTATTTATCTATCTATCTATCCGTCTATCCGTCTATCTATCTATCCGTCTATCCATCTATCCATCTATCCATCATCCATCTATCTATCTATCTATCTATCTCTGACTGACTGACTGACTGACTGACTGACTGACTGACTGAATCTGCATGATTTTCTACTGTGAATGTATACTGTTTAAATTGTAATACAGCATACTGGACATAAAGGTCACTAAAATAATGTTACAATTTCATATTTATAAATACATGTGCACTCACCTATACATTTTCCCAGTTTTTAATCAGTTTTTCAAATAGGTTCTAGCTGGTGGCCAGCGAGAACCAGTTACATCTAAATATGACCCAACCCAGATTAAAAACAAATTCACCTTGTGCCAACTTTGTTATTTATTACCTACATTAATATTTTGACACGAAATAAAAACCAACATTCAGCTAGAGCCACGGTGACCCCTCGACTCAAATTTACACCTCTGATGCTACTGTTTCGTGCAGTTCTACAGGTAGGGCTGTTTATTGGCGGGTGGGCGAAAAATACATGGATTTAATTGGATCAATTATGATTATTGATAAATGGTAGTTTTTTTTTTAAATATTTTTTATTTATGTCTGTTATTAAAAAAAGAAGGTAATATTGTTATAAAATGAAAGTTTATTTTTAGAAAAAATTTTTTAGAACAGAATCTGATAGATTACAATTTAAGACAACTGTTACACAACCTCACTTTTAAGATACTTAAGCTGGTTTCAAATTTTTTATTACAGTATGAAAAGTTTCAGAATTAAGACCACCTCAGTCTTAGGATCACTTCAATAATACGTGTTTACAAAATAAATAGCAAAGTAATCAAGAAATTAATATACTTTCCATATTTCAATAATACTATTGAAAAATCTAATTAAAAAAAAGTACGAGTTAAAATGGTTTCTTTTGGACAGACTAAAATAATTGGATTGTTTGTAAAACTATGCATGAATTAAAGATAATAATATATATACAAGTACAATCATTAGATTTCTTTTATATATATATATAAGGACATTCATATAAGCATTAAGTAACAATATAATAATATCTGAAAATATTATTCATATTTCATTGATCTATATCATTTCAACTAGATAAAAAACATATTTTATTGTGTTTTTTTCCTTTTCTTTTTTAATCAGTTGAAACTTTAACTGTTGTGTGGACATACATGAAAGCACTAACTTAACATTTTAGAACAATATTTCATCGATTTATATACAATTTCAAAAGTAGGTTATTACAAAATGATATATCAAGCAACTCCGCAAAACATGCTTTTTGGCACAAAACATGCTTTTTGGCAAGAGCAGCACAACACATGATTAGCTCTTTTTGTATTTTGACCTTGCAAAAATCGCAGACAATGTCAGTCCTTCATTTTTTTGCACAATTTCTACGTCTCGCAATTTATTGTTTCACCTTGGCAGGGACAAAGTCGATACACTGTCCTATTCTGAAGGAGATACCGTGTTAATTTACTGCATTCTTGTGAGGAAAAACTGACTAAAAACAAACAAAACGTGTATAAAAATTAACAAAAACTACCAAAAACGTGGTTGTTTTTAGTCATAAAAATTAAGACGAATTCTTTTCTAAGATAAGTACATTGTGCTAGGAATTACAAGAAATATAAAAAGCCAACAGTTATTTAGTGGCTGCTAAATTGGTAATAAGAAAAGTAGTTTTAGAGCAGAACTGTCAAATAGCTGGGCGAATGTGTCAGTCATGAGCTAATTAGTTGGAACAGCTTACGTGCTAAGAGGAACATACGACTTAAGTGTCCTTGTTTATGAAGCATTTGGAAGATAAAATGTCGGATAAATACGTATTAATCTATATTTCACATTTATGGAATGGCTTAATTTATCCTTAGTTTATTTATATTAAAGAGTAGATTTTTATTAATTAGATATTAATACTCGCAGACCAGTTAATATTGCAAAGTAAAATAATATATATAACAAATTTCAATCAGGTAAAAATTATTTATTTTAAAATCTGTACATCTTTCTGTCTAATTGGTTTTACATAAAACAGAAAATTAGAAATAAAAGTAAGGACTGGAATTAACTGGAGAAAAAAAAAAAAGTTTCAAAGTCACTTATAGATTGTAAACCTAAATTTCTTTTTATCCAGTCCTATGCAAAATTATCACAACTGGCGAAAGCTACACTTTGGTACTTCCAAAAGCTCTGTATATAAAAAGGTGCTGAGCGTCAGGCCTATTTTCAGGTAGTGACTCAATCGTATCAACTGACCCGCTATAGTCCAGCAAGGTGTGAATGCATGAGTCATAACACAAATAGGTAGCAAGGTAGCCCCGAGGTTTACACCCTAACATGACAAAGTTGGGTTTTCCAATACTGTTTCAGGGTTTTTCTGAATGTTACTTCTGATTCTTTCAATATATAATAGCGATTGCTATAATGTTATGTCATTTCTAGACACCATTTATTGGCATTTTAACACCTACAGTCCTACTTATAATAACGTTCAAAAGCTGTAACTAGCCCATGGCAGCATGAACACTATTAAAAACTACTATATTATGATCTTGTGAAGTAAGTAGGCTAACTAGACATATAATTAAAAATACCAGTCAGGAAGTGCATGGCCTAAGAACGTTTGTCATACCGTATTTACTCGAATGAAAACCATCCCTTTTATTTTTTTTAAGAAGCCCTCTCAGCAGGGCCTTTATTTGAGGTGGGCTTCTATTCGAGGTGGGTTTCTATTACTTAAGAGGCAATGAAGGACACAAGAAATGCACAAATATACGAAAACAACTCTAAAAGACCTCAATTTCTTGGATTTTTGCATGATTCGGGACGAGGGGCTTCTATTTGAGGGAGGCCTTTATTTATTTCCTGGTAAGGCAGATCTTTGAGGTGGGCCTCTATTTGAGGGCTTTTATTCGAGTAAATACGGTATAATAATAGTTGAGATGGGCAGCTTTGGCATAGCTTTCAATAGAGAGCTATAGCTATAAATCAAACAGTTTAGTGGTGGTGTTTTTGGTTTAAGTGAAGGTCCAGCCTGATCTTTTTGTCCCCACTCTAGAAATAAATGGGTAAAACAGAGCTTGTGACTTAGAAGGTTGAACTGTCTGTCTTGCTGTACAATTGGCTGTCTATCTGTGACGCTTTACTTGTATAATCCAGATTCATGCTCTATCGTGATGCCCATAATCATAATTGACAGTTCTTTAATAAGTTATCACTCAACAAACATAGAAACAAGTCACCATATAATTAGATCCTTATTAAATTCCTTTTGGCAAGAAAAGAACCAGAATTGTGAATTCTTAGAGCTGTTTTTTTTTTTTTTGTTGTCTCAGTCTAATCCGCTTAATATAATTCCTTGTTCTAATTTAAGAATCTGTCTGGCTCGAATGAATGAATTAAACCAGATTATGGCGGAGACAATTTCCTGTCAAAACGCCAATAAGGAATTCCACCGATAAAGATGTTTTCTAAATATAGGCTGCACTGCGGCAAACCCTCAGCGTAGGCGAAAAGTTTGCCATATTCATAGCTTGGGATTATTAGAAAACTTATCAAGTCAGAAAGGTGAAGCTATCTTTGTGTCATACCTAAAGCATATTTAATACCTGATATTTATGTGTATGACATGCACTGACAAATGTTTGTCTATAAAGTTAGTGGAAGTTGATAGTAACTTTCTAGAGAATCAGACGTTTCAAGAATAGCTGCCAGCAACTTCATAAATTGTCACAAAACTAATATAACTCTTCTGATCGTTTACAATGTACTGAAACTTCGACAGGCATCTTAAAATGTTGGTTTTGTAACATACTTGTATTTCATTTAGTCATAACGACAGATTTTTGTGGAAAATGCACTCACATTGCAAATGACACTGACAACACTGCAAGAAGACACTGTTGATATACTTAATATAGAAAAGCTTTTAAGAGAGATACTTAAATGTCATTCCATATCGGGTACATGGCCAATCGTGCCTTGTGCATTTTCCATGCGTTTATCCTCCTCATGGAAAACGCACGTGGCACATTTGGCCATGTAGCCATCACCGATGTTGGTTAAACATCCATCCCATATTAAGCCAACATCGGACCAACATTGCCGACGTTGGCCGATATTGACAAAAGATACATACATGTACCTACAAAAATGAAGAATATTTATAGGTCATTCCAAGTATAAAGTCTTAATTTGTAACTCCATATATTTAAAGTTCCATTCATTTTACAAGTACAGTACATGTATACATGTTACATCATACGTGTACATATATTTCACACATGTATATACTATATCACTGTTGTTCCACACATGAATATCCATGAATTGTGAAACTTATTATATTGCATTGGATGAGAGGTACATATTCATGACTAGATTTTTATTCAACATTTCAGAGT
The DNA here is from genome assembly GCA_932294295.1 of Alitta virens. Classification (NCBI taxonomy): domain Eukaryota; kingdom Metazoa; phylum Annelida; class Polychaeta; order Phyllodocida; family Nereididae; genus Alitta; species Alitta virens. The sequence goes on along the minus strand of OW028583.1, from coordinate 31,785,927 downwards.
TATTTTTGAATAGAGACCTTTGATATTTGTGACATTGTAGGTGTTAATCAGCTTATCTACTTAATATTTGAATCAAAGGTTTTTGTATTATTTCACATTGCATAAAATTGTAAATTTCGAGTGCTATTCACAGGATGAAACATGCTAAAATCCATTCACCTTTTTGATTTTTTAAAATCTATTTGTGTGAAAAATGATTCATGGCCATGATCATCAATCAATGTTGAATGTCAAGTAAATCTGTCAAATATAAAATTCGCAACAAAATAGCCCAGTGGGAATGGTTCTAAGCAGTTTATATCAAGGTCATGGATTCGAACTCATGGGTTAGATGTGTAAGATGATATTATTAGATTTCAGTGTTATGTCATATCATCTCCCTAGGAGATCACCTCAGCTGAGTTCTATATCCAGTCATTTAGTCATTCAGTCATTTAATCATTCAGTCAGTCAGGCAGTCTGTCAGTCAGCTGGTCATTCAGTCAGTCAGGCGGTCTGTCAGTCATTCAGTCAGTTGGTCATTCAGTCAGTCGGTCAGTTGGTCATTCAGCACGTCGGTCAGTTGGTCAGTCAGTCATTCAGTTAAGTCAATCGGTCAGTCAGCCAGTCAGTCAGCCACGAATAACGCATATACAATATGTTCTTAAGGATTGTATGTTCATATTTTATTCTTTGAACGACAAAACCTTTTCGTGTTTTACTTCACAGTGTACCGCTAGTATTTTAATGTTTTCAACTTATTCAAATAACATAGCATTTATTCATTTAAATGTTTGATCAAAAATTTTCTTGATAATGGAAAGTCAGTTTTTCGTGAAAAAGACAGGAAATATTTCTTGCATTTTCAGTCTTCCAAAATCAACAGAGCTCTCCATTGTAATAGCAATGAAAAGACTACTTACGAGGTAATTGAAGGAAAGGAAAAATTCAATAACTGCTTTTAAGCCAGAAGCTAGCAAGTGTAATATATTCACAAAAACGGTAAGCATTGTTCTTCATCAGATAAGATTTTATAAAAAAAATTTTCCCTCAAAATGGCCTTGATTTACAGAAAGCTATCACAAAACGAGTCTGTCAATCTTAAAGAAATCCATTATTATGAAATAGGTACATTAATGTACCAGGCGATTCTTTAACTGAATTTCACACAATAAAACGTACATTTATACATTTTACAAAACATATTATATCATGGTTTTGCGTTAGGCATATATGCTGCTCATGAGGTCCGTAAAAGGCCCCGCCAACATGGTATAGACTCCAAGCCTTATCAGCTTATCATTACTTCTGCTTACAACTGGTCATATAACAGTAGCATTGATATAATACAATACAATTCAATACAATACAATATTTAAAGTCATCATTATCATATAATCATTATGTCTACCACTGACGTCCCTCAAATGAACAAAAAACATAACATACATACTGTATCTACTCGAATAAATACCCCCTCAAATAGAAGCCCACCTCGAATAGAGGCCCAGGGCAACTGCCTTAAAAAAAAAAGAAGTTTCCCACAAATAGAAGCCCCCCCTGCTCGCATCAATTGCCCCTAAAATATTAGAAGCTCAACTCAAAGTGAGGCCCTGCTCAGACAGCCTTAAAAAAAACAGAAGTAGTCCTGGCTCGGGGGGGGGGGGGGGGGGGGGGTTCTGTTTACATGTCTCTTTTACAGCCAAATCTGTTTTTTACCTGATCTATATCATAAGAGCCTCCAAAAAAGTTTGGGTAACACTTCCACACCAAGTACATTTTTTGTTTACAGGCCGATTTGCGATAACGGCTTAGCGTCATTTAACGGAATTGACAAAATTTACATTTCATTGAATATCAAACTGTTAATCACCTATAGAATAAAAATATACATGCATTTATCATAGCTGGGTGTAGCTGACACATTTCCGCCATGGTTTAATGTTATAAACTGTGTTTTATGGCAACCAATGGTCTTATTTAACCGTACTTTTCTCAAAAATCGCTTTCAGTTTGAAACTCAGTCAAAGTTGAGTACCATCCTATGCACTGAATATTGCAGATAGAACAACAAAATTTGGTCAAAAGTTTCCTTATTTAGTTATCTTACAATTACATATTTGCCTTTTATAGCAAAGGGTACCATATGGCAACCGTAGGGTCAAACATCAACAAAAGTTACCCCAACCTAAAAATGCCAATTTCATCAAATTTGGTAATTTGGCTCTAACTCTAAAAATAGGTAAGGGAGAACATTAATATTGGTGTCTAACTATATGTTTTTGATACCAAGGAATTGAATGGAACCATTATTAGCTTCATTGGGTTTACCTGGATAGCTTAATTTCATCATGGCTGATAAATATTGGGGTGAAGGCAATGAAGAATTACACTAAGCTTGTTGGGGGATTTTCTTCCTATAGAACTGATTTAGATGAATAACCTTTGGACGAAGAACTTAAGCAAGTGTGTCCAGGGGCTTAGTTCAAAGGCAGCACGCTGGGCTGCCAACCACTTGGTCCTAGGTTGGAATCCAGCCAATTTTGGAAGGTTGCTTCATCATTCGCCTCGTTGCCTTAGCACCTGCCTGTCTTGATCAGCCCTATTTGATACAAAAATATGGAAATTAAGTCTGTCTTACCCAATCACCTGAACAACTGAACAGTCAGCGATGAGTAATCTACCCTGGGGTGAGTGTCTGTTATTGTTGGGACTGCTAGACAGGGTGAGAACATACATGTATTGTTCAATCAATTAATATTTTTGACAGAAAGACCATATAAAGTTTGTTAGACACAGGTAAGCCTAGAGCTATATATGTGCATGTGACTCACACTTTCTTTTTGCCATTTGTTAATACTTTTACTGATTAAAAGTGACATGTCAGGCCAAGTGGGCTAGATGTTTCCCAAGATTTATGAAGATTGTAATGAACTGAATGTACTTAAGATACTTTGATGAAGATTAACATTGTCAACATGTATGTGTTAACCATGAACTACGCTCCAAAATTCTAGTCATCATTATCCAAATCATCATTCAGGTCAATAGTATTGTCTGCCATGACTGTTTCTGCTACTTTAGTATAAGTTGCAGGATTGAAATTGAACAAATGAGCGAAAAAACGAAGTAAAGGTTCAGAGATATGCATATTACGCAAGGCAAGTTTCAGATCTTGTGCATCACAGAACCTGTCCTCAAGACCAAAATAATAATCATCTAGAGCCTTCCTAATCTCACTAGCACATTCCTGCACTGGACCTATAGAACGAATATGGTCAGCCAACACATTCTTGGAAACACTGAATACCATAATTGATTTGTTGGAAGCACTGGGATATGCAAAGTCAATCTCACTGGCAAACTGATTCATCAAGAAAACTTTCACATCTCGGTTGCGAAAGTTAGTTTTCATCAATGATGTTTAAACGTTCTCTAATTGCACTTAGTTCATAACCCTTGCCACTTTTCAAACCTTGCTCCAACTCTGTACCAGCCTGATTCCATGCAACCATTTTCTGAGACATTTTTGACAGCATCTTGAAAGAAATTTGTTGCTGCTAGAAAAGATGCAGCACGGCTAGATTCAGAGATGCGATACTTAGTGTATTGCTGTATTGTTAAATTAGACCATTGGTTGCCATAAAACACAGTTTATAACATTAAACCATGTTGAACATGTGTCAGCTACACCAAGCCATGATAAATGTATGTAAACTTCCATTCTATGGGTGATGTACAGTTTGATATTCAATGAAATGTAACTTTTGTCAGTTCTGTTAAGCGACGCTAAGCCATTATCGCAAATTGGCCTGTACAGAAAAAACTTACTTGGTGTGGAAGTGCTACCCAAACTTTTTTGGAGGCTCTCATGATCATGATATAGATTAGATAAAAAAAAAACAGATTTTGCTGTAAAAGAGACATGTACACAGAACCCCTCCCCCCCCCCCCCCCCTCCGAGCCAGAGCCTATAATAAAGGGAGGGATTCTATTCAATCAAATAAGATAAGCATAAAAACGATTTCATTAAAAATGCATTTATTGACAATAGAATTCCAAAATAAAAATCGTATTAAAGTACAAACAAAAAGGAGGCGCCTACATCAAAGGTATTCAATGACTATTCATAAAAACAAAACAATGTCTCCTTGAAGATGAGAAAGTTCTATGTAAAAAGACAGTCAGAAAAACTCACAGATAAAACTAAAATTCATTAGACTGGAACCTATTCTGCAGAATGTGCCATTTGTAGAATACCAACAATAAATCAGACAGAAAAGAAAGACATCTTCAAAAAAATATTGAAACGGTCTCCTCCATTGAATGATCTCAATTGACTCTTGAAGTTTACGGTATTTCAAGTGCGAAATTCTAAACTCGAAAAACCTTTTCTTCTGTTAAAAGTGCATGTAAATTTGACTGAACATGACAGGAATAAAGATTAAAACTAACATACAGCCTGTTATACATGTAGTGACATGGCAACTGTCTTATTATTTCTTGTACATCCCTCCATTTTTTGTTGAATTCTATAATTTCACAATGCAGGTATTGTTCTCCAAATTTAGTAAAATATGTGACGTTGATGGTTTAATTTTGGACTGCATTGTAATCATAATTTTGGAACCAAGTAAAGTGATCTTAATATAAACCTTAAATATTATAGTTTTAGCTGCCAGTAGACAGCTATATCTAGATGGTTAAGTTAAAAGGCTGGTAGCAGGATCTTTGAATAGTAATCCATTTAAATCTAGCTGTGCAAGTTTGAACGTTTATTTTGCGGTGTACTGTAAAATGTGAAGCAGTCTCCTCCTTAATTATTGTATGAACTGTCTTTCAAGACATGTCTGTCAAGAAATGTCTCTGACACCCACTTTCCTTGATAATTCCAACATGCCTTAAAAGCCTTTAAACACACGAGACGCAGGTCATGTAATTAAATAACTTGATACTATGTTGCTATGTGGACACCCACACGTATACAGAGTGTCGAGCATATTTTTGAGGCAAAATTATTTAAGCAGCTGTTGAGACAAGATAGAAGATGAGTATGAAAAGCAGAGAGAATTTAAAAAAATTGAGAAAAATTAAGAAAAAGGGATGGCGGGTGGGGCGAAGGGAAAAGGTGAATGCTTTTTAGAGGGCAAGGAATTGAGTTTATATAGGACAGTCAGCCTGGATCAGCGACCACGTGACTGGCCTACGTTTTGAATACGCCTGAAGTGGCACGCCTGCAAAATGGAGAATCCCTGGACCTCGAGGTTTAACTCTATTTACGTGAGTAATTCTCATATAACCCTATACCCCTGGGAAAATCGGGGTAAATTGGATCGCTGGTAATGTATTTCCCCCTAAATTAATTACCCCGTAGTAAGTGGACAATTTTGATTGACTATTTGCACTCTAACCTAATCTAGTGACAGGTAATAAAAGCACAAAAGCCAACAATTACCAATAAAGAATTACTCACTAGATTACCCAGCCAAAACAGAAATTACTTCATGCAAAATTAACAGTAATCACTGTGAGAATGGACATTTGTACTGTTGTTAAGTACCATGGGACAGATCCAATCTGGGAAAAAAACATTAATTATCCCAAAATGTGACCTGTCAAAAACTGCCCACAATGTTATTGCCCCCATCCTAATACAACCGAACTCCTCACTATTAAGACTACCTCACTATTAAGACTACCTCACTATTAAGACCACCTCACAATAAGACTACCCTCACTATTAAGACTACCTAACTATTAGGACTGGTATTTTGTCTTTTTTATCTCATGTACTGTACAATCAATTCAGGGGGTGCAACAAGGCGGATTTTTTTTCTTTGAATAATGTGAGAGAAATTTGAATAGGTCAAGCTTTCAGTTGCACTTGTTAGTGTCGCCCTCTCGTGTTATTCAACTTGACTAACAGTACTAAATGTTGAATCTAGGGAACGGCAAGAACTTTCCTGTGATTAGTATTGTATTTTTATCATAGTGTCATTTATACATAGTATCCTATTTAATTACAGATAGCTAGAAATTCTAGAATTAACAGAGACAAAATTATATCCGTCACTTGTTCATGTTTTGTCATGGCCTGCCAATTTTACAATTACACCCTTGGCAGGCCAATCAGGAGTCTTTCTCAACTCCCTGAGAAATAGTCAGACTTGAACAGCTTAGGAATCAACTGCTGAGGCTTGAGAGTTCACACCAGTACTATCACTGTGGTTACCTATATTTCCTATTACCCATTGAAGAGTGTCACTTACAAAATTATTGGCACTTTAACTAAATCGATAAAAGGACAATTTACGCCAGAATGGCTACCTTTCTTACAGCAAAACAGCAGACGATTGTGTATAAAAAAAAATTAAAAAATCAAAACTGGCTCAGTTAAAAACCAAAGTTTTACAACAAACTTTTAGAACAAGCGACCACTTGTCGCCGGCCATAAGTCTTTTTCAAGTTTGTTTAAATTAAAGAAATTCCTGCTTTGTCTAATTTTTCATCCTCAGTAAACTGAAATAGGATATGTGTTGTGAAAGAAATGAAGAAAATGTTCATTGAACATACACTAATACATCATAACATACCGTTAGGCATCTTAGAAAATTGTGAAAATCGAGAAAGTGGAAAGTCACCAAAAAAATGTCACTTCGCCCAAAAAAGGTCATTTTCTGAGTGAATTGTACCAAGACTGCAAACAACTCAAAGATAAATGATTACATAACTCCAAAACAGCAATGACAAATAAGAAAGATTCACGAAATTTCTTCACAGACCCATTTTCAATTCTTTTTCACCGATTTTTTCTTTTTTTTCTAATTAAGTTCTGAGATCATATAGAAATTACACAACCTAACAATTGAGCTTCATGTTATGTAATTTATGTTGTATAAAAATCATTTTACGTCATTGGACCAACATATTTACATATTGTATTGTTGCATTCAATGTTATTGAATTGTATAGTATTGTGTTGTATTGTATTGTAAATGTAATGTATTGTATTGTCAATGGATAGTATTGTATTGTAAAAGTAATTTTATATTGTATTATGAATGTATTTTATTGTACAATTAATGTATTGTATTGTATTTGTAATGTATTGTACTGTACTATTAATGTATTGTATTGTACTATTAATGCATTGTCTTGTATTTGTAATGTATTGCATTGTACTATTAATGTATTGTATTGTATTTGTAATGTATTGTATTGTCAATGTATTGTATTGTACTATTAATGCATTGTCTTGTATTTGTAATGTATTGCATTGTACTATTAATGTATTGTATTGTATTTGTAATGTATTGTATTGTCAATGTATTGAAATGTACTATTAATGTATTGTATTGTATTGTATTTGTAATGTATTGTATTGTACTAATAATGTATTGTATTGTACTATTAATGTATTGTATTGTATTGGTAATGTATTGTATTGTACTATTAATGTTTTGTATTGTATTTGTAATGTATTGTATTGTACTATTAATGTATTGCATTGTATTTGTAATGTATTGTATTTTACTATTAATGCATTGTATTATCAATGTATTGTACTGTACTATTAATGTATTGTATTTTATTTGTAATGTATTGTACTGTACTATTAATGTATTGTATTGTATTTGTAATGTATTGTACTATTAATGTATTGTATTTTATTTGTAATGTATTGTATTGTACTATTAATGCATTGTATTTTCAATGTATTGTACTGTACTATTAATGTATTGTATTGTATTTGTAATGTATTGTATCGTACTATTAATATATTGTATTGTATTAGTATTGTATTGCATTGTCAATGTATTGTATTGTATTGTATGAATGGTATACTGCTCAGAAGCTTATTCAGCTTAAATGACCATGTAACTGCCAGAGATGTTCACACCATGAAACACATCTACCCCATGGGTGGAGTCTTTTACTTGCCCCAGCATAGACACTGTGTGCACAAGGGACCACCAATTTAATGGTTGTTACACGGTGTGGACTTTTGCATACCAGTCTTAACCACTGCCACTCAGCTATTATTAAAATAAATTAAAATAAAATAATTAATAACACTCACCATGTAAATGTAGTAATCCTAAATGTGGGGTGATTTAATTGTCCCAGCAGAGGCAATCAACAAACAGCACCATTGATTCAATGATCATGAAGCCACTGCCAGCTGACAGGGGTTCGAACCCATTATACTAACCCAGGAGCTGCCTTACACACTGCGCCCACCAGGCCACCATGGGAGTAATGGATATTATATTTTATACATGTCCAAAATTATCAGATCATGTCTAGTTATATTCAGAAACTGCCCATTTAAGAAAAAAAATCTGTCAGGTAAAAAATAAATACATACTTTTATTTCCTAATTTTAACATTCAACAGACAGCATAATTTCTTCGTGATATATCTCATGCCTAATTTTCGCCATCTTCTCTGATAATAACTACGTTTTACAATGGGCAGTATTGTGGTTTTTGATCCTGCCAAGTTTCTTTTGATAATAATATCAAAATTGAACAAAGGGAGCCACAGACTATTACATTTTGATAATACCCCATCCTGTAATTATAGTTGTAAAGTCAATTTCCCTGCCCATCAGAGCATATAAGTGACTTTTTCACACTGCTCAAGCTTTCAAATCGTTTTTAAAAAGGCCAAAATTGAAGGACAGGTTTATATACCTAATTTTGATGGGGCAATAACAATAAAAATTGCACTGTTCGGTTGTCAATGCTTTCTATAAGATTTGCATGGTATGATTTCGTGAGTTAAGAAAAATAAAATTATAATGGATTAAGAAAAATATGGAGTGTATACTTAGGAGCAGATATAATGGGAGTACATGGCAGTCAACTGAGGAAGTCCATGTTCTGGTTTAAGTCCTTAATGCACATAAAGTCTTTTAGACACGAAAGTTTTTCAGACATTTTACACTTTGACAGCGTGCACAATGGCTACCCCTATAGTAGCTTTTCATCAAATTATCAGTCTAAGTGGATATCATGTGTAACATAAGACATAATGACCAAATTGTTTTAATAAAAGCTGGTTCAATCTTCAATTTTACTGACTTATTGAATAATACTACCATAACTCTTATGAAGTGTCTGAGAGATATACACAAGTGGGCTTTTTAAAGCTTTAAATCTGCTCAAATTTGATGACCTATGTGCGCTGCATGACTATAAATTTAGCTATAGAGCAGAAAATGGCAACCTTCCAGTTTATTTTATGACCCTCCTGCAGTCTCTCAAAATTACCAGTCAAAATTACCCAACTAGACAAAATCTTATGTATAGACCACCCCAGATTAGACATGAATTTGCTAAGTGCAGTTTAACATACCGATACCCTCAACTTTTTAATAGCATGAGTTTAAATATAAGAGATACAATTTTCACACATAGTTTTGATGGCTTTAAGAAATATATTAAGAAAATAACCATCAACTCATATTCAGATCATTGCTCGCTACCACTCTACTTTGCAGTACCTTTTTTTCTGATCTGCTAAAATTTGTATTGCAAATAAAACATTTACTTTTAATATAGGTGGTCCCTCGATAGCGGCACCTAAATGCCCTAGAGGGTTCTCCTCCACTGAATTATTTTTATTTTTATGTTGGATAATTTTGTTAAATATAGTGGTGAATAAAATGATTGAACTTGAACTATATACACGTTTTAATTATATTCCATTCCCTAGAAAAGATGTTTTTAAGAATTATTTTCTGTATCGAGCTTTTCATTAATAGAACAATATGACAAATGATTTTGAAGATATGACGTCACTCTCCACTTTTAGGCTGCACTTGGAGCATTATGTTTTTACCAATTTTTGATTTATGTAATTTTTAATGTGATATTTATATCATATTTGATTTGACTGTTAGCAGGGCTAATTGTAAACATTTTATCTGAATTGTTACCCTGAATAAATATATTATATCAATCAATCAACTTTTATATAGACACTGTGAAAAGTCTCAGTTACAAAAATCTTATCATCGAAGAAGTTTTCTGTCTTTTCATTTGGATTGTGTTCTTATATGTTTTTCTTTTCTTCTTTGTTTTAAATTTAATTTTCATCAATCAGATCGCATTCTTCAGAGAAAATCAGATTTGAATTTTTAGACAAAAAAGTAATGGAATTCAGTGAAGACTTTGATTATCTACCTTTGCCGAGCCAAGCAAAATATTCCAAGCTGGGATTTACAGATTAACAGTAAATGGTCTAAGCAACTCATCATAATGTCTGCCAGTACCAGCTATGCACAGTGGGATGCCGTGATTGAATCACCAATAGAATAGAAGAGAACAGAATAGAATGTAAAACATGGTAGACATAAAAATACAATTACAAGAATACAGTTGGCCCCAAATGTTATTGGTTGGTCTTTATGATGAGGTGGTCTTAATAGTGAGGTGGTGACGTGTTAATTTGTAAGGTCATTTTATATATGACTTAAAAAATACAAGAAAATGATTTTATCAAATATAGAGAGAAAAAAAATAAAAATAATCTGGCACTCCCATGAGCAGTATATTTAAAGTTTTATCTTATAACAAAATGTTTCTTTCACTATATGAATTTATTGCCTAATACTACGGTATAGCACACATGTTATCCTTTAGAGTCAGTTTTAAAAGACATTTTTTAATCCCCATTTCTACGAATTCGATTCAGGAATTCTTCCAGACAATAGACTGAGTCAGAGCCAGTGTGCAATTCTTTCATGAGACCAGGGTTATAAAAAATGAATATGTTGTATGGTCTGGGACATTTGTTCATTCTTGATGATATTATCATCTTTGTGGCCAGGGCTGTTTTCCTTGGCTTTTGCACCATTTGTCTGGCTGAGCAGCTGTCTACAAAAAGTGCCAAAGTTAACTGGGAGAAGTATAGCAGAATCCTAAGGTAATAGAATGCAGAAACATCTGAAGTCACGCAGTTACTAAAGCATCAATAAATATAATGCATAGACGTAATGATGACCTGATAAGGCTTGGTTCCCATGCAATATGCAACATTTACTACAAATTAGGTCATGGCAGTCCAGGGCCGCAGCCTGGAAAAAAGACTAGGGGGCGGGGGTAGTTTGGTCAAAGGTCATGCTTGTGATGTTCTGATGTTCACTTCAGTAAACATACCCGTACTATATTTGGTGAAATTCTAAGGGAGAACCAGCCTGAAACTGTTACTTTGTCATTACAATGTATCTATTTATGTGGTAGATATAGATAATAAATTATATTATGTTATATTCTGTTCCATAATATTCTATTCTATTGTCATCGATATAAGTCAGTTGAACTTTCTGGTTCATGGGGCTAGTTTCAAAAAGTTTCCAGCCTTGGAATTGAACCCAGAACCTTCCGAAGAACAGGCCATTGCCTTAACCATTGTACCATCAGACTGGTCTGGAATCTAAACTTCATGCAAATATGATTGAAATATATCCCACAATTGATAAATAAAAGCAGAAAATTTCAACGTCTTATTTAAGAGAACCTCTCACATTAATTCTAGGAGTGACCTTTGGCTACTGATAACCATTCAGACTGCTCTGGTTTGCACATCACTTGAACAGACTGACCAGCCACTGACCAGTGTCCACTAATGGCTTCCGCAGACGCAGAAAAACACATGGATTGCCTCAAGGCTGCAGTCTGCTGCCTATAGATATTGTGTTACATATTGCAGATGCTGAAATACTGAGAGATGGCTGCAACATACATAGGGGATTGGCTGGTATTGGTTGAGTGATATTGAAGTTTAATATGTAAATCAATCAATATATCATATCTATCAATCCTTCAATCAGTTAATCAATGTAGCTATATCACCTATCTATCTATATATCTCTCCTTCATCAATCAATCAATCAATCAATCAATCAATCAATCAATCCATCTATCAATCTATCAATCTATCTATCTATCTTATCTATCTACCTTTATATTGATGGCAAGTTACCTTAAAATGGTAAGACTGTAACATATTTACTGTGATTCCAATTGTACAGAATATAAGTTTGGCAAGAAGGTAAATTGCTCAGCTGCTATGATGTGATATTGTCAAGTCAAAGTCAATGTACATTGCATGTACTTAATACTGTAATTGTAGGATAAAATTTTCTACCAAAGTTTCTGAGAACTGGTTCTATATGGCCATTCTATTTGCAGGAGAAGCATCTTGACCTTTTCTCGTGATAGCTGATCCCCGATAACACCAAGCAGTGACAAGCAGTGGGAGCAGTGACAAGCAGTGGACATTGAGGCTGAATCAACTGGACATGGGGCCCTGCACCTGTTGTTTTCTCATGTTCTCCGTTTCCTTCTTTAGAGACCAAAGTGCCTGATAGTAGCTCTCGTGGTGAATGCGAAAGGTAGAGTCAGCCGATATGCCCGACTCTTTTGATACTAGTTGTACTATCTAGTTGAGCATTACATGGCCAAATGTGCCACGTGCGTTTTCCATGAGAAGAATAAACGCATGGAAAATGCACGGTTTTTGCCTAATTAAAATTAGGTGAAAAGCATGCGTTTTCTATGTGTTTACATATAAAAAACGGGTCTGTTTTAGGCCTACTACTGACGTCGGTAGTGTCAGCAGCTCACCTAATATCCTAGGTACTAGACGTTGGGAAGACTTTGCTTTGTCTGAGCTGCTGACTGTCGGTATTTGCTGTGTTAATGACAGCTAAATTTCCAGCAAAAAGGTTTTTAATGACGTGGGTTAGCAGCCATATTCAGTACAGTACAGTGGAACTCCCGACCATCTCTAGATAGTTTTCAGGGGATATTCCTCATTGAATTGAATCCAATTGGTAACATGCCAGTACTAAAGATCAGTAAATGCTAGACTTAAAAGTTTCAGTTGCCGGAAATGGGAAGCTATGTGAACCACCACTGACACTACCGACGTCAGTAGCAAGCTTATATTTAAAAGACAGTCGGCAAATGCTTCGATTTTTGGAAGCTGCTGACGTCTGTAGTAACAGGTTTCCTGTCCACTTCTGACGCTCCAGACGTCGGTAGGACACCTGTTTTGTGCTCGTTTCTTAGCTCTGTGTTTATCCAAATCATGGAAAACGCACTTAGCACATACATGTACTTTTATTCTCATTTCATTTGACTTCACAGACCCTCAACTTATCTTCCCTTATATTGTATTATATTCTTTTCTTTTCTTCTCTTACCTCATTTTACCTTATCTTATTTTATCTTATCTTATCTTATCTTATCTTATCTTAGCTTCTTTTCTTTTCTTACCTGACCTTATTTTATCTTATCTTATCTTATCTTATCTTATCTACCATGTATTGTGTGGGCACTGAGAGGTCTTAACCAACCACCTAAACTACTAAACCCTGAAGTAGCTAAAATATAGCAAAAAAGCTGAGTTTGCATGCCCATGTTGAAAACCCAGGGTTCCGTGCTGAAAGGTTTTTCCAGTAAAGCTAACCTGTGCTTGAAAGAGGTTTACTCGTAAAAATCAGCCAAACAAAAAGGTTGGGTTTCCTGCAAAAAGGGTGTTGCAAACTCACCGATACCCCACAAGACAAGATAGACGTGTGTTTCGTTTTGAACGTGAACTACAAAACTAGTCATTCACTACCCTGAGAAGTTTGAAGTGGTATAGCTGTGGCGAGATAACTTTTCTAGTAAAATATTAGCTCAATTGCAAGCCCTATAGCATTAACATATTGAGAAGTTCTCAGTTGTACACTCAAAGACCAGCGTTTGTTTCAAGAAGGAAAGTTCAGAAGAGCCACTTTTTAGGACCACCCTGGTCTAGCTTTAGTTTCCATACAGTTTATGTAAACACCTGCTGTTACAAAGGTTTTGCTCTCCTCTCCTCGGTTCGTTTATCCTATCCCATCCTATCCCATCCTATCCTATCTATCCTATCCTATCCTATCCTATCCTATCCTATGAACTAATCAATCAACCTCATGTAAGATCCACTGCAGTTCATCTTACACCTAATCAAGTTCTCTCTGCTACATTTTGAGCAAACAAAAAAGAACCTTTTCACACCGTCCCAGAATGCAAGGCTTTTCTTTCACGCATGCGCCCAGGGATTCTGTTCTACTTGCTTTATTCAGAGCCTAATTCGGTTGCCATGACGACAATGCAAGGTCACGATTGGCTGAAGAAACGTTCCGAATTGTGGATGGGAGTTTAGTAGCTTAGATTGATTGGCTTGGTTGTAGGATTGGTTGGTTGATTAGGTGAGGAATGAGTTAAATCAATACTGTATTGGAAATTCATATTGTAAAGTTGGAAAATAACACTGCAACTGCATGTATAGTTGTAGCCCGAGAAACTCTGACTGACCACACGCCGCTGTCAGCTCTTATTCATATTGTGATGTTTATAGTGAGCCGCCATTGGCTAGCGCTCACAAAATAACGGATAGTAAATAAGCGCTAAGCGAACATCAGATTTCTCGGGCTAGTATAATTGGTCAAGGAAGGAAGGAAAGGAAAGGAAAGAAAAAGAAGAAATGAGGCCCAGACAACATAATATGTCTCATCAGCCCCAAGGAAGGAAGGTAGATAGATATATGTGGGAAGTGTAGCCCTCTAAGCCAAGTTCTTGCCGCTATCGAGGGTTGATTGATGAGGAAGGAAAGAAGGAAGGAAGGAAGGAAGGAAGGAAGGAAGCCCCAGATAACATTCTACATCAGCTAGACATCATTCCGGAAACAGTCACTGGCGGCTGACATCGGAACAAGTCGACCCTATCTGACTATCTGAAATTCTATCCGGAGTCCAACAACCATGTCAGAATGATGTCAGCAAACTTCTTAGATAGAATGCCATATTGGGTAGACATCCTTCTAATGTTGGCTGTTGGAAGCCGCCGTCGCACTGATGTGTAGCTGATATGCGGCGTGTTATCCGGGTACCTGGTACATTCTAATATCTATTTTTCAGTCTTGAAGGAAAAATTACTGCCTCCCACTTTAGATTAAATTGTGCACTCTCATGTAATTATTTCCCTTATGTCTCATATGTCCCCTGTACCTGGTACATGCCATTTGCCAGTAATAAATAGTTTGTGTCACAAATTGCTCCCTTTATGAAGTAAATATCCCAGGAGAGGCTAACTGCCTACAGAATGCTATCTGTCTTGCTTAACTGGTCTGGAGCTGGGTGCTGTACTTGGAGATGTAAGGAGCGGAAAGGACATTCATTGAGGGAAATTGATGATGGATGAATGGATGATGGATGGATGTACCAAAGCAGTCAAAAAGTTTACTTTTCCCAGACATCTGATGGTGAAAAACACCGCCTGCTGCAATATGAAACACCTTGAAGTTCAGGGAGTGATTTAGTACATATTTGTAAACAGTTAAAAACATAGGCTGTTGCAGCAGCATACCCTCGGCAAATATGAGTTCGGGAAATTAAACAATACATTTAAGTCTAAGTGTAAAATTTTTATAGTAGATTTTGAAAGAAAATGGTTTATTGTTCAGTATTATTCGATTGTATTATACTTGTCCTAGAAGTAGACCAAAACAATATGTACACCTCGGTACTTGGTTGATTTAGTACCAGCCCATGCAATGTTGAGAACTAATGTCTTAGTGACACTAAATGAAGCTGATTAACATCCTTGTCAGCACGACAGGCAGACGTAATGATGCTTAATGTGTCTTTTGTTTTCCACAGCAGTCAGAATTTGTATTACTAACCACAACCTTAGGCCAACTACAATTCAAAACACAGTAACAGTACCTCGCTAAATATTAAGATCTTGTGCAGCGATCTTAAATGAGATACAAGACAGTAAGTGTGGTGGTCGTACAGTGGAGTTCCATAAAACCCCAGATAATATGCCTTATCGGCTAGACATCGGTCCGTGACAGCCGCTGACAGCCAACATTGGAACTTCGCCCCGATCTGAAGTGCCTGGGAAGCCAGATTTGGCTTACTTTGGGCCAACATTCAGCTGATATTCAGCCAACATTGAGTCAACATTGAGCAAACATTGAGCCAACATTCAGCAAACATTGAGTCAACATTGAGCCAACACTGAGCCAACGCTGGACCAATGTGGCATATTTTGGAACAACTGACATAGCTTGCCAAAGCGGGTTGACCTTGCATCAATGTTGGCCAACGTTAGGCCAACATCGAGCTGATTGGCCGCTCCGTCTTTGAAAACATCAGTATAGAGTTCCATTTTTCACCCTTTCTTTCTGATAACACGTTGTGTAACGAGACATCCTAGTCAACAGAGAACACCAAAGGGGGGTAATTTGGGTCTTGGTCACGTGACCAATTGAGCAGACGATGCCATATTGATTTGGGGGGCTCAGTGTTATTCACAGTTGATTGACGTTTTTGCTGCTTGAAAGGACATTGCTCCCCAGCGACCCCCCTTTCAGTCTGATCAACAAAAAGGCCATGGGGGGGGGGGGGCAGTGAGATATGGGGAGGGGAGGGGGGTGAGGACATTTGGATCAGGGTTGTCTGTGCTGTTATGGTTATGCCCTAGTCAAACCATGGATGTATAAGGATTACATCCATGGTCAAACAAACCATGTATCAGCCTCGATTCAATCTTGGAACATGGTATGGAACACAGTGGCACAGAAAGATGCAACACACTTATTATTGCTATGGAAACATCTGTCATTGAGTTCGCACAAAGGTTACAAAATGTGTATGTCCAGTTTCAGACAGGTCACATTCATGGGAACATTTTGGTATATGAGACTTTGTGTTATACCCCAGTGATCACCTTTTCCTTAAATATTGCACTTTTTGGGCCTCAGCTGCTCTACTATATATAGTTTATTACACCAAACACGCTCAACAATAACTTGTTGGGAGGATGTCTCTGACTTATGGTTTAATAATCAGCAGTAATTTTGATTCTTTACATTTTGTCAGGTCATCAAAAGCATTCGCTTAAAATCATGCAGCATTTACTGGAACTTTTTCATGATATGATAAAAACCAGTCTTATTCAATGACATCTGCGAATCGCCCTATGGATCCAAATTAGGGGTCTTTTTGTGTTATATAATGTTATGAAAATCTTTGAGGTTTAGAATATGTCTTTTGGTATTTCATCCATGCTATTGGCCTGGAGATTTGTATTTACGTATATGCCCATCTCGTTAAGGGAGACGTAATGATGAGGTTACATGTATAAGGCTTGGAGTCCACCTTAAGGCCTCAGTACTAGTATTTGTTTTATAATATTTTAAAAATTATATTACCAATAAAGCATTAGGTTTTTCAACGCCATTAATGTAATAGTATTAAAAGTCTAGGGTTAAGTTTTATAAGTTTAACCCAAGTTACAAGAAATAAAATAGGAAAAAAATGTTCTTGTCAAATCCTATTGTCTAAAAAAAATTAAGCAAAAACACTGTATAACAGTGTAATGATGACAAAACAAGTTGCTAAGAAGGACTCCTGAGATATACCAGACCTTAGTAACGAGGTATAATTTACCGGAGACCATATCACATGCATACAAAACTAACGGCAAGACCATTAACATTGCAGTGCCTCTTGATAAAAATGTTTCTTTGAACAGTTGTCCATTATCATCTTGACAAGAACCATGTTGACAGGGCTTTCTCCAGGAAGCCATTAAGGCGACAAAGTCAAATACCTTTTGTTGACTTGCCTAATTTTGGGCAAATAAATCGACCTAATTGCCATGTTTTGTAACAAGAACTGATGCGTTGTGTACTAATGATAATGTGGGTAATTTAAGGGCATAGAACAACTGCAAACCAGACTCTGCAATGACAGGAGTCGAGTGTACTGGTGGATGGGAGATCTGTCATTTTGGAAATGGCAATAAAGAAAAGTAAAGAACAATACACAATGGAAAACAAGGAAACTCACTGACTGACCCGATTGTCCTTACTGACTGACTGATTGACTGACTGACTGACTGACTGATTGATTGATTGTTTGCTTGATTGATCGATTGACTTACTGATTGACTGATAGATAGATAGATAGATATGTAGATAGATAGATAGATAGATAGATAGGTAGATAGATAGGTAGATAGATATGTAGATAGATAGATAGATATATATATGTGTAGATAGATAGATAGATAGATAGATAGATATGTAGATAGATAGATAGATAGATAGATATATAGATAGACGGACACAAAGTATGCTTTTCTCGCATGTTTTGAAGCACAACTTCAAAACAAACAAATACAAAGATATCGAACAACAATACTCAGACGAGACACTGAATTGATAATGCAATAACCGGTCTGAGGAACATGAGGAAAAAAATCCAAGAAAATAGTGTTATATAAATAACACATTTCCTTAAAAAAAGGTAAGCCTTCTGTATGCAAACATAAGAACAGTTTCTTAGCCGTCGCTTCAATTACATAACAACGAGAGAAGTGATGCATAAATTTACATAAAAAAAAAAACGCTTTGCATTACAGTCCACACTTTACATAACAACCTACATAGACCACACACTTGGAAACACAGAGCAAATCAGATAAGACAGGTGAATACAAGAAAATGGAGCGAAAAAATACCCAGAATTAATGCAATCTTAAACTGACTTGGAAAATGTCAGACAGACATTGACTGTACTTTAGGTACTTGGTACATTTGATGTGCATGGTACTACATCACACAGCAAAACATGTCAGATTTATAGATATAAATAACAGAATGTAGCTGTTGTCTATTGAGTGCAGAATTGATAGCTTCTTCTGTTTTTTTTCTTTTACATATTGTTTAGAAGTACTGTGTATATGCCAGTAAAAATAACCTCGACAATTTTACTAAATTAAGATTTTATAACACCTATTAAATAGATTGTTTTTATATATTTCAATTATACAAACATTTAGGACTAAATTAAAATATTTCAAATGCAATTTACTCACCAAATCACTGTCTATTATAATTGCACGTAAGATTCCACCTGGACAGACAAAGTTAAATGCATTATGCACACGCCAGAGGGCGACTATTATAATTACACTCCTCCTGGTGGTACTTCGGAGCAGTATTGAGTCTTGGTATATAATTTCTTGCCTTGCCGTCTCTGAACTACTGTAAAATCCTTGCCCAAATCTTCGCACTTAATAAAAATCACTGTTTAATTTCAGAATTCCAGAATAGATATCAATGAAATATGGAAGTTAAAATTGGCAGTGATTTAATGGGTTAAAAGCTAAAAAGCTGTAGAAAGGTAATATGTCATTCAACTCCCACATTAAGCTTCATTGTAGTGACAACTTCTAAATATATGTTCTAAAACTTCGCCTTCCTGACACGGAGTTCCTGGTGGACCACTAAATCCAGTGGACCCTTCTCCCTGCACCGAGAAACTGACTTGAGCTTTTCCCTCCTGACGAGGTTTATTTACTTACTTCACTCGGGCTTATAGGTTACTTATTAAACCCACCAACAAAAACAACCCAAGGAATTTAGCGAAAGAAGGGAATACCTTCTCTAAATAACCAAAAGACTGTAAGCTTAGACGAAAAACTTCAGTTTTTTTCACTGTTTAGAAAATGTACAAAGCATCTCCACCACAACGGAGTGATTATTGGGAGGTCTGTTGTCTGGATCAGTCAATAAATTCACACCACGAAAACCGATCTGAATTATTGATGTTATGGAAGCACAACTTTGAGAAAGGAAAACAAGAAAAACTGTATCCAATGCAAAGAAGAAAAAAAGTTAAAAACTGAGGATGAATGGATTGGGCGATAATGTGGGAAACCAATACATAAACAGGAAAACAGAGTTAGAGACAGCTAGGCAGACTGACAGATGGGAACAGATAGACAGACAATGAGAGAGAGAGATAAAAACAGCCTGGAACTGATTACCTTACAGACAAATATACATGCAATATAAAGCTATAAGGAGATACAATGTAATGTCCTTACAGAGGATAATCATAGTGTCTTTCCAATCTTGTGTAATCCCTGCTTTAACCACAGGAAACGACAAGGGTCATAATTTAACTGTGGTGAAGCACAAGTCGGATCTTGGTGTTCACTGTGATAGAGATCTATATAAGTGAACAGATTAAGTGTCCCTGTGTTATCCCTAATGTATAATCCCAAAAAAGTGTAAAGAAAATACAATGCATAACTGTAGCAAGACTCATGCACAGACATAAATGCAATCCTTCAGGTTTATAGATAGACAAGATAGCTAATGAACAGACTCGGTGGCTTAAATATATGTATATCTCCAATCCCTACATTTATACTGACGACGGCCTACCAATTATAGACAAGAATATAAAATTGGGAGACACCTCAGTGGCTGAAATCTATAGTATTTGACTATTCCTTAGACATTTATAATGACAAAGACATACCAATTTAGTCAAGAGTCTAAAATTGGAAGACAACTCAGTGTTCTGTCTAGCAAAGCTGTCTGGCAAACCTGCTGACCACTATAAGCAGCTTAGAGAGCATTAGACTGACCAGAGTGACCAAGAATGGTCAGCAGGAATTGTCTGAGTCTCCTAGCATTAACCCTTTGCTCCCAACTGGCAGGGAGTGACAAGACTGTCTCCTATGTCATGTCCAACTGGCCCAGCAGTGTGTAGAGAATAAGATATGTATATAATACAGGTATGGAGGCATATGATAATGCTGGATATATATAGTACGTCATATTAGTATCTGTATGGCAGGGAGTTCACAAATTACCAAATAATTGCATATATATGAAAAGCTAATTCAGTAATATACAACATCATTCTTGGAGGTGCTCAACGTAACTTAGTTTTTTATGGTCAAATGTATAGCTTCGTCTATTGATGCTTTTTAACTTTCCATAACAAAATGCTGTTTATCGCTTTCCAATTTACACATTTTATTTATACATTGTATTTGCTGTATTTGAAACTATGTTTTAAACTGTACATGTAACCCTGTATAAACTCAATTATTGTATTAATAAATGTGAGACACAGACGAATAATGTAATTTACGAAAGTCAGCTGCAACCCCAACTTAAGATCACCTCACTATTACATTATTCGTCTGTGTCTCACATTTATTAATACAATAATTGAGTTTATACAGGGTTACATGTACAGTTAAAAACAAAAACAAAGAGCAGGACTCTCAAATTGTGGCAACTGGGACCTTAAATGTTAAGCTGTATATTATGTATAAAATAATGAGAACTTGTACATCAGATTTTTGTAGATGTAGTTTTAGATAGACGTAGTGAGTAGATATGTGACATATGTATCTTTTCTGATATGAAAAAGTGTCAATAAAAGCTATATATATATATATATATATACTATTTATACCACCTCAATATGAAGACTTCCTCACTCATATAGTCACTATCAAGAAAACAATTATGATTATTTTATTATAGTATTCTCGCCATACAAACAGCCATGTATGGTGGTGAAATACATATATAATTTACTTTTGGTCTTGTTTTATCTGCATAATATGGCAAGGCAAACGTATATGACCTTGTGCAACTCCATGGTGCAATCATTGTAGCTTTGGCCACCTTTCTACAGTTGCAACACAAGCAAGAATTTCATCATGAAGCTCTGGTAATATTTGTCCTAAGAGATAAAAGTCCAATATCTGCATGATATCAAACACATGGTGCAGAGTATTTCATCAGTGTTAGATAATATCTCGGGTTGCTATGGTAATTGGCTATGTGTGATATAGAATTGGCCCAGTGGCACAGAATATGGTTTAAGTAGAATGGTCTTTGCTAATTTGCTAATTCGTGGTTTTATGAGAAATAGGTCTAATCGTGATTATGTAACTGGTTATTTCTTTAATATTAGCTTAATTATGATTTTAAGACCATAAAATCACACATAGCAGCTGTTTGAATAACTACACCGAAGCCATCAACTGATATGTTCCATCATGAGCCTTTCTCAACTTCCTGCACAGTGTACAGCCTGATACACAGAATTACCTAAAGGGGGCTACATAATCATAAAACTTCTACAATCGCCATCACTGTCCATAGCCAGCTCCCCATTTACACCTGGGTGGAGTGGAGCAAAGAGTTACAGAGGATCTGCTCAGTTCCTGCATGCAATGGCGGCTATAAAATCCTACTCCGCTGAAGCCATAATTCAGAATAGAATAGAATTATAACATCTAAGGGTAATTTGGTGCTTGCATCAATAATATAACAAATGTAGTGAGTCTTAGTGACTGATAGAACACATAAATATTTCACATATTCTGCCAGGTTTTATATGCCAGGGACTCCACGACCAGACTCCTGACACGATTTTAAGTGACATGCCTGCATGTTAAGGCTTTGCATGACTTAACAGTTAAGTACCATACAGGAAGTCAACTTAATTCCACTCCACTGTATGTGTGACACTATTGGCTTTCACGTTAATGTTGCCTGGAAGTCAACTACAAGTTACTCTGACATGAAAAGCTCATAGAAAAGTTGTAACACTGCCTTAAATGCTTGTTTTAAAAGAGCATGACACTATCTTTACATGATAGGTACACAGCATTGGCATTTGGAATCTGGTCTAGTTTTGATGTGGAGAAAATTAACGTTATGATCATGCACATAAAAATACTGAAATATACATGAAAAAGACATCCAAAATAATAGGGTAATAGGTGAAAGTTTCACAGTGAAACAAAACAAAAAGTCATGAATGAACATTGAGACAAACTGATGAATGGGTGCATGGAATAGAATAAGAATGAATAAACACACTAAAACATCATGAAACTTGACAAAAGATGCACATTTATTTAGTGTCTGATCACACAGTGGCAGTCCAGGGGCAGACGTAATGATAAGATGGTATTAGATAGTGTTTTTTCCAAATACATTGGAACCCCACCATTATATATTATACAATCCTTGATGCATATTTGTCCTAATGGCACTGTAGTAAAAAAAAAAATTCTAAGTAAAGTAAACACAATGGTCAATGGTCAATATTACTGAGAATGTCTTATTTTCCAGGCTAGAACACCATATAGCATGTAGAAATATGTCGGAAGTAATTAAAGGCAGCTTCTAGAAGCCTACATGCTTCCAGCACATTAATGATTTACTGAGCAATACATTTTATGGCTTCTGTCTCTCGCCATGAAAACTCTCTCTTGTTATAATACAAACCTATTTCATGATCATTGTTGACTAACATCATTGTAAGACAGACAGCTACATCTTTTACAACATTCTCAGAACCATTATTTACGATTGCTGATAATTCGGTTAAAGTAAACCAACCAACCAACCAACCAATCAATCAATAATCAATCTATGTATCTGTGTATCTATTTACTTATATATCTATGCATTTATGCACCTATGTATCTATCTATATAAATATCTATGTAGTAGCTATCTATGTATCTATGTATCCATCTATGTATCTATCTACGTATCTTCTACATATCTTCATATCTGTCTGTCTATCGGCTATCCATCTATTTTCAAAGCAATAAATAATCCACTCCAAAACTTAAAAAAGATGAAAATGGTATTTTTTCGTCTATAGATTAAATAAATTTATAGCCGAACCACTTTTGGGTTCGTTTGAAAACAACCACCATTCTAGCAGGGTAGAAATATTCATAAGATAAGCCAAAGTATGTTATGGTCAATTTACCATTATCTATTCTGAGACAGGGAGACATGTGTCAGCCTAATCTGCTTCTGATCTTAGCCCTGCACAGACCTTGGGGTTAGCCTTGGGGACAGAATTAGACCAAGAATATCCTAACTCACTCTAAGGACGGATCCAAAAACTCTTTCTTATATGCCTTAAGACATAATACTACAGTGAATTATGGCATTAAGGCTATACTATTATCAGTGCATAAATTAATGGTGTTACGACAGACGTTTCCTCAATAGAAGGGTAAAATAAAATGGCAAAATATTTGGGCCAATGATTGATAATTTCCCTGACGACCTGTGACAGTTCTGAATAAGTGCAAATTTATTTTGAGAATCTATTAGTTACTGGCTGCAGGAATCGAAATGTTTTGGTGACAAAACACTATCATTGACAGAAAATATTGACAGAACTTGCTGCATCCACAGCGATCTATCTACACTGTACAAATTTGCTTAACCTTATCGACACTGCATTCAGTTTAGGATGGTGTAATTCTCAATCATGCGTCAACTGAAGGGTCTGTCGTCATTGTGATGCCAGATTAGTCCGACAAACTGCCCCATGTCGGAAGTTGCCTATCGGTGCGCTTACAAATGACAGCGATGTTTCGGTCTTAGCGCAATGCCCAACGCGGGGTCTATATGACCCACTGATTTCCCTTAATTCTGAAAATGATGATCTTTAATTATTTTTGTTTAGGCCTCACATATTATGGTGGCCTTGTATTTCGGAAGCGCAAGGTCTATTCAAACGCAGGGTCCAACGCAGCCGCCTTGCTCGCGTTGCCCTAGGACCGGCCCTGGTTTCGGTCTAGTGCCAAATTACAATGTGAGAAAATGATGGAAGGATGAATATGAGGTGTTTGAGGTGCTTGCCTTCAACCCGAAAGGTTGTGGGTTTTTGAGCCTCCACCATGGCATGGAGGAACTGAGCAGATCCTCTGTAACTCTTTGCTCCACTCCACCCAATGGGAAACTGGCTATGAACAGTGATGGAAATTTCATAGTGCTTATAGCCCGCAGGCCATTCTGTGTAGCAAGCCCCTGTACTTCCCAGGATGTTGAGACAGGCTCATGCTTGAACAGGCCTGCCAAGGATGTAATTTCTTAAGTTGGTTGAAACTGATAAGGACAGTTAATATTCATGCTGCATCAGGGGTGGTCTGAACAGTCATGTTTCAATGTACACTATATCATATTCTACATCAAAACTCTTCTTTTCAAAAGTCACGAACTCAAACCGAATCTGACAAACTTCAAGACGGTATTTACCTTTCCACAATGTACTGAAATGTACAGAAATGTACAGAAACGTTGGCACACTGGAATAGAATGTCTGTGTCTGGAATGGCTATTTCTCAAGCTTTCCATGTTGAGAGATATGGACTCCTTTGAAGTTGGTACAGACATCGATTACTGCTTTAGTCTTATTTTATTGGCAAAATTATGCCCCATATCTGCTAGAATGCTGTTCTATTGCTGTGTTAGACTATAACAGTAGCTGTTATCAAAGAAACTGACAGCTGAAGGCTGTGTTATTGGGTCTTGATCAAGACTTGATGACAAAAGGGTCTTATGAAGTGGTTTCGTGTAGCCTTTTGGCTACAGACTATTCGTCAGGCTGCTATTCTATACATGTGCTAATATCTCGCAGCTGTCTCCTGTCTGATCATGTTTTCTCAGTCATACAACTACCATATCTTACTTTTGCATGATTCATCTTCGTGTATCTATAATAGCACTGATAGCCTAAGATATATGTCTCAATGCTATTGTCCTGAAGCTTAATTTTACCAATTGCCAGAGGCAGTCGTAATGATGTGATGATAAGGCTGCTTGGAGTCCACACCATGTTGCACATTTACCCTATGGGTGGATTTGTCTGTGTCTCAATGCTACTGGGTCTGAAGCTTAGTCAGCTTACATGACCAATTGCCAGATCTGAGGCAGAAGTTATGATAAGATGATAATATGCATAATGTAACAATACCCCATGGGTGGGGTCTTTTACTTGCTTCAGCATAGACAACGAGCACAAGGCACCTCCAATTTAACGTCTCATGTGGTCGACATCCAGCTGGCATGTAGCTCATGAAAGAGTGCCCGGGCTGGGATCGAACCCGGGACCTTCAGCTGAGCTGGCCAATTAAATTACTATATCTATTTAATGGGTCTCTCATACTTATCTGTCTTTCACTTCTGTTTGTCCACTATCTTTTAAATTTCTCTTTATGATTTTCGACTACCAGTACCATTTCTCGAATCCTTCGTTAATTATTTTGAACACTTTATCTGTCTATACTGTATTATTTCTCTGTCTGTCTTTGATACTGTATATTTTGTGTGTTTCTTTTTCTCTGTCGTACTGTCTGACTAGTCATAAGTCTGTCTCTTTCTAGCTGCTGTCTGTCGGTCTGTATATATCACCAACCTCCATGAAATCTTTAACACATTCTTACTCCACTCAAAAACGGATAATCAGGATAATAATTGAATCCAATGAAATTCTCTCTCTGCAAACGAAATTCCTTCAGCTGGTGCATCATCAGATATCAGCCTTATGTAGACCTGGGAAATCCCAAAGGCTCACTGGGATCCCTCATCGGAGTTGGAAACTGCAAAGAGATTTCTATCAAATTATCTCTCTCTCAGAATTGTCCACAATGACACCGCAGTGATCGAAATGGACATCTGGCCAAAGCTGAGGATGAAAGATGGAATAAAAATTGTATTGTATTGTACTGTATTTTATTGTATTAGATTATATTGTATTGTATTGTATTGCATTGTATTGTATTGTATTTTATTGCATTGTATTGTATTGTATTGTATTGTATTTTATTGCATTGTATTGTATTGTATTGTATTGTATTTTATTGTATTGCATTGTATTGTATTGTATTGTATTGCATTGTATTGTATTGTATTTTATTGCATTGTATTGTATTGTATTGTATTGTATTGTATTGTATTGTATTGCATTGTGTTGTATTGTATTGTATTGCATTGTATTGTATCAATACTACCTGTATACTTCTGAAGTAGTGTAAGGTCATAAACCACTGCTAATGTAAAACATGGCTGTCCTAGCTTCACTAGCCAAAAGGAGTTATAAGTCTTCAGCAAAAACAGCCGGCAATTAAAGTCAATATCTAATAAATTCAAATAAAGCTTGCTTCGATTTTTTTAATCATTAACAGTAGCATTCCTAGATCTGAAATCAAACACAGAGCTTTACTAGCTATCTACAGACAGCTAAAGTCAGGTCAATTTTTATAAAATAGTGCTGTACAATAAACACTGATTGTGACCAGAGCAGACCTTTTAGCCTTGACTTTGAACCCTTGATCAAAGGCATTCCATTAATGTCAGTCAATGGCTTCCATTAGAATCAATGCAGCTCAATTAACCCTCTGCTGAGAGTCCTTTGAAAGATCCAAGTCTCTCTGTATGTCTGTCTGTCTGTCTGTCTACGTGTGTCTGTCTTCCAAAAGGTGCCATGTGTGCATTTGTGAGCAACCACATCAAAGCTTATCACACCTTTATCTCAAGTGGTGATGTTTTCACTTCCATTCTTTCATTCTTCCTTTATCTTTTGGCAGTGACATTTTCTTTAATGTGTTAAATTAATGACATTACATGCGCTGTAAGATCTTAACAAATATGTAGTTTCATATTGAGTCTCATACTATCCCATGTATTGTATATATGCGTTTAATATGAACTGGTAATAACCCGCATTCTTTCATTTATCCTTTTCTTTCTTTCTTTCTTGCTTACTATTTCTTTCTTCTTTTTCTTTCTTTCTTTCTTTTCGTCTTTATTTCTTGCTTTCTTTCTTTCTTACCACTTATTTTCTTTCTTTCTTCTTTTCTTTCTTTCTTTCTTTCCTTCTTTCTTTCTTTCTTTCTTTTCGTCTTTATTTCTTTCTTTCTTTAATATTCTTTCTTTCCTTTTAATCAATGATACCTTTGTACTTCGAAATCTCAACCTTTCGTCTTTTCCGTTTTTCAAGATTAACTATGACATCTTCTTTTATCTTTCAACCTTTCCCAATGATTTTTTCTATCTTTTCTATTTCTTTTCACTTTAAGTCAATATCATTCTGTGTCTTCAGATGTCCAGTGTTTGTGTCTCAGCAAAGTCGAAAGGACTTAGTGCACTTTTTGTGTGGAACTCTTGACAAAAAAGTCCTTGGGAGGGAATTTATTCAATTCGGATTCGTCTGGTCAATAATTCAATACATATTCTTCCCCAAGAAGTTGGCATTCAGGACAGGCAGAGAGTTAACAAGTTCAGAGATGTTGGCATAAAAAAAAGGTCAGATTTAATCCCAAGTAGAGAAACACAAGTAAAAATAACATATTGAAGGACAAAGTATTGAATGGACACAGGCAAACGAGATGGACAGATGGACAGATATATAGTACATAGATAGACAGAAAGGAATATACAGTCATGGCCAAAAGTTTTAGAGACTTGCTATAGATTATGAATGTGAAGCTTTTCTGATCTTGCATCACAGGTTTTATAACCCTTGGCCATTTTACATACATATGTCCTAGGGTATATATATGTATGTATATATATATATATATATATATGGATGGTCTACATGTCAGGCAGTTTGTCCCTCCTTTTTGTCTCTCTGTCTGACTGTCAACCACATTTATAGACATGATAACTTCAGGTCTATTGATTCGAAGCTCAAGGCACTACAGGCACTATACCTTAGAGGAAGACCTTGAATGAGTAAAAAATGGATGACTTCGACTGCTTTTAGGCCACAAGGGTTACACTCATCCAGAACCGCATCACTCTTCCCTCAACTGCCACCAGCAATACATGAGGAAAACGAGGCCCTTCCCTCTGTCAAATCGTCCGTAATTAAATATTTATACATTTGGCATGATTGGTGTGCAAATGTATTTTCAGGACCGCAAATAAGATCCCTTGTGAAAATAATTCAGAAAAAGTGCAGTAAAAAACCAGACAAGAATGCTGTA
Organism: Alitta virens; assembly: GCA_932294295.1. Classification (NCBI taxonomy): domain Eukaryota; kingdom Metazoa; phylum Annelida; class Polychaeta; order Phyllodocida; family Nereididae; genus Alitta; species Alitta virens. The sequence continues at coordinate 31,757,269 of OW028583.1, read as the reverse complement.
GACTGTCTAATGGGTGGGGTGCTTGGTGAGTCATGGCTTTACGTCCTGTATTTCTGCACCTGATTGGCTAATTAGGACAGGCAGGGACCATGGCAATGAGATGAAGAACTGTCTAATGGGTAGTCATAACGGATGGATCGATGTGATTTATTTGTAAGATTCAGAGAATTTGATGATGACTATATGCATGTAGACGAATTTTACTTCCAGTAACTAATATTTTGCTGTAAAATTACAGTAAACGTATGACAACTTTGCTTATGGACTCAGTTCTCAGTGTTACTCTAAAATACACAATGCATTGTTTATTTTGTCAAAATAAAATTGATCCTAATTCTGATTTACAGTATATTTCAAAACGATGAACTATAGAATTAAACCAAAGGAACACTGTAAAAAAGTGCTGTAGTTTATATAGTAACTTAATGTAAAGTTTACAGTAGCATGATGTATACATGTACATGTTGAAATACTGTTATGCTTTTTGTGCCAAATAAGTGAACTCTGACCTCTTAATATATGTCAATAAAAGATATTCATTCATTAAAACTTCAGCGACAGTAATTTATTATAAAATCCACGTCGCAAAAGTATGTAAAATCTTATCTACAAAAACAGCAACTTGTAAGCTGTAGCATTGCGATTGATTTGGTCACCTACCCTGTCAATATGGACCCCCCCCCCCTTTTTTTGCACCTGGATGACCCCGCTAATAGGTCAGGTCGGCGCCTCCTAATCACTGCATTAACGGATTAAGTAAACTATCAAGAGGGCAACTGGCCACTTAACCATGTGTGAAGTGGGATTCAAGAGGGTAATTACCCCCACCCGACTGACCACGTGTTCAATCCAATTCGATAAGCTAGAGATCCAAGGTTGTTCAAGGTCAAAACTTGGTAAGGACTTGGCAATTTCTTTCAGAGCAATTGTAATTTGAGCTTATTTAAGTAATCTTTCTCGGTTAGATCCTTAAGGGTTTCCTGGAATGTTGACATTTCGACAATTCTAAATTTGGATGGAGATTACATTGCTCTTGTAATTCCTTTACTAAATATCACGCGGAAGTAGGGACTTGTTTTAGCTCTTTTTTTTCAGAGTGGGAGGTCTTACCGTCTTGATTTTCAATGGTTTAATTTCTAAAAACGTTATCTATTGACACATTGTCTTTTTTACATTTTATCTTTGACATTCGCACCACCATCCCTTGGTTCCAGTCTCCTACGCAGATCCTCTCCTGTTATTGCAACTTTTTTCCGCTAGGGGCACTTAGCGAAGGGTTATAGCCCAGAGGGTCTGCCAGAATTCGGAAGGAGCAACGATTCTGGTGGGGGAGCATGGAATTTGGGGCAATCCATGCTAAACAACTCATGATATCAGATTCGGCGATATTTAAAGAACTATTCTGTTCGCCGCTATGTTGATTTCAACTTATCTACAATGGTAAGTAGTATAAGATGGTGCTCTACAGCCCGCAAAGGAATCCACTTGACTTTTGGTGAAACGGAGGTAGTAAGGTAGCAACATCAAAGGGAAACCCATTGTCTTTTGGAGAACAGGATGAAGTAGGGTAGTAATTAAATTTCACACTCCAATGCATCCGGTGAAGCTAGGGTAGCTTATGTGAAGGAAGGGTAGGTAATAAATCGCACACCTGTCAAAGTCATCACGTCATAGGAAACCCCCAATTCTAAAAATAGAAAATCCATTGCACCCTGCTGTGATGAAGTCATTTTCTAAAAATAACTCACCATCCTGTAGCCTGTAGTGGACCAGCAGGCCAGCAGGCCAGCAAGCCAGCATTGAAATCACCATCATAAAAGCGATTGGTACTCTTGTTCCTCATCATTGAAATGGCAGAGAGCAGAGATGACGCTTTGATCAATGAATATTTTCAAAGTAACAATGATCTCAGCGTGTACAATGATTTTAAACAAATGCTTCAAAATTTCACAAACTCGCACGATTTAATGCTATTCGCTCATAGAAACGATCTAACCCAAGACCCTCAAGTTAAAGATAGACTTTCTCAATTCACTAGCAGTAGCAATTATCTGGTAACCGCATATGATGATTTCACACATATGATTCAAAATTTCACAAATGAACAAGATTTAATACAGTTTGCACACAGAAACAATCTGATTGGGGATGCACAAATTCAAAGCAGACTTCAGCAGTTAAACAACCATCTTTACTGTCAAAAATGTTTCAAACAATTCACCAATAGAGTCTTTCAAGAACTACATCAAAGCAATTGCCAAGGTAATATTCCAATTCAAACAGTCACTCATGATCCTTTTCCTGAATTCAATCAACCAGTACAACCAGTACAACCAGTAAAACCACTACCGCATAACTGCAATGTTTGTGGTAAATCTTTCACCACTAGCTTTAAGAGGAACACCCATCAAAAGAAATGTACAGGATTCAAAAAATGCGTACAATGTCATGCACAATTTACTTCAGTTTCTTTATTCGGTGTACATAAATGTCAGGAAATGATGAAATGTCAGCACTGTAACAAACAATTTCAAAGTTTCTATGCAAAGCAAAGACACGAACTTAAATGTCAACTTCCTAAGAGAACAAAACACAAATTTATTAGTCAAAAAAATAATCCAACTGATCTCCAACTACTGCAAAGTCTGCAGGTACCGCAGGTACCGCAGGTACCGCAGGTACCGCAGGTACCGCAGGTACCACAGCAGACTTTTTCGTGTCCAAATTGTTGCAAAACTTTTAAGAAAAAACCCTCATTAACCGAACACATGAAAGTTTGTGAGGGAGTGTTTGACTGTCAAAAATGTAAGAAAATTTTCACCAACAGCCTAGCTCATGATTCTCACTCGTGCGAAATTAAATGTCACTCATGTCACTCCATATTCAAATCAGAAAAAAGTTTTGGAAAACATATTTGTAAAAAAACTCGAAAAAGGACACTTACTGATTCACACAACACTGACAACACTGTGCAACCATGCAAACGAAGTTGTAATAGCATACAAACAAATCAAACCGCAATTGTTCAGCCATGTGTTCAGTCAACCATTCAGTCAACCATTCAGTCACCTGTTCAGTCACCTGTTCAGTCAACCGTTCAGTCACGAGATGTGCTATGCGAAGTTTGCGGGAGGATTTTTAACTCTGAAAAGAGCCTGAGTCTCCATAAAAGTTATCACAAAAAAAATCATAGAATTAGATGTAGACGATGTTTAGAGGAATTTCAGGATAGACACTCATTAAATATTCATGTAAGAGATTCTCATTTCCAACGAGGTAGAGGTCGAGCTCAAATAGTATCATTAGAAGATGAGAAATTGCAAGAATTTTACAATAGATACCACTCATTCATTTATGATAACCACGAATTAGGGCAACGGCAAAGCTTTTATAATTATCCAGTAGTTGAAGATTTCAGCATTGAAGACCTTATGGGTTTTGCTAACGAAATATTCGATGACCAAAGCCAATCCTTTAAGTTAAATCTATCTTTTGGATCCATTTTACAACATATTGAGACTGGAAAATACCGTTATTTCAAAGCCTATTCTAATGACCCCTTATTTGATCTACCCATCACCATTTCAAATAGAGCAGATTTAGAAAAGATCAGAGATCAACTGACTGAGATAGACGTTACAACACATATTACTAAAGAGAGACCTTCCACGAAGTGGAAATTAGTTCTTATAACAAATGTTAGATTCTACATTACTTCAACAGGGTTCCCGTTAGGGTCGGGTGAACTTCCCAAATATATCAGAAATAGTAAAGCAATTATGTCCCTCACGCATAGTTTTAAGAACCATAACAAATTTCAGGATAACTTATGTCTGTTTAGATGCATAACATTCCACAAACACAGAGATCTATATAAAAAGACCGAACGTTTCGAAGAGAAAGTTCACAAATATTACCAAGAATTCGCAAACGCTTGCGAGCAAGATTTGGAAGGAGGAGTTGACCTGCAGTTAATTCCAGATTTTGAGAAATTTTTTCAGTTAAATGTCAACATATTTTCTTTACACGAAGATGAAACTGCACACCCCATATTTAAATCAGCTCATAGATATGTCAACAGTATGAATTTGAATCTTTACCAGCATCACTTATCATATATCACTGATATTAATAGATATTGTAGTAAATATCAATGCTCAAACTGTGAAAAACACTTCAAAACTTTCTTCATATGTAAAAGACACAGCCAAACGTGTACATTAGCAACGAAATATCAATTTCCGGGTGGTTTTTACGATATGAAACGAAATATTTTTGAGCAGTTAGAAGAATTTGGAATAGATGTCTCCAATGATGAACGATTTTACGAATATTTTATAGTCTACGATTTCGAGGCATATTTGAAAAAAATAGAGAATGATTCCGTAGAAAATACAATGATTACAGCAGAGCACATTCCAATTAGCGTTAGTATTTGTAGTAATGTCCCAGACTTTGAAGAAGCTCACTGTATTGTCGAACAAGATCGCGAGACGCTTGTGAAGGCAATGCTCGCATATATGACTAGAATTCAATCAACCGCGCAAGCGCTTGTTCAAGAAAAACTTAGTTTTGTAATGCAGGAACTGGAATCTCAATTGAATACTTGGAATACTGAAGTAGATGAGAAAGAAAGCTTCAATGCTATAATGCGTACAAAAATCCAAAACATGATTGACGAATTCGAACATTATTACACTCAGATTCCAGTTTTAGGTTTTAACTCTGCAAAGTATGACATAAATTTAATCAAAAGAGAAATAGCTAGATGTCTAGAATTGCACAATTCAGAACGCAAGTTTATAGTCAAGAAAAACAGTTCATACTCCTGTCTTGCTAATGAGAGTTTTAGATTCTTAGATGTGATAAACTACTTAGCACCGGGCACGAGTTATTCTAGCTTTTTAAAAGCTTTTAAAATTCAAGAACAGAAAGGATATTTTCCATACGAATTTTTTGATGATCCCTCCAAGTTAGATTATCCAGAATTACCTCCGTACGAAGCGTTCTACTCTAACCTAAAGCAATGTAATGTCCTGGAGACATTTGAAAATTACCAATGGTTGAAAACAGTTTGGATGAGCGAAAATATGAGTTGTTTTAAAGATTTTCTTATATGGTATAATAATTTAGATGTGACACCATTCGTTAAAGCAGTTATGAAGCTGCAAGACTTTTATAAGGTTAAGCGAATAGATATTTTCAAAAGCTCCATTAGTGTCCCAGGAATTGCTAGGCAATTAGTTTTTCAGAGTGCAGAGAAAAATGGTGCCTATTTTTCTCTGATTGACCAAAAAAATTCTGACCTTTACTTCTCCTATTTACAGAATATAATTGGAGGAGCTTCTATTATTTTTCACAGACAAGCTCAGAGAGATAAGACATTTATTCGGGGTGGTAATAATCGGGTGAAGAGAATAATAGGATATGACGCTAATGCGTTATATCTATACGCCTTCAGCAAAGAATTTCCAGTGGGTTCATTCATTAGAAGACACGCGAAAGATGAATTTAAACCCGTGGTGAGGGATAGATATGATAACATGTTCTATTGGATGGATTATTTAAGTCATAAAAGAAATCTAAAGATTTGGCATAAACGAAATGGAAATAAGGAAAAGAGAGATGGACGTTTCTTTGCTGATGGAGTATCTTGTTCAAATAATATAACTAAAATATATCAATACGATGGTTGCTATTTCCACCATCACGGTGGTGATTGTCCTCTAATGAATAAAAATTTATCTGAGAAAGAAAAGAAAAAAGGGTTACTCGCGCAGAAAAGAAGACAAGATAGGAATAACTACTACAAAAAGTTAGGATACGAAGTTGAGGAAATATGGGAATGCGAATTTCTGAAAATGATTAAAGATACTCCGGACTTGCAAAAATTTGTAGAAAACCAAAGACCCAAGTTTTTCAAAAAACATAAGAAAACTCTGACCGAAAAGGAAATTTTAGAAGCGGTGAAACGGGATGAACTATTCGGTATGGTAGAAGTAGACATCGCAGTCCCCGAAAAATGGGGACAAGGTTTCAAACAACCGGATAACTTGACACCATACGAATATTTTAGTGAGATGTCACCGATATTTTGCACTACCGATATTCCATTCGAAGTAATAGGTGAACATATGCAAAATTTTGCTCGTGATTCAGGAATGAATACAAAACCTAGAAGACTGTTGGTAGGAGGAATGAAAGCTAGGAAAATGCTATTTGCTACACCTTTGTTGAAATGGTATTTAGAGCACGGTTTAGTCGTATCCAAAATTCACCAAGTCATAGAATATAACAGAATGAAGTGCTTTCAGGAATTTGTTAGTGATGTGACAGAGGCCAGGAGAGCGGGAGATAGAGATCCAGATTTATCAATAATTGCCGATTTATCAAAACTTATAGGAAATTCCGCCTATGGATCAACTATCCTTAATAAACTGAAGCAGTCGGATGTTAGATATGTAGAAGGTGAGAATGAGGCTTGCCTCAAAGCTAACGAGAAAGGATTCAAATCCATGACCCAACTTTCCGATGATTACGAATTTTATGAAATTGAATCTCAAAAAAACAAGATTAAGTTAGATTTACCAATTCAAATAGGTTTTTTCATTCTGCAATATGCCAAGTTAAGAATGTTAGAATTCTATTACGATTTTCTCTGTAAATACGTTCCTAGAGATAAGTTTCAAATGCTTCAGATGGATACGGACAGCAATTACTTTTCAATAGCAGGGGAAACATTGCAAGATGTGATTAAACCAGAACTCTTAGATGAATATAAACATAAGTTAAATGGATATTGTTCGGTTAGAGACGTTGATGCTGAAACTCATTGGTTTCCAAGAACTTGTTGCCCAGAACACACTAAATATGATAATCGTTGCCCCGGGTTATTTAAACGTGAATACGAAGGTGAGATATTCTATGGACTCTGTTCTAAAACCTATATCGTAGCCGACAAAGACCATTGTAAGTTTAGTTCTAAAGGTATATCCAAAAACAGAGTCAAAAACCCTCTAGAAATATTTAAAAGCGTTTTGGAGACTAAGGAAAGTCGTAGCTCTACCAATGTAGGATTTATCAGTAAAAGTAATACTATTTTCACGTACCAACAGAATAGAGCCGGATTCGCTTATTTTTATCCTAAAAGGGAAGTATTAGCTGATGGTATCTCAACCAAACCCTTAGATATAATATTAGAACCGATACGAACGAAGTATTTCAGGTAAAAAAATTTATTATAAATATTAAAAAAAATTTATTATAAATATTAAAAAAACACAAATTTTCGCAATAAGAATAAAATAAAATTAACAATATTTATAAAGACGATTCGGCGTATCGTTTGGTTCTTGTCTGGGTGGCGTGGACGTAGGCGATAGTGGGTGGGGTAGAGGAGCGACGAGATGGGGAGTGAGCCGATGGGGAGTGAGCCGATGGGGAGCGAGCCGGGGATCTGGGACCGGGAGTGAGAAGAGTTGGGAAACTCCATCGGTGTGGGTTGGATGGGGAGATTGGGAGGGTTGGGATGGTAAATACCGGGGTATTACCCCTTACGGAATCATCTCCGGTATAGCTCCCTTCCAAGTCTCGGTTTCTGAAAAGAAAAAGGATTATTTTTGAGATATTTTTCTATATGATTGAGTAATAGTTATAAATACACAGAGAATTATCCAGAATACTTGTGAAAATAAACTTACTGCTCCGTTTCCGTCGATGCATTTTGAGTAAATGCTGACAACCTCTCAGCGCAAAAGTGAACAATTTTCTTTGTCCTGGCTGCACCCTAAAAATTAGGAAAAAATATCATTATAAAACCGTAAATTGCAATGATATTCGAGTTATCTATAAATTTATATCACCGTTAAATTCCACTAATTCGTTATAACATAACTATTTATATATAAATTCATAAAATTAGAGAGGTGAATTATTGTTTAAATTCCACTTACGAATAGTTGAATGCTTAATACTAGCATGATCCCTGCCAGTATCGTATACCCCAGGTATAAAAGTTTAACATCAGTTGCTGGGCAGTTGCAAGTAGAATTCATCTCAGAGTGTGGTTATGTAAATGCTTATTGCTGTCTATGAAGATTGTGATGCTATTTAGAAAAAATTCTGGACCTTATATTCCATTTCCAGGTGACACTACTCAACTTCAAAGTTTATTGTTTAAAGTACGCTTAACTATACGCGAGTTCATCTTAATGCAATGATACCACGATTGTTTCACACCCCATCCATATATTCAGAAGCTACGAAAGTTGACTTAGAGTAAATTGCAATGAAACCACGACTAGGAGGGTTAACAGAAACCCTATCAGGGGGAAACCCCAGAAGCTACGATTTTAAACAGGTGCATAAAACAATTTATGGTTGGTTTACTGCATGGTTGGTTTACCTGGATGGTTGAATACAGAGTTGAACATACGGTTGAAAAAGACAATTACTCATTTTTTTTGGTATTATTTAGCAGGGATTTTAGTTCCCGCATTCGACGCACAGTTGAAAAGACTCATTTTTGGTGTTATTTAGCAGGAATTTTAAAGCCCGCATTCGACGCACGGTTGAAAAGACTCATTTTTGTTATTATTTACCGTCCACATTCGACGCACGTGTCCAAGCGTGCGCGCGCACCCAAAAGCGTGCCTAAGCGTGCTCAAGCGTGACCGCACGTGAGCGCGCGTGCCCAAACCTGCTCAAGCGCGACCCCCACGCGCTCTATCTAAATAAAATATTTTTAGTTCGAAACATTTCCTCAAAATGCTCAGATGCGATCGTGATGCTTTGCGTAGGAACTTTGTAGTTTTGGTTAGAGAAGTACCTTGTACAGAAGTGCTTTCATTTCTTTATCAAGACGGAATTCTCAATCAGCAAATGGTAACTGAAATATTAGAAGAAGCACCATCGAAACGAAATTACTCCCTTTTATTTCTGCTACAGATGCGAGGACCCGCTGCATTCGCATCCTTCCTTAACGCATTGAAGGAAACAAAAAGAACCGATCTAGCTAATCTCTTAACCAATCTCGAAGACGAATTCACAAAAGTATCGATATGAGTACTATGAGTACTACGAGTGATGATTTGGATTGGAACATTGCTTTGTTAAATGAAGAATTATTTGAGACAAAACCTAATCCAAAAATCCTTGTGAATCTTTTTGTTTGCATTCTGAACTCGGTATTAAGTCATACCGAATCCAATAGCCACCAAACCAATCTCTGTCAATGTCATAATTTCATCCAAACCCATAGACTCAATATTTTGGAGTGTAACATTCAAAATTATGCTTCCACTACTATTCAAACTAATCCAAATTCTTGTTGGATTATGCAAATGTCTGATAAATACAGACTCTTGAAACAGATGTATTTAAGAATAGGCTAGCTAGCTAGCTTGTAGCTTTTAGCTTGTAGCTTTTAGCTTGTAGCTTTTAGCTTGTAGCTTTTAGCTTGTAGCTTTTAGTTTGTAGCTTTTAGTTTGTAGCTTTTAGCTTGTAGCTTTTAGCTTGTAGCTTTTAGCTTGTAGCTTTTAGCTTGTAGCTTTTAGCTTGGCTACTGAAATATATTTGGCTCGATTTGTATTAAAAAATGTGACTCGGTGTCAACTTCCTTTCGTAAGGAGATGGTTGAAGGATCTAAATCTCCGCCATCTCGGTGTGACAGCACCACTCATAAATGGCTGAGTCGCTTAATTGTGTACAATACGCTTCATTTCATATTCACCCACTGTGGAAGGGAAAAATCCGACCCGGGTTAGATTTATCCATCCACATCATAAAGAGGGAGAGAAAACGAGTCACAAAAAAATTTAAAAATTAAAAAAATTTAAAAAAAAGGACAGATTTCAACTGTCTATATTCCAAATTATGCTCAACCGTGCTCTGCGATCTTCCCGTGATGTTGGGCGAATGTGAGAGAAGTGTTTAATAGCTGTTCACAGCTAACATTTTTTTCATAACAAACTGGCAGAGTGTCTTTTGAAAAAAAAATCAAGTCATAATATCATTCAATCATCTTTAATATATAATAATTAAAGCCCGCTCTCTACATCTTGGGGGCGACCACGAGGCGTCTCAGCAGCGGTAGCGGCAGCAGCAGCGGTGGCGGCAGCGGTAGCGGCAGCAGCAGCAGCAGCGGCTGTCATGGACCTCGTCACCGGGCCACTCACTGTAGGAGACGGGGATGGCGCACCCACCAAGTCCTGCAGGGTTCTCGGGAGTCTCAATCCGCGTGGAACTGAAATAAAAAATAATAAACTTAATATCAGCATTTTTCCCCTATTATTAAAACTAATTTACTCTTTACAACGATCCGAGGATTCCCTGCTGGGATATCCCCCGCTGGTATGACGTCATTTTTAGGATCTCCCCAGCGGAGCCAGCAGCGCCAGCGGAGCCAGCAGCGTCAACAGCGTCAACAGCGCCACTCTTTACGTTGCGGAGGATAATAGAAGCTTCAAGATACCGCATCGCGCATGCGTTGTAGCGCGCAGCGTCAAGGGTATTCCCTCCCGGGTGACGTCATTTTTAGGATCTCCCCAGCAGCGCCAGCGGAGCCAGCGGAGCCAGCAGCGCCAGCAGTGTCAGCAGCGCCGCTCTTTTTACTACGGAGGAAAATAGAAGCTGCAAGATACCGCATCGCGCATGCGCGAAGCGATGCTTTTTTTAGATCTAATAATGTAAACATTAACGCGTGGGTAGTGCTATACAGTAAGACGCATAAACGTTCGGTTAATAATAAAAATTTAAATTTAAAAAGACTTACTTTCTAGAGAAGGGGGAGCCCTTCTCTTGCAAGCTTGACAGCGGCACATGAACATTATCACCCGGTGTATGATTTTCTGTAGCCATAATATCGTGGAAACGGAACAGGGTGGTGGTGGAGCTTGTCTTCTGAATTGGTTGATTCTTCTCCATGTCTTCAGCAAACCGCACATAACGCTTACATTCAACATCAACAATCCAGCCAAAGACACAGAGAAAAATCCGAACCACCCTTCAACCTCCACATCAAACATTTCATCATCATCATCATCATCTTCATCATCCGTTTTGTCTTCAGCCACATCATCCACATCATCCATGTCAACAGTTGATCCATCACCGGATTCGTCATTACACCCATAACTCCACTTCCTCAGCTGAGAGATACCACACACACCATAAAGTTCAACATGAAGATAACCTTCTAAATCAGAAGTCTTAACTCCATATCCATCATGCTCATCACTGAAGTGTACAACCAACACAGTCTCAGTCCTTCCTTCCAGAGGTAGGAAGGGCACAACATTGCCACACTTCATTACTGCATCTTCACAGATACAGTAATTCCCCTCCAAACACAAAACCTGAGTTTGGACAAACTCAAACGAACCAAAAAACAATAACAATTCAAACAATCCAAACATAGTGAAAAAAATCATGTGCTCCTCTCCAATGAAAACTAGAGAATGGGGTGGAACTTGGATTTAGCAGTGAATTCTTCAGTCATATCACTAATTAATAGTAATAAAGATAAATTAACTCTACATCAAAGCACATTATGCTTCTGATTAATGAACACAACAAAGACCTCCTTCTAGGATCAATACATCCTTGATCATTAGAGTGATTACACAGTAGGTGGGATTGGAGCAATATGAAATGATAAGACAAGATACCTTAATCCTTAATGAGTTTGAACCTACAGACACCAAACAGCTGTCAGCCCTATCAGTCTTACATCTAATCTGGGATAAGGTCAATTATGCTATGGTGGCATACCAAACCTAGACCAAACTGTGATTTGGGATAAAGGAGTTGGGTAATAGGTTTATAGCCTCAATGGATGCCTATCAAACTTTTAATCTGAAAAAACTCTTTCAAAGTTTACTGTTTAAACATAATAGCTGTATCTCCTCACCTCAGCAATTTTTTGAATGCACTTAATGAATGTAATGCACCCACATGGGTTATATCCTCAGCAATTTTTTGAATGCACTTAATGAATGTAATGCACCCACATGGGTTATATTTTAGGAAATGAAAGGGTTTTGGTTCAATTTATTGATCCATACCCCATTGCACACATGCACACATCACTGCATTTTTTTAAATTATGCAAACTAGGGATTTTTTCAAATTTCACTTCAGTTGTGATTAGTCCACTACAGGAAAGAGATCACTAACATGGATGTGTGTGTAATATGTTTGGTAGATGGTGGTAAGCAATTGTTCTGCTGTAATGCCATAATTCACCACTCATGTTGTTCAGCATACATTAATAATTTCGATTTCGTCATTTATGGTGCTTTGAAATGTCCACACTGTCGTAAAGAGTGGCTTTTTGAAGAATTAAGCAAATTTTTACATGAGAATTTGGAGGAGAATCCAATGCTGGAAGCGCAGGAGAATCCAATGCTGGAAGCGGAGGAGAATCCAATGCTGGAAGCGGAGGAGAATTCGGAGGAGAATTCGGAGGAGAATTCGGAGGAGAATTCAATGCTGGAAGCTGAGGAGAATTCGGAGATAGGAATTGAGAGGGAAATGGTGGTATTAGAGGTGGATCAGCTGGAAGCTGGGGAGGGTGGAGATCCTCAGGTAAGTGTTGGATCACCACAGGATATTTTTGAAACGGAAGACTTTCAGGTAGGACCTTCAATTTATTATGACTCATCAATTGATGAGATGGTGGTGGATTACAGCAGAGTCTCATTTCAAACCATCTCTGATGCAATGGTTAGAATTGTTAATGGTAGATTGGAGAGTGTTGAGTGGGAAGCTGATGAATTTTCGAGATTTTAACTAGTTTTGGGGTATTAGTTCCAACTATTTATTACTTTTTAAAAAGTGATAAACAGTTGTATCCAACACTGACCACGTGGAGGTTCCCCAAAGTACAGTGTCACTAGTCCTAAATATTATTTTTTGGTGTTATGATGTTTACAGATTTCTCAATCCTGCCAGTGACATCATAACTTTTTTTATTTTATTTTTTTTGGTGTTATGATGTTTACAGATTTCTCAATCCTGCCAGTGACATCATAACTTTTTTATTTTATTTTTTTGGTGTCATGATGTTTACAGATTTCTCAATCCTGCCAGTGACATCATAACTTTTGAAAATTGAAATTTTTTTTGCGGTTTTATTTTTTCAGTGCGTTATTTTGACTTATGGGTAACTTAATACCGCGACAGAGGTCAGATAACGCTCTCATACATTAGAGAATATATAAAACTATCAAGATTCACATTTTTCAACAAACGAACGATAGAAGAAAATTCTATTCCCTGACTACGCAAAATAGTATAGAATATACAAAATTTACCGCAGTCATCGGATTTAAGGTTTTGAAGAGCGATATCATTGTATACGTACCTACCGCACTTTTTAATTAAAAACTTGTGCCAATAAGAATGATAGTTTTCCGGGTTTTCACCCAAAGAATCAAAAAATTCGCAAGTATGATTATTCACAAATACAGCAACCCAATGAGTGCCTGCACTATTGGCTTCATCGGTATTCAATATAGCTATAGTGTTATCTTTGATTAAATGAATATGGTTAGCAGGGTAAACCCCACCAAACTCTGGATAGTGTCTACGTAAAATGTTAGTTATTTCCGAAGTGTTCATTGTGTAGTAATGTTTCGTGCAGCATCGATACTCAACAAGCCTTTAAATTTCCCATACAGAAAGACTACTATTGAGTCTTCCAGAGCTTTTGAAAATCTAAGTTCGAGTTTGGTTGTTCCTGTGTGCGAAATTGGAAGCAACTCTTCAAAATTTTCTCTATTCCCTAGATCGAAGCAGAATATTGTGTATCCTCTATGGAAATCTTCGAAAGAAATGATAGAGTCTGGGTTCAGTCTGTGAAGTCTCTGCCAAGCCTCTAAATAATGAGATTGGTAAGCTGTATCACCGAATTTAACTTGAAGTGGTTTAGCTGGGAGAGAAATGTTGTTTAAATACAATCCTATCTCACTGATGTTAAAGTGACTAAAAAAATATGGATTGTGTTGGAATGAACCGCTGACAGCTGCAGATTTAGCCATACAAACGATTAATTGTTCTGGGCATTCGGTTCCGAATAAATCATTAATCGTAGCCACTTGACTACCTTTAGCTATAGTGTGAGTTCGCATTTTTGAATTGATATAAGGATATTGAGCTGATTTAAGTTTTAGGGCATCACTGATAGCAACACCAACTGCTGGGTCTAAGGTAACATGACATAACACTAGCTTAGCATCCAATATTTTAATATTAAATTTTTGTGTTAATTCGGAAGAGAGCAAGGAAAATTCGGGTGTAGAAGGCCAAAATTTCAATCCAATGTTGGTGTTGTGTAATAATAACCTTTTCTGTTTCATGAAATCCACTCCAATAGATCCAGTCATAACAAACTCTTGCCCCTGGTTAACAAACTTTGTTCTTTTTTTCAATGCAGGGTTCCCATCCGTAACGGCATTATCAGTTCCTGCTACTGCCTTGAAATTACTACAAGTATTTATCGCAGTACTTAGATCTTTGGTGAATAATATTCCCAGTTGTTCGTCTACTTTACTCGTTAAAAGAGTATCCAGCATATATTTATAAGGATAGCAGTAAGTAGGGATATCATTAGATATCGATTGATGTTGTAAACTGAGGTCAACTTTCTGAAACATTGATGCGATTAAACAATTTGTAGGTGCTACATCACCGGTAGCATCATATTTCTCCAATGATTCAACAAATTTGATAGGATCATTCTCCCCTATAACAATTTTACACCTAAGTTGAATGTGTGAACGGGAAAAGTCGATAAAATTTTGTGAAGTTACACTAAATTCCACACATCCGCTGGATAGTTGTGAGATTGGAAGATGTTCTATCATTTGAGATTGCGATATTGCTTTGTTGGTAGGTTGTACGCAAAAAAGGTTGAGAGAATCATCGTGAGCTTGCATTTTATCGTCTCCTTCTTACAACCTTTTTCTTAGTCTGTCTAGTTTTAGTGTTCTTGCTCCGGTGTTTAGATCTAGACTGAGGCGATTTTTTCTTTTTACTCGATTTTATAGCTTTGTTAATGATAGAGCGTGACATGTTATCTTTCTGTGCGGCTGCAGTTACAACTTGCAAACCTTTGCCCGATTGAGTAGTTGAATCGTTTACCACAAATATTTTTTGATTTGGTAAAATTTTTCCATCAATCATTGCAGCGTAATGCTTTTTCCAACTATCGTAATCATTAATAACTGACATTGTGAAAACGAAGTGTTACGTTCAGTTCCGAAAGTGATAGTGGTGGTGATGTGGTTTCTCTGGGTTTTATATATATTCTGAAGCGATTGAGTTGTCCTTGAATAGTTTTCAATTTAATCGGGCGTACGAATTCTGTGTGAGAAACCTTCAACCCTGGTAATTGAAAAACTCGCAAGACTGGTGACAATTTTCCGTATAGAAAAGATTCCTGACACACATCGCTAAAAATATATATCTCTTCTTTGGTTCTTTCGTTAATTCTACATCTAATGTCTAGCAATTCCACATAAGATTCCGCGCAGAGGTTGATATTTCTATCTAGTTGCACTATAAAATCATTAGGATTATTGTCAGTGAAAATATTTTTACTATCTGTACTAGAAGCATACACCACAAACGATGTCATGATTAAGAATGTTCTTTTTCTCATTCACCACTGTGTAATATACTACCGGGTACTTGTACGCAAGAGTGCACCCCAGGGTTGCAGCCCTGGGTTGGAACCCCAGGGTTGGAGACCTGGATGTACCAGTTCTTAGTCTAGGTCACAAAACTAGGTCACAAAACTAAGTCACAAAACTAGGTAATAAAACTAGGTCACAAAACTAGGACACAGGTCACAAAACTAGGTCACAAGACTAGGCCACAAGACTAGGTCACAGGTCACAAGACTAGGCCACAGGCCACAAGACTAGGTCACAAGACTAGGACACAAGACTAGGACACAAGCCTAGGTCACAAGACTAGGACACAGGTCACAAGACTAGGTCACAAGACTAGGTCACTAGTGTTGCTTTTTGGAGATGTTCTATTTCACTTTTTTTCATCCATGTCGAGTGTTTCTTAGGCCAACCTAACCATTTAACCAACACTTTATCTCGTTTCCTTTTAAGTATTTTTTCTATGAGGTAAGTCTGATTATCATCAACTACCACTTTCTGCAGCTCGTTTTCTTGGAAATGCCCGTTTAAGACTTCGTTTTTCAAGTCTTTTACTACATAGATTGGTTTGATATCTCTCATAATTCTATCAGCAATGATGAAATGTTCTCTTGTCCACGATTCGTCAAATGCTCTCATGAATGGGTGTCTGACTACACTTATCCTAACCATATCGTGTATATTAAAACGAAAATCGGTTTGTATCTTATCAGGTTGCTCCGTTTCATATAACTGCTTCCATATTTTGTATTCATCCGATACTGTAACGGAAGCAGGAGTCTGTTTAATACTGCTATGATAAGAGTGATTGTAGGAATTTGTTGCTTTCTGCAACTGATCAACCCATTTGTGTGTATTTTGAGCAAGCATATAGGTAAACAATAACTTTTTTAAAGTCTTGAAAAATCTCTCAACTATGTTGGCTTTTGTTTCTGTATTATTAGTAAAAAAATGATTTATTCTCAGTTTCTTGAATAAATTCTGTGTCACACGGGATCTGAACTCGGGACCTCTATCAGAACGACAGTTGGTTATAGTCCCTAATTTTAACAACAAGCTTTTTAAAGCTGGAACAAATTCTTGCGATTTCAAACTTTTCAAAGCTACTGTATGAGCAACTTTACTGAAGCAATCAATCCCAGCTAAGATGTAGATATATCCGGAATTATCTTTATCGTACTGCGGTATATGAGCTGTATCCAAGTCTATTTGATAACCAATATATGGAGTTACAACTCGATTTCTAACAAAGTTAGTATTCACTTGTCTAAGTAATGTGTAATACTCTCGACTTTGTAGAAATTCTTTGATTTGTTTTCTGGTTAAGATATGTTTATTATCTTTTTTTATAGCTCTGTAGAATTTATCAACGCTACTATAGGCTCCAGGAAAGTTAAAATCTTGAAATTTTTCCAGAAGATAGTTTCTCACATCTTGTGCCAAATCCATCTCTCTTTTTTTTCAGTAATAGGAACACCGGGTGGTGGTTTTCTCTGTGAACTTTGTTTCCGAATTATCCCTGAGCCATTCTGAACTAGAGTTTGAGGTATATTGCTATCTCGCAGTGCTACTCTAAACTGATGTAAACCTTCTGGTTGTACGTTTTTATAACGGTAAAGCATGCATTTTATCAAATCAATGATGTGACTGTTTGGTATAAGATTTTGATTAATTATTACCTCACCCTTTTTATTCCAAGTTATATTTTTGTCATTATCCTCAATATGTTGTAGTATAGCTCGAGCTTTATATTTGATATTCTGAGGGATTGATGACAGAATACTATCAGAACTTAGTTTAGGAGTTGCTGCAGCTGCTGCTGCAGGTACTGCAGGTACTGCAGGTACTGCAGCTGCAGGTACTGCGGGTACTGCGGGTACTGCAGTTGTTGTAGCAGGTGCAGTTGATACTGCGGGTACTGCAGTTGTTGTTGTAGCAGCTGCAGTTGCTACTGCGGGTACTGCAGGTGCTGCAGGTACCGCAGGTGCTGCAGGTGCTGCTGTTGCACTACTGTTGGTGAATGGAATTAAAACGTATTTCTTCATTTTAAGACTTTAATCAGGATCTTTTTAGCTGATAGCAAAATGTTGTGAATCTTGGATGAATTATTTCTAATGATAGAATAATTCTTCTTATCGGAATTCTTTTTATTGGTTATTTTTGAAATTAACTTTTTATGTTTGGAAAGCAATTTTTGGGTTTGAGGTGATAATACTGAGGAGTTGAGTGTAATATTATATATGATGATTACTGTGTTAGCTACTTGTTCTTCATTAGCCGTTTCTAATAGGGCTATGGCTTGATTTTTGCTACAAGAAAGAAGTAGATGAAAAAAATTTGTTTGAAAATTTTTTTTTTGAAAAAAAATTTTTTTCATGGTAAAATATTTTCATTAATTTTGTGATTTTTAACCCCTTTCAAACGAGGGTTAGGCATGAGACAGCCCAGGCTGGAAGCTAGCAATGTAGACCAGAGAGTTTTATCACCGTTTTCTATGGAAAGGTTGATTACAGAAGTAATAATGATGATATAAATTACGATAATCTGACTGATGAATCCGAACTGAGATTTCGGACATTTACGTGTGAAGCAATACCACTCTTCGTAATTAGATGTTCTCTCTTCCATTCCGACCCTGTAACTAATTTACTTTCCTATATTTCATTCATTTATATCATTTAGACGCGCACGAGCGGGCGAGCGCCCTGCTCGGGCGAATATAAAGCACCAAGCGATAGTTAATCGGAACGCTCCAGCCTGCTACTTCAGGGTATCGCTTCAGTGGGTGCACTAGGTATTTCAATCTTTTTTGTATATAATAGTATCTTCCATGGGGAATATTTTTGTTCTGAGTCGTAATTCATCAGGGCATTGCGCTGTTAAATCTATAATGAGATACCCGTACTGCTCATTTTTCATTATATCATTATAAGCTTGGATTAACAATCCAGGGATATGAGGGAAGATTTGACTATTAAGATATGATAATTGTAATAAACTACGAGGAGAACGAAATACTTCCATGTATTTTGTGTTAAGATTTATTGTCACTTGCTTCTTTCCTTGAATGAAAGCATTCTGCAGTATGTAGAAACATGTGCAATTCCTATGGTGACTTATTCTTGTAAATAACAATTCCATAACTGAGGAATTAGCTGCTTCATCCATGAGATCATCCACAATTATCAAACTATGTTTTTCTGGATCAGTAAATGCTAACAATTCATCTTCAGTAGGTAATCCTTGCTGAAAACTAATGTTTTCTATGATTTCTTGTATTTGGTCATAGGTATTTTGCCAGATGCCGTAGTAATATTTTATAATAGATGGTGGCTGTTCACCGAATAAATGCTCCTTATTTTGTAGTATTCGCTTAATAAAATTAGTCTTTCCCGATCCTGACTGACCAAATAAGATATGCGTGGATCCGGGTTCAAACCCCAACATGTTTACCGTATCACAACTCGTGAATAAATGTTAAGATATTTCGTATATTAGCACTTTTATATCAACACAGAATATCCAGAATACGGAATTGTGCAGAGCAGTGTGCAGAGCAGTGTGCAGCAGTGTGTAGCAGTGCGATAAGCTACATTCTCAAATGCTTTCAACCGTACAAAAAAGCATTATTAGGACAAACCATGGCTGGTTGAACCCCTAACAACCACTAAACAGCTGATTTGGGGGAGCTGGTTATCAAAAGAGTTGAAGTATAACAGATTCCAACTCATTGATTACTATTCTCATTTAATCAGCATATTCTACAAACAACTAGTGGGATGATGGTGATGAAAATTTTATTTGATCATGAATGGAATGATAGT
Organism: Alitta virens; assembly: GCA_932294295.1. NCBI lineage: Eukaryota > Metazoa > Annelida > Polychaeta > Phyllodocida > Nereididae > Alitta > Alitta virens. The sequence continues at coordinate 31,737,774 of OW028583.1, read as the reverse complement.
GGTGGTGGTGGGTTTTGAATTGATTGTTGGGTTGGAACTGTCAGTTTGAAGCTTTTAGTCAACAAGTTACACAGTCTTGTAAAAGCAACAATAATGTGTAACCTGTTTTACAATGTCGCGACGTAAACGCAAGCTTGTGACATCATAATTTTGTACAGCCATTTTGCTGATTTTTTTTTAGAATTGGAGGGTTTTTAAAATTTTTTTTTAACCCAGTAGGGTTATTTTATAAATGATGGGAGCACTAGAAACATTTCTGACAGATTTTGTGATTTTTTGGATGTTCGAATTGACAAATCTCTGCGTTTTCATAACGCACGCAATCCAACAATTCGATCCATTCCGGATCCAGATTGATGAATTCCTGAAATTTTAATGAAACACCGGGTATACCGGGTAATGGTGTTGGATCGTCTTTTCTTTTGTAGAATTGACGAATTGTGAGACATTTGTAATCTGGCTTAATTTGGAGGAAAATCATATCACCCAAAGGGAGAAAGAATTCCTCTGTCATTTGCTCAGATTTACATTCAGCCACGGCACGACGTATTTCGTCAAAGAATTTGTTCATAACTTTGACTGAACCACATCCCAGTGTGATTGAGTATTTTCTCAAATCGCTTGCTTCTACATCGGGGCGATGAATTGTCATTCCTTCTGGAAATGATCGCACCCTAACGCTCCTCCTATGGCCTATGTCCAGGACATAGGTTGACCATTCACCAGGTTGGGTGGTCATAGCGTAATAGGAGGAGCTCGTCGTTGCCATGGTTAGAAGCAGTTTGAGTGTTGAGAGTGGGGGTGATGGGGCTTTATATTGTAGGAGGCCAGCTGGAGGGTTCCACTGGCTCCCCCTATTTCCCATTACCTCATAAGCTATTTTTAGAAAATGATCACCCTGTCTATTTTTAGATTAGGGGGTTCCCAAGTATTGCACCATAGACTACAGCCAGCTACAGCAGACTGCAATGGATTACAATGGATGGGGGGATCAAGAGGGGGTCTGATTCACTGCACCGTGACAATGACTTTGACAGGTGTGCGATTTATTACCTACCCTTCCTTCACATAAGCTACCCTAGCTTCACCGAATGCATTGGAGTGTGAAATTTAATTACTACCCTACTTCATCCTGTTCTCCAAAAGACAATGGGTTTCCCTTTGATGTTGCTACCTTACTACCTCCGTTTCACCAAAAGTCAAGTGGATTCCTTTGCGGGCTGTAGAGCACCATCTTATACTACTATGGTAGATAACTTAACTACATATAGTAGACTGAAATTGACCTAGTTTAAACAATGATGTAATATGGTGATCACTCTAGAGTCTGTGTGGCTGTGGACAAAATGTTTAAACAATACTTTGTCACACCTTCAGGTGATATAATATTTCATATTTAATTGTCCACGTCTATATCAAATTTATTTTGTAGTACATGTTTAGAAGTTTACCTTAAAACTTTTACTTTATTCATTCTTTGAAATTTTTGACACATAAATTTGAATGAATTTCAAATGAGACAAATGATATCTTGATGTTAAATTAATCATATATATATATACCATAAATACTACTGGTAGCATGACAAATAAGAGCCCCACAATAATGACTAGTAAGTATAAACGAAACCATTGTTAAGAGAGTAACTATGGCTGCACATATGTTTCAAAAATTTTAAGAATACCCTGTTTTTTAGGCTAATTTACTTGGTTCTAACTCCCAAATCTGTGACCAATGACCTAGGATAAAGTGTGGTTAATCCAAGCACTGACTTCACTATGTACGGAAAGTTTCAAAGTTCATATGACCACCTCATTATTAAGACCACTTCAGTTTTTAAGGATGGGGGTAACACTGTACATATTAAACCAAATATGCACATATAATAATTATTATTCTATCAATTAGTAATAGTGCTATTTTCCATATTTATTACATGCATGTAAACAAAATAGTACTTTCAAGTTTACATTGCACTTGTGAATTCCAAGACAACACCCTTAGCAAAAAGGTGTAAAACAGGGTGGTCATATATCCCTGTACATTTTCTCGATAGATATCTAAGACCAACACCTGTATAAATAGTGTTAAGAATGAACAGTACATAGTCATTCTATGCACTTACAGCACTAGTCAGCACATGCCAAAATCAATTACCTCTCTTACCTGTGTTCCTAATGCTCTGGTATATAGGAGAATTCAAAGTACATTCCAAAGAGCATACTAGAGAATACTAAATGGTTTCAACAGATTTCTGGAGTTCTATCATTCTATCCAGAAATATGTTACTTTACATAACCTTATCTCACTTGTATATAGGAGAATTGTGTGATCCACAAACAGTCGTTGTTTTTTCCACTGCACAATTTGCAGATTTTTCTGGAGAAAAACATATACGGCAGGGCATATCTAATTTGCAAACCTAGACCCTATAATTATATGATTTGTTTTAAGTATTACCTTTTTTTTTTTTTTACACCAATACGCCATTTTAATTACAAATTAACCGATTAGACAGATATCTTGTTCTGTGAAAATATTAACATTTTTTAACTACAAGATTTGTTGTCAAAGATTTTCAAATGTAAAAAAAAAAAAAAAGAATAGATGTCAATTAAGATTCAACCAAAATTTGTAGTGAAACACAAATCCCTAAAAAACACAAAAAAAAAGACAACAACACAATTTTAAATTATAATTTGAAAATTTTTTTCCACACAACAAGAACCCCATTTTGCACCCTAAAAAAAGCGTAATTATCCACTAAAAAGGCAGATAAGTTTCCAGACATGTGCACCTAGATATGTCAGTCAGACCTATCGACTGACAAGGGAAACAAACATGTCTGAGGAACAGACGAAAACATTCATAACAGATAAATAAACAAACTTGTAACAATACGTGAAGCGCATGCTACACCAGAGCTCCCCGACTCACCTCGTAAACAAATGCTCAGCTAGTTTTCTACAAAAACATCGTTCCAGACCTGTATCAACACACTGCGTTGCCATGACGACTAAACTTGACAATTGTCCCTTTCATACTTTGTTTTTGTTTACGTTTTTTCATAAGATATTTTTTGCCAGATTTTTTCTGATTTTGTCCTTACTTCGGTTATGTTTATTAGGGTCATAGCGTGTGGAAAGAGGCAACCCCTGTTTCGTTTCTTTTCAAAGAAACAGAAAATAAAAAAGTGAAAAGATACAGAAACTGTGAAAAGAAAGAAAATGGCTGAACAGAAGTACCCTAACCCCATAAACAAGTAAAAGAGATGTATATGACAGTATCAACAAAAACTGTGAAAAGATTACAATTTTTATATTCAACTAAATCCATTTATTGTAAACAAAATGGTCTTCTGGAAATTGTCTTTCTCTACTTGAAAGCCATTTTAAAAGTGAACATTAATTAGGTCCATAGGGCTACGTGTGTCAGTGATAAGCTTAAAAAATTACAATGAAAGAACAAATGACTTTTAGACAATTGATGGAATATAATTAACCTGGGTCGGCAGATGAGCTACATGGACTGTTTCATATCACTAACAAGGATAATATGAATACATATGACAAATTGGAAATTGTTCAGGGGTTATTTTCCTTTTTTCTGAATTCTTCTTTGCATTGTTCAGTCATGTTGTCTCAATCCCAATGCTACTGGTCGGTCTGAAGCTAATGTCAGTTTATATGACCAGCTACCAGAGGCAGACGTAATGATGACATGATAAGGCTTGGAGTCGAACCGATGCAGCATATTTACCCGATGTTTGGAGTCTGTTACTTGCCCCAGCATAGACACGAGTGCAAGGATATTTAACGGGGTGCAGACCTAGCTCAGTATTAGTGCGCTGGGCTTCCAACCACTGGGCCCCGGGTTAAATTCCCGGTACAGAAAATGGATAGCTATTTCATCCATCATCTCATTGCCATGGTCCCTGCCTGTCCGAATCAGCCCATCAGGTGCAGAAATACAGGACGTAAAGCCCTAATCCACCCATCCACCCTCCAATAGTCTTTTCACTGAGCAGCCCTGAATTCAGCATGACATAAGTCTTTCTTCCCCTCTTATTACTCATTTTGCTTTCCAGACATAGTAGATCATAACTAACTGATTCCATAAATATAATTTTCTCAGGGAAACAACAGAAATCAACTGAATGATAAGATCAAGTGTACATTAAAATGCACTAAAAATACTGCTGCTAGGATGCACTTTGCTTCAACAATCGGAGTCAAGGGTGGGAACTTTTTCAGCCAATACAATTGCAGTATCCTGTCATGGCCACCTGGTGGAGATATTGAGAACCTTGCGTGAAATCCACTATTTAACGAAATGACATCCAGCTCAGATGGGCAGGGATACGAACTAGGGACTTAGGATTTAGCCAGGATCTTACGGGTCCACGAGATCACTCAGATGTTATCAACATAGACAATTATAAAAACAGGAGCTTATATTCTAAGCTCTTAAAAACCTAACACCTAAGCCTACCTACCTTATATGCATAATATACTTTTTCTACAGAGGGCATATTGACCCGTCCTAGATTACAGGCAACACGACGCCTCCTGGCGGTGGACTAATTGACCATTGTTTACAAGCACGGCACGTCTATGGCTCTGTTTGAACATGACTAACGTTTGTTTAATTTGACTAACCAAACAAAATACCTCGGCGCTGAGGCTGCCATGGCCACCGTCTCTAAGATTACAGCAGGCTGCAGGCAATTGACTTTTGTCTTTGGGGTGGACTCCTTAGCAATGTTTATGCTCTTATTTCCTTTGTTTTGTTTTATTGAATTATCTAAAAGTCATAGCCGCTACTGGTATGATGAGCTTATATAACCAGTTGCAGGTAGACGTAAAGATGAGATGATAAGCCTTGGAGTCAACACCGTATTACACATACCCAATGGGTGGGATCTTTACTTGCCTCAGTATTGTATGCATTACTACAGCAACTAAGCCATATATCTGATGTCAAATTTGCAGCCATTTCGCTACCTATGTAGTTTCTTTTAATGCTATAAAGTTATGTTAAACATTTTATGTAATTTGAGCAATTCAAATTTTTATTATCCTAATTTTAATCCTCTACTTTATCTTTACTATTGTAAAGCGCACATGAAAGTTTTTAAAATACTTGTAGCGCTTAACAAATGTTATAATAATAATAATAATAAGTTTCTTTAATTTACAGTTATTTTTTCGTAGTTTAATTTTCAGTTGGCCTCAATTCATTAAAATTACGAATTTAATATTTCTTCGCAACATATTTTCATATGAAATTATCAATCTGTCATTTCATGGTGACTGATACCAATATAATTGGCAATACACCTGTTCCCATACAGGGCAATTATATTGTATTATACCACCATAATTGCAACATTTAGCATACTTATCAGAACATACCTTGACAACTCAAATTACATTGGAAAGTATGTGAAAAACACTCCTACACACATACATAATTCAAGTGCACCTGCCTTCAGTGCTATTTCTGAAGCTTTTTATCCTTTTTATTCTTTCTTTCTTTTGGTTCTTTTTTGTTCTTTTTTTTTTCAATCCAAACGATACATTTCCTTTTCCGAACAGGTGCAAACATTGTTTGTCACACCATGGTGTTCTACATTTTTATTGTGGTACGATATAATGGTATATAATGGTAGCCACAACTATTACAACAGTATAGTTAAGTCAAATATTTAAATGGGTTATTCAGATACGATAGTGTAATCCTCTAATGCAAGATTTTGCCACTAGAGTTGATATTTCGCATGCCCCGGCATAGACACCGTGTTCAAGGTACCAACCAATTTAACGTCCCATACACCCTTTTCACAGAGCAGCCATGTTGTCATTTTTGCCTCAATGACCTCTCTTTGCACTCAGATGTAGTATTGTGACGCCATCAGTAGACAATGGCCATGGTGAGGTCACAGAGTGCAAGAACAATGGAGAAGTAATGATGTCATAATGTAAAGTCGTTATCAAAATGAGGTCAATGAGGCAAAATTGCCAACATACATGATTATAATGATACATAAAGGGTGCTAGCCCGGAATTTGAAACTGGGACCTTCAGACAAGCTCCTAAACACTATAACGCCCAGATAAACATGAGTAGTCATTTGACATTTAGTCAGTCAGTTGATTGGTCAGTTGATGAGTAAAAAATTAGTTTAAGGAGTCAGTAGTCAGTTGGTCAGGAAGCAGTCACAAGGCTAACTGTCAGTCCTCTATCTGTTAATCTATCTATCAATCTATCTATCTATCTATCTATCTACCTATCTACCTATCTACCTATCTATCTATCTATCCATCTAGTCATCTACCTATCGATCTACCTATCTATCTATCATCTATCTATCTATCCATATATCTATCTATCTATCTATCCATCTAGCCATCTATCTATCTATCTATCTATATATCTATATATCTATCTACTTTGTCATTTTTTTCCATCTGACTGAATACCATATTCTGCAAAGTCAGTCAGTCAGTCAGTCAGTTAGTCAGTTTCTATCTATCTATCTATACACTGTCGCCTTGGCATTTTTTCCAATCTGTCTGAATACCATATTCTGCAAGGTGACAGCCAATTTGTCTCGTGAATAATAATATTTGCATACATTCATGTCCTGTGAGACAGTGTCATTCTTATTCCTGTATACCTAGCTTGCATATAAGCTGTTTCAAGGTACAAGAGAAAATTAATACTGCTGTATTATAATAAACATGGATAATCTAAGTTCACAAGTAACACTAAATATTTTGAGCATAGCACCACCTCACCATTAAGACAGGTAAATGGTGAACTGATTATGACCTCAACTGCTCTGGGCTACGAACTGAACCCATGGCCCCCCAGAACAAATGTAGCTATTGCAGCAGTATAGCCACTGTATCAAGTCTACCTCTGATCTCCAAAAGTATTTTACACAAATATGAGTTGTAAATTTCATTTTAAGTGGATTACAACTTTATATCTGGCCATGGAACAGCTTGACCAGGACTTGCATAATAATTAGTTTATAAGTAATTTTCATATCATATCAATAACTCCAGGTACTTAAAATAAGCTTGATTATGAATCATACCATATCATAGCTAGGTTTATCCATTACATATGCATATGAACTGCTCGCTTATAAAGTTATGAATAGCCTGGTTTTAATATCATTTTAAAAGCAAATAAGCTTATGAAAAACATAAATATATTATTTGCGATTTATATCTGTTAGTATTTTAAAATGACTAACCCAACTTATAGCTTTTATAATAACAAAATGCTGGAATTGTAACCCTAGAAAAGATATTTAGATAGTCGCACAGCCATATATTAGATTTACTCCACAATAGCATGTTTGTCTGGGCAGAGTATAATTCAATGCTGGTTACACATTATTTTCTTACTCTCTTCTGTTATTAAAGCCATAATATCTTTGTTACCTTTCACTACAATATTATACAAAATACACAAAAGTTTTTATTTTATTTGAGCAATGTAATATCAACCTATTTCTCCGGACCACAATTACTGTTTTTATTGTATGTTTGTGCAACAGCCAGTGTGATATTTAATGCTGCAGTAAAATATACATCATTGACATTACAAACACACCTATATGCGGTGGTATATTAGAATATAATATGGACACATTTTTCTCCTTGTTATACACTTTTTTCTGTGACGCCTACGCCACTATATATTTAGTGTAAATGCCAAGATGTAATCAATATGTAGGCCGTCATCAATACTGTAGTACTCAATTTATGTGGAGAGAATGATTGGGTCATTTTATATGAAAATGGCCTATAATAGTGGTCAGTGACAAATTAGTGATGACAAATAGGCCACATAGGCCTATAGGCCTATGTAATAAAGGTCATAATGAAATATATAGCATTTTATACACTCAGGTTAAATTTATCATATTGCTCAATACTTTTATTCTTCATTTAGTACTTTTGATATCAATAATAGTTTTTTCCAAAGCCTAATTTATATTTCCAACTGTAATGATTTGTAATATGTGAAATAGCAGAAAAAAATGTCTTATGTTAAAAAAGATTTAAAAAAAAAGAGAATTAACCCTTAATGAATTGATGCAGCTATTTTTAACTCAATTTCAGTTCCCCTTAAGTGGTGCAATTTCTTTAAAAGCTATTTTGCAGAAAGGTGTTTGTAATATTATTATCAGATCTGATGATAAAATGTGTGAATTGCGGATCCCAAATCAGGGTCTGGAGAGCACTAGACCTGACGTAGCCTCTGAGAAAGCCGTCCGCTTAACAGCAGTGTCGCAATGGTGTGTCTGGTGTCGTCTGCCGGTTAATGAAACATTGACACAAGAGTAAAAATTTGAATGACAAACGCTGCTTACCTTACAGAAGCCTGGTTGATGGCGATTCAAGGTAATCCCGCAGCGTCTTAAGGCAATTACGTAACGTCACGCCTCATTAACGTTCACCAGACGATACGTCTGCCTTCAGTCATTTTCCGCACGTGCGTTCGTTCGGCCGTTCTCGGCTCCTCACGCCATACACGAGGCTGCACGAGGCTATGTTAGTAGCTGCTGCCTACTGCTTCAGACTGCTGTTGGCCAGGCTGGCTGCTGCTGCTACAAATCGATGGCTGTGGAGAGAGTGGGAGAGATGTGGATTGCAGAGAGCAAAGCTGTGCCCAGCATTTTGGGAATTCCCTTGTTACCAACGCATGGCAAGCATACACATGATCCCAATCCTTGTAGAATAAATACCCACATAGCTCGTAGGTCTTTTGGTTATAGATATGCCACCAGGAACTACTTTCTAAACCCAAATCGCCAATAAAATTTGACTTATGCTGGTAATTTTGGCAAATGAACTCACAACAGCTCTGTCTATCTGTAAGTTTTTAAATATTGCATACCAGACAGCATTCCAAATGGGCCCAGCATCATTTTCATTAGGCCACTGTCATTACAAAATCGTAATAACATCGCTGACATTGCGCCGACGTCGGAATGCTATCTGGGTAAGACATAACTAAAAGATGGAGAAGTATCATGACTATGGGGTCCTCTCCAGTTGTGAATGTTTACCTATGGCTTGTTTTATCATGCACAGCAAAATGACAGTTGTGTGACACTCCCATTTTTTATGTCTGCATATATGCACTTTGGCTGATACCACCAGGTGTCAGTAGGTACACAAACAACTAAGTGTTTTGAGGTCTGTCTGTCAGTAGATCTTTTCTTTTTGCTTTGTAATTCTTTCACTTATTCTGTGTAATATTCTTTCTTTTTTCTTCTTTTCCAGCCTATTTTCTTGCCTTGTTCTTCTTCTCTTCTTCTTGACTATTTGCGTTCTTCTTTTACTTTCCAGTCTCCTCCAGGTCCAGGTCTGGTATAATTAAGTTCTCTTTTCTTCTCTTATACCAGAATTTGGATAAGCTCCTCTCCTCTATTCTCGTCTTGTCGTCTCCTCTCGTCTCCTCTCGTCTCCTCTCCTCTTCTCTTCTCTTCTCTTCTCTTCTCTTCTCTTCTCTTCTCTTCTCTTCTCTTCTCTTCTCTCCTCTCCTCTCCTCTCCTCTCCTCTCCTCTCCTCTCCTCTCCTCTCCTCTCCTCTCCTCTCGAAATGGCATTTGCAACTTCATTGACAAGTGACAGACCCGATGACTTGGCAATAAGCAGCATTGTCACTTTGTGCATGAGCTGAATTGGAAGATACCAGTTGCCAAAACATGTCATGATCTTCAATGTAGGCCTCCCAGAACATCTATTGCCAGGGCTCAAACATCGCATATGGAGCCTTGATGTCCTATCTAATCTATATATGTAGTGGGAGTCTGTGTGCTGCAGCTTCGTTTTTCTGGCCTGTGGTGTGCAATGGTGACTCTGTAATGAACTGTTATGTTGCAAACATCTGGAAATAATCTGGTAACAAGGCAGATATCTCACAACTTATTAACCTGTTTTTTGTTGTTGTTTTTTTGCTATAGGCCTACGTACTTCTATAACAGTTCCACATATAGTCACACACATACATATCTCTGGTGTAAGTTGTAACTGTCACAACAGGTTTCCCAGGTATCTGAAAACCAGGGAAAAGGAAAACCTGGTAAGGAAGTTTCATGTTCTCCAGTCAGCTAAAACTGGAGGGGAGTATAAGAAACAGACCAAAATCAAGGAACACTGTGGGAATAAAAATTGCCAAGTGAAATGGACTACACTTCATTGCATTCGGCTATAACATCAAATGCAATGCTGATGTCGATGGTACTTCTGTAGAGTCTAGTGGCCATGATTCTCAGCTGATTTCTCAAGTCAACTCCTGTGTGACAATTTTATTTCTTCTTGATCCCCTTGACATGATCTGGCATGATCTCGTGTGTCTGTGGTGCGACAAACAAGGGCATGCTAGAACTACCAAGGACAGCACGCGAAGACCGAAATGTTGGTAGGTGCCTGGGGGTGTTTGGTATTCTAACACATTCTAACATCACGTCTGACAATATGAACATTCAATATGTAAATACATTATCGTATATTATATTTAGCCTCCATTACTATCGTCATTCTGGTTCTCTTAGCATTCTTTTCAAAGTTTCTTGTTTCTGTTTTATACTATGTTTGCATGGTGTTACAGGTTACATAACAAAGCTACTGGGTGACTGGTTAGTCTAGTGGTTAATCCATTAATAAGCTCCTGAAGGACCCGGGTTAAAATCCAGGCACAGCTTCACAATCATAATGCATGCATGAGATGCTGAGTTATATAGTGGTGCACTGTGATTAATGTCTCTGCTTTGACAATGGACAGTAAAAAACCCTCCCATAGGGTAATTATAAGACTCATGAAAGGCCAACCATCTATTTTTCCCAAACCATGCTTTTTCCTTGGTGCACCTGTCTAGTTGGGGTAATAGTAGGGTAATAGTTGGGGGTGGGAGCCTAGCTTAGTGGTAGCACGCTGGGCTTCCAACCACTGGGTCCCGGGTTCAATTCCCGTTCGAGCCTTAGTTGGATGGCTCTTTCATCCTTTGTCTCATTGCCATGGTCCCGACCTGTCCTAATTAGCCGACGTAAAGCCCTAATCCACCACCACCACAGGGTAATAGTTGGGGTAATAGTTGGGTAATAGGTGGGGTAATAGTTGGGGTAATAGGTGGGGTAATAGTTGAGTAATAGGTGTGGTAATAGTTAGGGTAATAGTTGGGGTAATAGGTGGAGTTATAGTTGGGGTAATGGTTTGGGGGGTGGGGGTAATAGGTGGGGTAATAGTTGGGGTGATAGGGATACTGTTAATTCAGTTCTGGTGAAATTTTTAGTCAATTTGTTTTCCGTAAAGTAAATTCTATTTCATATGCTACAATTTTGAGCTTACCACACCTGATGTGACAGAAACCAAACTGTTCTTTTTGCTGTTTGATGTATATAACTAAATCAAACTTGGTAGCATGCATGCTTCATTCAAACTTTAACTGTCATGAACTTACCTTAATTAGTTCCCCCAGATGCTTGAAACAATATGACAGTCATAATAATTCTGCAGACACAGTTTTGTTTGTGGTAGACTATGACACTTGCATGACAACAGATGACGATAGTTGACACTGGTATGACACTTATGTGCAGAGCTGCTCTCAGCAATTGTTTGGCTGAAGCTGCAGCCATCAGTGAGTGAGTCAGGTCTAAAATTAAACTCTCTTTGACGCGTCAACTCTGTTGATTTGGAGCTGCCATGAAATGATTGGCGATGTTGTCTATGATCATTCTGAGGATTTATGATATATTTGTTTTAATCTATATCAGGTCAACATGTTCTACACAGGAAATAAATCAAAACATAGTGCTGGTCAGCAGCAAACCTCAGCGAACGTGAAATTAATATTGAAGCTTATGCATGAACCAGATAATTGCTCTTATTATTTAATATATAATATGCAGTCTACATAGGTAAACATTTATAATCAACAGTTCATTATACAATACAACATACCACAGATATGCTAACAGTATGGCTGTTTCTGAGAAAAGACTATTTTTAGAATTTCCCCAAAGGGTGGGTGGAGCCAGACAGCTGCAATCTCTAGGAAAGCATGGGAATAACGTTACCTCTTTATTACACCTTTTAACATGGCAAGTGCAAGCAGCCAATTATCTCAAACACCAGGTGCATAAATCAACATTGCTTAAAAAGACCCGTTCTACAAGTCTGTACTTAATCATGAAAGACTGTACAATATATTTTACTATATTAGAATAATGGATCCACTTAAATCTCAGAATCCTTTAATCTTGCCATGAGGCCCTTATGCAATATTACAAAATAATAGCTGTTCACAACATGTGATTGCATGCATGCCTGATTGCAGATTGAGAGAATTTCATTGGCCAAAAGAACAAAATATTATCTCCGGTTGAAGACACATTTCTCAGTACATGATTTACAAAGAATACAAAAAGGGATTCTGATATTGAAAGGCACATATTGCACTAATATGGTCTCGCTTCATGGATGTCATTATAATCTCTATGGTTTCCAGGAAAGGAAATGTAGCAATTCAAAATTCTGAAATAATTGTCAAAGGAAAACTTAAAAAGGTTGTACAATATAGATATTTCACCAATATTTCATACTAGTAGTATGTTCTTGGCTGTGAAGCTTTTGAAAATACGAGTTTTTGATATAATTTAGGTATATTTTTTATTCACATTGTCCTATATACCAATAATATGGGAAAAGGGCGATCAAATGTGAAGTCATATATGTATATACTTTAATTCTGTCTAATTTAATGGATGTCATTGTTAATTATGAGATTCTAAAAAAGGAAAGACAATAAAGGAAAAATAAAATTTTTATCATTTTTTTCAAATTTTTATTATCAGAAAAAGTATGTCATACATGTCAATATGAAGTTTAAAATGTTAAAGTAGTATAATTTAGATATTTAAAAGTGAGATTTCATCCATGTAGGGCTAATAGCAGCTCAGATGTCGAATCAAGGAAATGTTTCCCCTAATATGACAATTTATAAAATTTATGGCCATGAGACCCCCAAAATGCACAACCACATTATTTTAGACATATTCTGGTGATATAACAAATTTTATCAATGTATATATGCAGTGGTGTCAGAGTTCTGCTCTGGAATTAAAGTGTGTCGCCAGCCGCCCACACGACACTGGACAGACATCATTTTGCTATAATAGCTACAATATCTCATCGAACGAATACTTGTTGGCTCCGGTGAAAGTTTCCAAACATACACATGTATCTGTCTATGTTTTCTGATCTTGAATGTGCGGGGTGGGGGCCTAGCTCAGTGGTAGCGCGCTGGGCTTCCAACCACTGGGTCCCGGGTTCAACTTCCAATTGAGCCTATGTTGGATGGCTGTTTCATCCTTGGTTTCATTGCCATGGTCCCTACCTGTCCTAATTAGCCCATCAGGTGCAGAAATACAGGACGTAAATCCCTTATCCACCACCACCTGATCTTGAATGTAGACCTTCAACATCATATGTATTGTCAGGACTCTGGCATTCAATAAGGATGCTGGGGTTGGTGGGTCGTGGTGGTTGGATTAGGGCTTTACATCCTGTATTTCTGCACCCGATGGGCTAATTAGGACAGGCAGGGACCATGGCAATGAGATGACGGATGAAACAGACATCCAACTTAGGCTCGACTGGGAATTGAACCTGGGACGCAGTGGTTGGAAGCCCTGTGTACTACCACTGAGCTAGGCCCCCACCCCGAATATGGTTGCTTGATATTCTAGTGTGATGACTTTGCTGTTTTTGTTCTGGCCCCTCGAGTCATGCTGTACCCAATGTATAGTGCATTTATTTATAATGAACTGTTCTGCAAATATCTGGCTATGGCCTGATAACAAGGCAGATATCTCACACCTAATTTACCGCTTTTGTGCTATATACGTCTAATTTGCAGTTCCACACATTGTCACATATAACATATCTCTGCTGTAACTCGGTTTCAGATTCTCAAGTCAGAGATAACTAGGGAGTCTAGTCATGGAAAAGTCAGGCAAAGAAAACTCAGAGAGTCCAAAGGGTAAATATAAGGTGCATGAACTTGATGTACTGCTTTATGTCCAAGTTCACGGACTGGTATGGTGGCCTTAGTGCATTCCATATATTGAAGTTTTACTGCAAAACGTGATGAAGTGCAGCCAAACTTGTAAACATTCTTTTTTCTTTGTTTGAGTGATTTAAAGTTAATTTAAGGACAGCAAATCAAACTACATCGTTTTTAGACAGTAATAGTCCTACCTATGATTAGCTATAATTTGCTTTAAACATAATAACATCTACAATGGTGACGTTGCTAGTAAATAACTGAACGGAGTTCCACTTCGTTTCATCCGACTATAACATTAAATGCAACAGTAACTTGGTACGTCAATAGTCCACTAACTGATGATATTTCTCAGAGAAAGTTGGGGATTTCTCAGAGATAACTTGGGGAAAATTCAGGTATTACTATCATAGTATAACCCGGAACAGACAAGTTTGATAGGTACTTCTCTATATACTGACCAGTGGCCATGGTTTTTGGCCAATTTCCTGCACGTCCATGTTTCACTTCCTGAGTGACAACTATTAAGCTAGATTAATTCTGGCTGTCACTGCCTATGACATGATCTGTCATCAGATGTCTTCTGTGCGACAAACGAGTGGATGCAAAACGTTTCAAAACGTGACTCTTGCCATATGTGTTGCGTTTGCAAGAACTACCCAAGGACAGCAAGTTAAGCTAAGTTAGTAACATGAGAACAACATCAAGAATTCAGGCACAATCTAACATCGTTTCTGGCATCTCTCCTTCCTTCAGCAACACAGAACCAACAGTTGCTAGTCTTCCACCTGTAGAATAGGACACTGAACTGCAATTTAGAGTCTTTTCGCTGAACAGGCCTGAATTCAGCAAGACATGTCTTTCCTCCCCTCTTATTACTCGTTTTTCTCTTCAGACACAGTAGGTGATAACTAACTGATTCCATAAATATAACTTTCTCAGAAAAATAACAAAAATCAACTAAGTGATGAAGTGTCAAATATACATTAAAATGCACTAAAAATACTGCTGCTAGGATGCACTTTGCTTCAGCCAATCACAGTCAAGGGCGGGAACTTTTTCAGCCAATAGAATTGCAGTATTCTGTTTTAGCCACCTGGTGGAATACAGAGAACCTTCCGTGAAAATCCACTATATGAGCTTCAGTTTTTGGTGTTTTTCTTTTTCTATCTTAAATATTTTTCTTTTTTCATTTTTTAGCAATCATCATTCAATACTTATTGAACTTTCCTGTTATAGTTTCCTGGCGGTTTCTGTTTTGTTCCTGTTTTACCATCCTCGCAAGCCAAGTTTGTTCGCCTCTCAGCGGACTTAGCCATGTATCTAGGTCACTGATGCATCATTCTTGAGCTTGACCAAACCCTCTCTCCCAGCCAATGGGGGTGCTGGACTAGATTTGAAATGCTTCATGTTTTGCAAAGCGTGCTATATGATTGGATGAGGGTACATTGGTCACATACAAATGTGTTGGGTGATAGGTCAGGGTCCCCCTGCTGTAAGGATTGTTTTACACTATTACAGGTTTTACATTACAAAGAATCAGAGTACATCAGTCTACTGGACATCTGGGTGATCTAGTGGTTAATCAATTAGTCAGCTCCTGAAAGTCCCGGGTTAAAATCCAAGCACTAGGCTAGGCCTGCTAAGCGATCATTATGAGCTAAATCGCAATGTTCAGGAAGTTCTGTGCATGAGACACTAAATTAGTGGTGCACTGTAATTGGTGTCCATGCTTTAACAGGTAAAACCCCCGCTGTAACATGGTGTAGCATAGACAAGTACACTGAGAGAAAGGTGTGGTTTAGGCCCAAAGGATGGTTGACTTTGAATGACCTTTTAGTTAATTCAGTTTTGTTGAGGTGATTTTGTTAATTCTGTTCTGGTGACTCGCTAGTTTATTTGGTTCCTGTATCTTCGGTAAATTCTGTTTCATATACTACAGTTTTGAGCTTACCACACCTGATGTGACACGAACCAAATTGTTCTTTTTGCTGTTTGACTATAATACAATCAAACTTGCATGCTTCATTTAAACTTTATCTGTCAATGAACTTACCTTATTTAGTATTCCCCATGGATGCTTGAAACGATTTGGCTGTAATATACAATGCATGGATACATTATAATGCTGCAGACAGCATGGACAGAGCACTAGTGTGTACAGTAGACTATGACACTTACATGACAACAGATGACGCTAGATGACACTGGTATGACACTTACATGCAGAGCTGCTCTCAGCAATTGTTTAGCTCCTGAAGCTGCAGCCGTCAACGAGTGAGTCAGGTCTAAAATTAAACTCTCTTTGACGCCTCAACTCTGTTGATGTGGAGCTGCCATGAAATTAATTATTGGAGTTGTTGCCTATGATCACGCTGAGAATATATATGACTTATGTTTCTATCTATTTCAGGTTACATGTTTGATGACGAAAAACAAATAAAAAATTTTTTTTAAAGTTTCCGGGAATTCCAAACATTGGCTTACACAGGTATGTTTCTGTAAAAGTAAGGGCAGATGCGACTGAGTGTTCCAGTGTCCTGATTTCTCTTGCATGTGTTAAAAATTTACCAGATGTCAAACTAGGACTAATTGACTTTGTTTAGGTGATGGATGAATAAGTTCATGGATGAATAGCAGATTGATAACAAGTTAAGACAAAAAAAATTTAATAAGGTACTCGAAAACAATAAATTCCATCTTCTGCAAATGGATGCCATCTTTCCATCGTGTAATGCTAAAAAACTACTTTTAAAATGTGAAAAACTGTGTGCTTAGAATCGTTGTCCTGTGAGGAACAGCACCTAACGAACGACCGCTTAATTTCCATTATATGCTACCAATCGTTATCTGCATTAACGTTTTCTGTATTATTATAAATACATCAATTGAATGCAACATTCGGATATGATCAAACTAATTTTTTTCAAAATTGAGACACTCTGGCAAAAACATCCAATAATCATTAGCAAATAATGAAAACAGGTTTAGGTCTGCACCTAGGCCTATAGCTCTGATTATCAAACTGCATTGATCAGTAAACCAATTAATTTTCCTTCGATTGCAGGGGCATATAGAGTGTGACTGATGTAGTACCATCCTAACAGGGAATTTTAAACTTTTTTTTTCTACAGGCTTGATACCTTGCTTTAGAACTTGCAATATGAAAGTATTGGTACATGTATTTATAGCAACAGCTATAGCGATCTTTACATTGCCAAAATAGCCATCAGTCAGAGGGAGGCGCAGATGTTTCTCAGACGGCGTACCCCCCCCCCCCCCCCCCGTCTGAAAATTTTTGGATCCGCCGCTGAGCAATACTTAAAGAAAAATATGGTCAGTTAATACAAATTAGTATACAATATTACGAAGTTGTCACACTTCTGTTTATTGGACCATTTAACAACAAGAGAACTACACATATTTTTGCCATATATAGATATCTAGTTGATATGGCGGAATCAGACAAGTTTTAAACTGAATTTTAAATCTGCCCATTTGGACAATATTAAAGTTTCGAGTTTCGGCATCTTGGTTGGGAGATTTCGAATGTTTCCTGACTAAATAGCCTTATTTTTATTAACTTGGTTTTCGGGGTACCTCTCAACACCCCCCCCCCCCCCCCCAAACAAAGAGGGGGGTCAGGAAGTTCAGGTCGTTCAAGCGCAGTTTTACCGTGATTTTAGATTTTATGCTTTCATGGGAATACTCTATAGTAATTTGAAATCAAAAATATCTGCAAGCCATGCAAGTCAGTCGCCTGTCTTGGACTTGGGTTGTGGTGGCGCCACTTACAGCTTCAGTCACCTGGCGGTAATTTGGGAACTTCCGCGCACCTGCTCCCTCTAGCGAAAAGGAAAATAACTTGTCAACCTGAGGAAAACAATATTTTGGTCTCTAAGGAATATCATATTTTCGACGAAATGGAGGCATTATGAGTTTAAATGATGTAACAACAGCCATTTTGGATTATTTAGTTGAATTTTTAGTTGCTTTTGTGTAAGTTTGTGTGCTGTTTTGACGAGAAATGACTGAAACTATGAACTCTTCCTCCAAATGTCAAACAAAAACAAAACGTTCCAAACCCAGAAATGACGAAGATGATGATGATGACAAAATATTCAATCTAGAAGTGTAAGTTCTTCCTCCATATATGTTATCGTTATCAATGTTGATGATGTTTGTGTGGACATTTTGCCATTTTTGGTATAGGTATATATATTACAAATGTACACCGACCTTGGTCCTTGGACATGGACGCTGGAGTAGACATGCACGTACAGCTGCTACATGTCAATGACAATGTTATTGTTATTACTTAGTACCTCATTTATAAATTTGTATGTGTTTTAATATAATAATCATTTTACAGATGGATTGAAAATACCTTCTTGGGACAAGTGTTGGCATTTCTTACTTTCGCCTTCCTGGTCGGCCTCAGTGTACTGCATTTGTCGATGATATGTCAACGACTAGAGGTGATTACACAACAATACTTCTACATATTAATATTGTCCATCTTTTCTTCCTCCTACAAGCTAGAGATTTAATTGGCCTTAACCTTCCTTGGTGAAATTACTAAGTTTAGATAATGCATTCTTAATATTTATTAAATTGTTAATCACTTGATTTGTATTTATATTCTAGAATTATTTATTTTACCTTGCAGTTTACATTAGACAATGATTTTTATCCTTTTCTACATAGGCAGGTCCAGGGGTGGATGCAGGGCCCCTTTTCATTACCAAAATTAATTGCATCTATGACCCTACAAGGGCTTCTCCTTAGTGGTCGCTATCATTCTAGTGAATTCGGCGGCGCCGAAATTGATATGCGCCGAATTCACCGGTCACCCCCCCCCCCCCCCCTTTCCTTTCACAAATTCCTGGACCCACTCTGGTCTAAGTTGTGATTGACTTAAATGACACACTCAGATTCAGATCGCATTTATTTGCTCCGTTTCTCTTTGAACACACATGTATTGACAATAGAACAGTGTAGCGCTGGGGGACTCCTCCGAGTTGATCTCGTCATCGCTGCTTACATTAAATGAAAACTTTATTAATCATCAAGAACAGTGAGACTTGGGGTTGTAATACGAACATTCAACAATCATAAGTAACTACAGTGGCTTACACCACTCACCAACCACTAAAGTCAAGTGGCTTACACCACTCACCAACCACTAAAGTCGAGTTGTTGGCTCTTTCTTAATCATGGTCACTCCTCTTGTTTTCATTTCAGTTCTCCGATTACAGAGGAATGTCTCCATTTTATGGCATGGAGCACCTGATGAATAAATATTACGGATTCGACCAACTAGAGGCTCTTTCAAGGGCCGAATTACGAGTTAACACAACATTCTTCGTTCACTGAAAACAAATTAGATACATTATTCATCGTCATCACTGTGTGTGATATCAGTCATCGATAATTAACGTGCTAATTTATGAGTTGTTTTGATGTTTAATTGTATCACCTCAGACCTGACACCTTTTGTTTACAACTGTCACATTGACAATTGAGTGTTTCCCATATAGCATTCCAAATTGGGACAATATCGGCTGGACGTCGTTGATGTGGATACGATGTTGTAGCGACGTCAGCCAATATTGAAACGACGCTGGGCCGATGGAATGCTATCTGGGTTGCGGCAGTTTTGGTAATGTTTTATTCTGAAAGCTAGGTTTAGCTGATGATTAGGTATTTTGCGTACGATTATAAATGTGATATCGCAATATTAAAACGGTCAGTAACTCATTATGACATATATCCATGTATGGACACTATTGTAGAGTTTCTTGTTGCTGTGTCAAAATCGCAATTAAGAATCATCTATGAATCTTATTTGCGAATGCATGACTCTCTGTGCAATGCGAATGGTAATGTTCTGTACAACATGATAAATGTGACAATCAACACTTCATTTGTTTGCATCTGTGCCAAGTGTTTTTGTTTTAACAAGGTAAACGGAATAGATTTAAGTTTTGCTAACAAGTTTCAGAGATATGGGCTAAACCTTTCGTTATGGAGATAATTATGTAGCTATAAATGTTATTGATACTTATATATTTTTTGGTGGTTAGGGAAACAACTCTCTTGTGCTTAAATAATTTGGCTGCAATTTAATGAGTTGGAAATCGATGCAAATTATAACCTTGTTTTAACTGTGATTAAGACACATAGTAGTATTGTGTATATGAGATTAAATGACAATGTTATTTTCATTCCATAGAATGTAAAATTATTGTGGTTTTGAATAAGGTTTTATAAGGAAATAAGTCATTATTTTTAAGGGTGTTAAATGCTGAGGGTTCTATTTATGAGAATCGTTAAATCAATTTTTACAGGTAACTACATATTCAAATGAATTGAACTTGCCAGGCCTTGTCTTCCAAGAAAAGAACAGATTTGGTTTCAAGCTGGTTTTTGCCATTATCGAAGTCTTAGCTCCAATTATTTAAGATTGAAATTAGGTGTTTAGATATATACATTACAGTAGTGAGAAATAAAATAAAAAAACATTTTGGGAATATATAGCCATATATATTGTATATTAGGGTTTGTGGCTTAATAGTCATAGAAAATCAAAAATTATGTCTATAATTATGCCACACATGTATGTCTACAGTGTTTGTATAATGCCTGCATTTGTATGAATGCTAAATAAACATTTTTAATATACATAATGCAACTGTGAATATGAATTGCCTTATTTCATTTTGACATCATTATTGGTGAGCAGTACTGAACACTTGAGGGGCGCATCCAGGAATTTTGGTTAGGCGACCAAGTCATTAAAACAGCCTGCCCGGGGTCCAGATTGACTTGGAAAAAACTTCGATTAACGCAGCATACAGTCTTGACGCAAGACCCTAGATCAGGCCTTTCCGCAGGATAGGGTCTTGGAGAATTCGGGGGAGCAAGAGTCTCGGTGGAGGAGCAGGAATTTGACTACGTAGAAAAGTTTATATTAATCATAAGAATACAACGTATAGCAAGTGCCCGTATGTAATTATGATGCAATGTTATCTCAGGCGAATTTCAAAGACTGTTCTGCCACAAGTAAGATTTAACAGGCGCAGTGATTGACCTATAGTTTCGTCACGCGTTTCGCTATGCTTTAATATCCGCCAGACCCTCTTCTTCGACGCGGCCTTAGGGTCTGCATTCAGACTCTGCAGCATATTAATGACACCCTCGGTTGGAAATTTGTAGGTGGTGATCATAATGACTTGGTACCTCAATCAAGAGACCATATACCTTTGTCAAATAAATTGAAACAACCTGCCAATGGTTATAAAAGTACCTTTATTTCTGTTGAAGAATTAC
Organism: Alitta virens; assembly: GCA_932294295.1. Lineage (NCBI taxonomy): Eukaryota > Metazoa > Annelida > Polychaeta > Phyllodocida > Nereididae > Alitta > Alitta virens. Next base: position 31,716,349 of record OW028583.1, on the reverse strand, counting down.
GCCAGGTGGCAGCACCTTGTAAATGTCTGTTTTGGTCTCAGCAAGTGCTGACCCCTATCGTACAAAACCTGGTTTTTGACAGCCTTCAAATTAAAGTTGTTCGGTCATTGCCCAGGGGCGGATCCAATAATAAGGGGTGTGTGTGCTGAAGCAGTGTAGACTGGGGGAGGGAGGGGGGCACTAAGCTAAGATAGCCTAGCTAAAATTTTAAAAGGCAGTTGAATCCCAGCTACTGATCCAGAGGGGGCGCCCCCCCCCCCCCCCATCCCCCGTTCAGCAACGAGTTTCCATTGCAATAATACGTCGGAGTTAAGCCACAGGTAATTGAATGACACAGTGCCGTCCCGTCTGAAAATTTCCCCACAATTTATAGCATAAGCAGTCAAAAGTTGAGTCACATACTTGGTCAATGGTGGACAAACAAGAATCAGGTATTCTAAGAGCCTAGGAATCGAACCTGGGTCTTGCAAAGAGGTAACATTTTGCCCATTGAGCCATTTCATGAGTATAACGAAAACCCCATCAAAAGTCGGGGTAAATGTGTATCGGCTGGGACTCCAAGCCTTTTCACCTCATCATTACATTTGCCTCTGCATGAGCAGCTAGCATAACCATGGCAAATATCAAGATATATAGGACCTATGTTTTAAGCATTAATTGTATAGTTGCAGAAGGTATAGCTTGAACATATGACAAAGAATACAATATATAAATATATATTTGATATTTTTATTGACATTAAATTACAATATCCAACAAAATATGAACGACCATATCTCATAACAGTACAACCAATAACAACATATATGATAATACAAATGTCTATATATATATATATATATATATATATATATATATAGGGCTTACTGTATTAATATTAATATTAATTAATATCATACACTACATTAGTATACAACCTGTACATTTATATAATATTTATATCCAGGAGATATATTTTGAATTGATGGTGTTATCATTGACAGCTTCCAATAACCACCAAACTGTTAACATGCATTTCTGATGTTTAAATAAGTAATTTTTGATAAATATTTTTTCTCCATTATTAATTAACTTATATTATTAATAAAATAAATTTATTGAACTATTGTTCAACCACAATAACGTATTTTTAACTCGAAGTTTGATCTATGATCATTATTTTAATATATAAATGACAATGACCTTGAAAAGGTCATGCATGTAAACTTTTGCCATCTTTGATAACACCTGCCTACAAAATGTCAGAAATATGACTAAATGTAAGACAAATAAATATGGCCATGAATAAAAAAAAAATATATATATATACACTGTATATATAATTTGAATTTTTTTTGTACAATGTACCATTAAATAACAATGTCACAATAATAAGTATGATATATATAAGTAAATTAGTATCATACAAAATCATAGGCATTAGCAATAGTTATCATGGAATGGTATGTACAATAATGAAGAATATGCAATATAATAAATGACTTAAATCTATGTACAAGTATAATTACAGGCCACGGATGCCTTAAATTATGGCGTTATTTCCTGACCCAATTTAAGTCAATTATTACCTTAAATACGCGTAGGTCCTATTTGGTGTTTATGGAAAAGTTAAAAGTCATGTATATTGTACATCTACAAGAAAAATGCAAAGTTCTGGGACTAAAAATTAATCAACAAGTTTTACATCCATATGCTATGTTAAATTCAATGCCATGAAGAAAATCTATACTTCTCATTTTATAAGCCTAAATTGGAAACTTGTTTTTTTCTCACACTTTAAAATTAAAAATTTTTAAATAAATATTTTTTCACGTTTAATAAATAAATGGTAATTTTTTGCATTCTTGATAGGTTTCATACAACTGGTTTTATCTGCAGATCTGGATTCCTAATTGGATATCCACAGATGGCGTATGCAAATGAGCTAGGTGGCGCCCTCACACCTGCACAGCACCAGCACGTTGGCCTGGCCCACCATAGCAACGTGACGGCGTACTTGGCAACGTGATCCAGCTACTCACAGCACTTGACAGTTACCACGCAGTTACATAGCAACACATTTTAAACATGAGCCAATTAATTTTGCATTAAAATTTTGCTGATCCGTGGCAACAAATATAAGTTTCACAATTAATTGCTCTGCAAATTTGAGTCAGTGACATTATTTATGATTTTAAATAATCTTGATAAATGAATATGAGTATATGAACAATTAATATGTTTTTAATTGTGCAATACATGAATGAAATAAGAACTCCTTGTCATCACTGTCACAAAGCATAACACGTGTTTCTGAAAAATCATATATATAGCTAAAATGTATAATTGGAAACTGTTTCTATATATATAAATAGTCTCCTTATGGCATTAAATCGTTATAATTCTAAATAAGCATATCATAATTTTCAACTTTTGCATCATTCCAAAGAATTGCTAAATAATTATTACATATTTCAGAATTCTGAGATTTTGAATAAAATAGGCCAATTTGAGCGTAAACATATTTCCTGGAGATATTTATAACATTATTTCATATCTTCAAAATAATCATGATCAAAATATATCAGTGAATGATAATTTGATACACTCGGTGACAGTGGATTTCGCCACGACACTGAGATTCGCCACCCTCATAAAACTACAATAAACACATTTTAGATGGCTGCCGCAATTTTACAACACTGTTAATGATTTATACAATTAGTTTGCTAGCAAATCAAGACCTTGCAATGTTTATGTTCATGTTTAAGGGGGGTGGCGAATCTCAGTGTCGTGGCGAAAGTGTATATATTGAAAATGTCATTTTAGCATCATATAAATGACAAAAATACAACAATACGAAATTATTTCCTCAAATGGCATAAGATTGATGACATTACAGTATTATTGGCTGATCCCTATAAGCTGTCTATCTTGGGGTAAATACATTCAATGATCATATTAGCAAAAATAATCCGATTTATTATTCATTTATAGATAAATCTCTTATACGGAATGCTTAAAAGTGTGTGATAAATAAACTGCACCATCTTGATTGCAATCTGAGTCCCAAATAGAAGCTGGGCTTGTTTAGAGGCCGGGGGGCTACAGTGACCCACAATGACCTACAATGACCTACAATGAACTATATCGATCTACAGTGATCTACTGATTTACAGTGATCTACAGTGATCAAGAAAATATGGTTTTATACTTCAATTGCAGTTACTGAGAAATTCCATTGGTTCAATTGCAATTGTTTAACCCAAACAAATCATTGTTTACAAATTCATAGATCACCTCAAGTAAATACAACACGGTAAAACCCCACGATAAAGACTACTCTTAGAATAACTGAAGTGGTCTTAATATAGAGATGGTCTTAACTCTTGAACTTTTGACATTACAGTCTGCTAACAGTCAAGGTTTTGGGACCAACTGTAGTGGTGGTCTTAATATCGAGGTGGTCTTAATTGTGAGGTTTCACTGCTGGAATAATGCCCATCATATTGTGTCAGTTTTGAAAATATAATAGCATATTTCATCTTAACTAATGATGGTTCTTTCATAAAAATTCTTGCATGGATAAAGTACATTCATGGAAATTTTGTTCATGGATATACCGTAGTTATATTTAACAACAATAATATATTTCAAAAATAGTCATAAACAACAAATATACTGCATAATCTAAAATTGTAAATTGCAAACTTTAATAAATTTTATCACAGTTATTTTGTCACACATGTACATATTTCATGTATTTGCATAGTTTATCACTAAATATAACATTGAATAGGTCATGTGACCATAACGTTTATCCTAAGTTCAACTTATATAATTCAAAAAAAAATTGTATAGTTAAGAAATGTAAAAGTTTATAAAAATGTAATTATTATAAAGGCACCATTGTGAAAATATAATATAAATTTATAAGAAATAACATGGGCATAAAAGTACATATACGGAAGTCTATAATAAGAATTTACAAAGATTTTGTAAGTTCAAAAATCATTTCTCTCTCTCTATATCTATATACAATAATAAAAGCCTATAAGTCACACTAGCTCTGACTGACATTAATTATACAATCTATTTGTTCTTTTCTGCATTGCTTTAACCAAAAACTGACCAAGATACTTTTGGAAGTTATTGCAAATACTTAAATATTTATCGATATTATCCTTATAACTGTTTGGCTGTTTACGTGTCGTGAATTAAATTTGTATTTTTACATCGACTTGAAATAAACTAGATAGAAAGAGATTAGCATATGACATGTCTTTGACTATTTCAGAAAATAAAAATATTAATAAATTATTAAATAATAACGAGATTAATTTTCATTATCAAATAATTTAAACTTAACACAATCAAAAATTAAACTGAAGTTGATTGCGCAAATTTTGTTTATGAAAAAACATGCAGTTTAGCAAGGCACATGTTTGAATAGCCAAACTGATTGAATTAAATTTCCTGAGTTTCACTCAAAGTATGCATAATTTTACAGTAATATTTCTCCCTGATATATTAGGAAAAAAATGTTTGCAAATTATGGCACCGGTTACTAAGGCAACAAGTGTGAGAAAATACACCTTTATAAATAGAATGGTAAATTCACAGAATAAATAGATAGTGTTGTGTTTCTATACTTTTAATATAATTTTTTTTTTATCTACTAAGGCATCATAGGTGTAAAATAGAAATTGATAGAATGAAAAATTCATAAAAATGTTATTTTCTTTTTACTTTTTTAATCGAAAATCTTCAAAACGAAAAAAACTTTCGCAAAATTCAAGTAGCACTCAAAGGCACATGTATACATGAATGTCTTTTTTTTTTCTTGTTTCATTATTTTCTTTTCTTTTTTGCTCTTTTTGCAGATTTTGTGCGAAAGACGTTGGTGGCGTATACCAATACGTTGGTGACGTATGCCAAGACGTTGGTGACGTATGCCAAGACGTTGGCGTGACAGCTGATGACGTCATTTGATTACGTGTGGTTTGGCGTCTGAGACGTTGGTGAAAATCGACCACGTGCTACCACGTGCTACTGTTCATTTCCTGACAGCAATGCAGTATGGGTAACCCACTGAACTGGCACTTCCTGTAAAGACAATTAGAACCAAATTTTAATTACATTTGGATAGAGATCTATTATAGTCAGGGTTTTTATATTAAAAAAAAGTGCAGGCATAAAATGTGATTTTTACTAATCAGGCAGCTAGTTGGAAGATAGATATATGGAGATAGATTGACAGACTGGAAAAAAATGAGATTAGATACTCCCCACAGCATATAAATATGAGATACATATAATGTTATTTATATAGCAGTAGATATTATGTGAAAACATAGCACAGAAAAGAAGAGATTATTATCTGGAAAGCGATGTATAGATAGAGAGATAGATATAAATTAGAAGCATTAATGTCAGAAAAGAACAAGAGATACAGCAATATGTATTAGAAATAGTCATAACCTATAAATATATAATATATATATATATATATATACAGATCAGGACATTACATTTTTCATGCAAAAACCATTTTACACTTTATTTCAGTAAAGGTCATAGTGCTATTTTGAGAATAGCTTCAACATTAATTAAGACAATATTCCATTGAGAGTAATATAAGGGTAATATAATTCACAAAATTGCTTTTTCGCTGTTTCTGCGTGTTAAGAAAATCCATTGTTGAGCTGCAAGACCCCTAGTGGACATGGTCAGAACGAGGTCTCAAGGCCAAGGGCATTAACCTTGTTACTTTTTCCTGTAAAAATCTTCCCGTCAAGGACGCGGCCTTGGAACATCCAGGCAACGTAGAAAAATCCAATCAATATTTCAAATCTATGCGGCCATTCCGATAAGGAGTGTGGAAAACAAGTATATAGTGTGTTATACCGAATGGTTAACCATGAAATTGAAGGCCAGCATATAAATATATATATATATATATATATAAATATATATATATTATGTGGTGATTAATTTAACATATGGTCATGAATTTAACCATTTGATATGGAACCGAGTTTAAGTCGTGTCATCTCACCATTACGTCTGCCTAACAACTGGCCAAGAGTTGCTGCATGGTAGTAGTAGTAGTAGTAGTAGTAGTAGTAGCAGTAGTAGTAGCAGCAGTAGTAGTAGTAGTAGTAGTAGTAGCAAAATTCTGTTTAAGTAAAAATAGCATAAGTAATACCAGATCTACAGGTATATTATGACACAGCAAGGTTTTATTACCAATTTTCAAGGCTACCTGTACCTAGTCATTATGCTGCATAAGTCAGCGAAAGTAAAATGACTAAGCCATAATCAGACCTTATCTGTGCTTATATGTATTGAGTGACTAATTCACTGGCATTTCCCTATTACTAATATTTAGCGTAATAATCCCACTAGTATGTCTTCACAATGCTGACTCAGCATGTTTATGTATAATTAATATAAATATTGACTCACAATTAAAACCATTTCACTATTAAGACCACCTTCATTACGAAGACCGCAATATTTTGGACCTTCTTTATATTTTACCTCACTATTAAGACCAGTGAACTTTGCACCAAGGGTGGTCGTAATGGCGAGGTTTAACATGTAACATAATTCTTAAGTTATGCTTAAAATAAGTATTTCTTTGTCTCTTTAACTGAATTATCAGTAAGTTTCATTTAATCATTTGTTTCTTAAGCTCTTTTGTTTTAAATCCAGTTAGGCTAAACCATATGCTTAATATAATACGCTCAAACACAAAGACCTCGAAGAAATATATTCCTTTGTTGTCTGGGTCAATGACCTAGCGGACTTTCTGCACAAGTGCTGTCCTTAAATGAACTGTGTTTCACATAGCTTCGAGCGCATAGTGTTATTAATGGCCATATGCTATTAGTAAATTGATGGAATTGTATATTAATATATTCATCCATGTGTATCGTTATGATTATTGCTATTAATTAGGTTGATATCGCTGCATTAAGTGAATTCATTGAATTCATTTTAAGCATAGTCCACATGAGAGGTCATTGACCGATAGCACAGGAACCTATACTATCAATCTGAATCAGCTGATCAGTGTTAAAGCGGAATTTAAGGCTTAATATAACTGATCTTAAAAGAAGTATTTCTAATATGCTATTTTATTACATATAGGATATGTTTCTTTGCATCTTACTAGTCTATATACCAATTATTAATGCCCATTGCAATATTTACTTCGTTATGATCCATTTATAAACATCATTTCAATATCCATTGTGTAACCTTACTGAAGTGATATTTACTTTATTTATTGTCAGTATTCGGAGGTAACTGCATAATAAATGTTCAACAGTTTTGAATGAAAATAGCTTTAAAATATCACATACAGTCAGTTTCATTAAAAAAAGCCCGTCAAATTGAAACTAGACAAAGCTGTCATAGCTGGCTACTCAAAACCGGATCTAAAAGTACATATTTATGAAATATTTGATTAATTTCCATTTACCAAGGTTTATATTTATCTGGTGATAGATGTAAGCCAATTACTAGCTATAGAAGTGGACAGAAGCGGCTGGCGTTAGCATGTTTAGACCACAGCCAGGTATAGGTCGCTACAGACAGCTAGAGTCGACCGTAATTTATGAAACTAACTGTACATCATAGAAGCTTATGACAAAGAAAAGAAAAAAAATAAATAAACCAATCATCTGAATAGATAGATAGATAGATAGATAGATAGACAGATAGGAATCAACCACCCCTCCATCACTCCCTCACACATCAACACTTTTTCACTACTTCCTATTTCCTCTACTTTTTTCTTCCTAGAAATTCGCTAATATTTTCTTCCTAGCAATTCTTAATTATAAGTTCCCAGAAGTTCCTGGTAGTAACTTTGGCGCTGACTCATAGAATGAGTCTGAGTGACTATACACATCAGCTGACTATGGCCTGATAGTGGCTCCATCCTCAATTTCACAACAAACCATCACACGACTGTCTTTTCTACCAGGGCATGTGATGCTGAGTCATCCTCAGCCTACTAGCCCTAGTTGGGGATTCCCACCCAGAAATCAATAATGTCCTAGAAATCAGGCGAACTCTCGCTACCAGGAAGTAGACTGTTTACAATGTTGCTTCTTGGTACATGCCAAGAAAACTAGGACAGTGCAAGGATACTGTGAAAATATGTGATTTAATGTTGTGATATGATTGTGGCATGATTTAACAATGTGCAGGTTATATAATAGTTTTAATTCTTTATTATTTTATAATCATGGAGCTAAAATGTATTTTAGTTACATGTTAAATACATAAATTTAATTAGTGTAGAAATTTTTATAATTGTCTATACTGCATGGGAGCATCATCACCAGGTATATTAATTATTAAATAAATAAACAAATAACATAAATAAATAAATGAATAAATGAAATTGAATGACAGAAACCGTCCTATCTACATCATCTTTCTTCAGTCATGCATCCATTCCTCGTTATAAATTGTTACATAACAGGGGTATAGTCTAGTGAACTCATACGATTGTTTCATTCCTAGAGTTCCTGCTTCAGTATGTGGGGTAACACGAGTGCAGTACCTGGGTAACCCCGCCCTTGGCTGAGTTGGCAGGGTGGGTTCATTTAGTGCATCCGGGAAATTTCGAGGGAGGGGAAATCCCCTTGGCCGAGCATTTTTCCACTAAATCCTGCTCTCAGAAATGAGTGGTTAAATCATCCTGGTTTTTGTCTTTTTTTTATTCCACGTATTTGTCATTTCCTGCTTCATGTAGGTTACTTCTTGGCATAAGTTCAGCCTACAGATACAATATTCCAACCAAGGTGACTAAAGTAGGCCAACACACTCTACAGCCAGTATCCCTAATATTAAGATTATTACCAAAATCTTCTTTTATTAATTGGTCACTTTGATTTTAATTTGTCACACTAATGTTCGATTATGTCACACTAATTTTCTAATTGATCACTTTAATTTTAATTTGTCACACTAATGTTTTATTATGTCACACGAATGTTCTAATTTGTCACTTTAATTCTAGTTTATCACATTAATTCTAATTCATTGATGTATTAATTGTATTTCTGTGTGGTTTGTCAGTTTTTGGCCCGGGCTAGTAAATATTTATTTTAATACACAGATATATTAAACCAAAATAAGTGTTATTGAACATCGAAAGTCTTAAATAGCTTTGTTTTCACTTTGAGATATGAGCACAAAAAGAATAAAAAAAACATAAAAACATCACATATAGGCCTCAAAAATGTGTAAATAAATATATTATGAAAATAGACACAATAACATAAAGAATAAAAGCAGAACAAAGAGAAAATAGCCATAAAGCAAATCACCACATGAATTAAATATATTTATAAGTGAAAACACAGACGCCAAAAAGTCGTAGAAAAGAATAAAATATCTAGTTCCACGCCAGTATCAGTTTGAATTACTGCTAATCCAGCCTTTAGTTTTTATTAGTGGGCATATCAAACTAAATATAATGTTTGATAATAGGAAAAAAAAAAAAAAAAAACCATGAATACATTTAATGTTCATATTCTAAAAATTACCTGTAATGTTCATATTCTAAAAGTTACCTGTAAACTCGCTGGTCCTACAGTCAGAAGCTTGTCTCATTATCCAGAAAGTGGGTCAAACAAAATGTGAACAAGAAAAACAAAAAAGTGGGAACATGAGTTATGAGGAGGAAATGCAAAAATAAATGGTAATGCAAATTAAGGAAACATAATTAAGGAACATAAGTAAGGGAAAATAATTAAGGGAAAATAATTATGGGAATATAATAGACACATTTTGAAAAGTATACAGTCAAAGGTTTTCAGACAAAAAGAAAATAGATGTGATGACAAACTATTTTACATTGTTAATTGAATCCATAGTTTTATATCATTTTAAGTATATACTATAGCACTATAGTTTAATTAATCTGACTTCATAGTTTTATATCATTTTAAGTATATAGCTTAATTAATCTGATTTAATTTATCGCTTGAATGCATTTAATTATATAATGTCATTTACTTAAATTATGTTCTTATTATAATTTAAGTTCATCTATATTCGTGTTGTTATATCATATTTTTGCTAAATATTTCCTACATAGTTATATTGTTTGATTGACAGCTAATTAGTATATTGTTTAGATATTAATTTCATTTCACATTAATTGCCCTATGTTATTCATAACATCATATTGTCTTCTTTACACATTATTAAATTGCCAGGAACCTCACTCTGTAGATGCTTTGCTTGGAAGAGCCAATATTCCAGGGAGCTAATGAAGTACATGTTATTCCCAGAAAAATCAGCTGGCGTTTCCTGGAAAACAAACCACGGGTTGCTAGGAAGTTGTGTAATGGACGGTCAGTGTGATGGGCCAGTGGGGAGGCTAGACAAATATGCTGTTGGTCAATGTTGTGGTTGTTGTTTTAACATTGTTGGTAATAGGGTGTCCTATTGGAGGAGGAAGAGGAGGCAGAGGAGGAGGAGGGAGGAGGAGGAAGAGGAGGAGGAGGGGAGGAGGAGAAGGGGCAGGAGGAGGAAGAGGGGAGGAGGAGGAGGGGGGAGCGGGAGGAGGAGGGAGGAGGAGGAGGGAGGAGGAGGAGGAAGAGGAGGAGGAGGGGAGGAGGAGAAGGGGCAGGAGGAGGAAGAGGGGAGGAGGAGGAGGAGGAGAAGGGGCAGGAGGAGGAAGAGGGGAGGAGGAGGAGGGGGGAGTGGGAGGAGGAGGGAGGAGGAGGAGGAGGGAGGAGGAGGAGGGAGGAGGAGGAGGAAGAGGAGGAGAAGGGGAGGAGGAGAAGGGGCAGGAGGAGGAAGAGGGGAGGAGGAGGAGAAGGGACAGGAGGAGGAAGAGGGGAGGAGGAGGAGGGGGAGCGGGAGGAGGAGGGATGAGGAGGAGGGAGGAGGAGTAGGGAGGAGGAGGGGGAGGAGGAGGAGGATGATGTTATTTGGTGAGAACAAAAAATAAATAAATAAAATAGGAAATAAGTAAGGCAGGAATGAAGGAAACAATGAAGGTCACAGGGAAGGAAGGAATGAAATATAGAAGGAAGAAAGGCAGAAAGAAGGAAGTACATGTAATGAAGGAAATAATAAAAAAGAATAAAAGATGCACGAAAGTAGGCAAGGATGAAAAGGAAGGAAAGAAGGAAGGTAGGAAGGAAGGAAAGAAGGTAAGAAGGAAAGAAGGTAGCTAATAGATATTTGGAAGACAAAGAAGAAAAAATGCAGTAAATAGGGCGAACTGTGAAAATGCTGTGCTGGCAGTGCACTTGAGTACAACAAATGAATCAGTAAAATATCACATTAGCCCAGTTATGTTACTATGGCGTTTGTCACACCTGTACATGAATCCCCAGGGCTGATATCTGGTTCTAGCAAGAACACATCATTATACAACAGTTAATCTGATCCCTGGAAAGATCAGTCTATATGGTTCTAGGATCCACCCTCATCCCAGGTGTCCTATTACCTGTAATTAATGCCACATAATCCTATGATCCTTATTATTGTTCCCCTGCTGATAGATATATACATACGAAGGAACAGAACAATTAGGATTAATGGTGGAGTCAATGTAGTTCATTTCTAGGTACTTTACTTCATTATATTGTAATTAAACTATTGGGAAATAGCATAGTGGCCTTAATATCGAAGTGATGTTAATTAAGAACCTCGCCATAAAGACAGTTATAATTGGCCCAAAATGTAGTTATATTATAATGGTATTGGTCTTAAATAATTCTTAACAGTAAAGTTATTGCAATGGCGAACATAGAATTGTATCCAGCCATTATGTAATCAGTCATAATATGATAATAGTGGGGTGTTCGTGTAGATGGGGTTGCTGCAAGTTGCATACTATTAAGAGGTCTTAAATACGGGGTTCAATTATAATCACACACCCACATATAATATACATAATAAATATAATATATATAATATACATAATATATATGATATATATAATATATCTTATACTTCGACAGTTGTTCTTGAGAATATTGAACCAAGGCCGTTAAAAGCCTAACGTCCTTGACTGAACTTAGCATAAGGCATGGGGTCGATCGTTGACCCTTGTAGCACTCCCCCCACCCAGGTCTCAGTGACTGTGCCTGGATGTGGTGGCATTGACCTGTAGGTTGTGAACCCGCTAGGCTGACAGCAGGGGAGGCCTATCATACAAGAGACTAACATATTACACAGTTTTAGGTGGTGTACTACAGGGCAATGCATTAGTGTAAGGTATAATCAAGATTTTACCTTGGGTGTTTGAGTTTCATTTGTACATTATATGTTTGAGTTATTTGTATAATCAATATATTGTAGATTGTTCATGCATCAGTAAAATATTAACTCTAAACCTTGTTCTCGAATGTCTTAATACGAGGCTATTCTAGTAATTTGCACAAATTAAATTACATTACATAACATATAGTACAAAAAGCTAATCATTATATGGGAAAGTTTAGAAAGAAATTGTCTAGAGGGCAATAACATTCTCAAACTACAAGAAAATATTGCAAAACATATGGAATAATATCATTATCTTCGAAATAAACACAATAAACCATATAAGTCAATCGTCAATATTTGGTAATTACAGTCTCCAAAACAACAATTATCACACAATTGCACAATTTCTTAGTTGTACAATGCAGCATGTAGTCATTAAAGATGTTTTTGTGCTACTTTATAGCTGCCGCGTATCTGCAAAATATTTTGCTGTAGCCCATAGCAGTGTGACAAACAAGCGTTCCACCTGAATGTGGCCTTCACCTTGCCGCACTCAAGGACTTTCGCCTTAACTGCTGACAACAGATCTTCCTAGAAATTCCAGATCTTCCCAGAATTTCCAGGGAGAAGGCTTTATCCTGAACCAAGATGATTTCGCTTTAAAATGACTTTGTTTTCGTGTAGCTGTTATCTTATTATATAATTCTAATAACAAAATCGGAAATTAATATTATTTGTTGTGATCAATACATAAATTAGGTAATTTGCAATTCAAATTATTGCTACTTTAAGGGAAGTTGTTTTCCAGAATTTCCAGATCATCCAGGTCTTCCAAGAATTTCCAGGCAGTAGACTAACCCATGACTACACATCTTGATAATTGTTTTCGTGTTCTGGGAATTCTTTGTTTTCGTGACTCTGACGTAGTTTGATATTAATATAATTGTGTTTAAACTGTAATGCATATTCAATTGCTTTGATCATTATTGATTTCACACAAATTGGGTCATTTGCAATTAAAATGAATGTTATTTAACGGGATCTTGTTTTCATGCAATTTTTAAACGGCTTCATGATAATATAAATGTTTTGTCAATCATCTAGAAGCTTTTTATTATAAATTATATCATTTAATAAATTTGATGATTTCGATAAAATTATGAAATGATCAGTAAGCAAAAGGATGAATGCTTTTTTGTGAAGCTCAAGGTCTTCTTGAATCGATTTCTTTGTTGTATTAATGATGTTGTTTTCATACCTTTTTCTTCAGAAATTCAATGTTATGTTATCATCATTAAATCATTTAACAGGCAGAGCCTGTCATATAAACTCTGTTATTGTCGATAAGATTTCTGGAGGCTTCAATTTTCTATGAACAATATGTGCAGATAATTGTTTACACACGGTTTGTCCCACCTACACACTGTCTGTCATATGACGTGGGATTTCCCATACTGAACATAACGGCCCCATGCAGGGTTGTTACTAGTCATAATGCTCCCTGCAAGGTTTGCCTTGGGAAATCCAAAACATGCCACAGAATCTCGTCCAAAAGCTTTCATACTGCTGTTACCATGGAAATTACACCAGGAAAAAAAGATTTTAAAAAGATCGTATATCCATGTAAAAGTGCATAGGTTATTTTATTTTATTACACGTAATCTTCTACAATTTAGTTTAGAAAAAACTTCTAGGTAATATAATTTAGAGTTTAATAACCTAGAGTACTGAGTCGCAGTAACAGGTGAAGTCCCACACTGCAGGACTCTGCACGGGGTGAACCTGGTGTGAACGGGGTTGATCAGTTCACGGAGTGCAGTGTCCTGGATCCAAGTAGTAAGATCCTTGCACCGAGTTACACAGAAACCCAATCCAGATAAATGATGTGAAGAAGGCTGAGAATTCCCAAAAAATTGTCTCAGGTATTTCCCAGTACTAGAGATTGTAGTAAATCATTCTTTAAGACTTCTAAAAGCTCCTGAAAGCTGAAGTCCTTTGTTTTAGTGAAGTGGACGTTGTTATAGTTTCTTTGATCCTGAATTTGATCCTGATTTATAGTGATAAGGACTTTCCCATCATAAAGTTTAGAAAAATATGTTGCATTTTGGTTTTTTTTTATCATTTAATTTGCATAATTCGATCAGTTTGCACTGTAAATTTGCTGATATAATAATGATTTATGAGTATAAATAACTGAAGACTTAGTTTGTTAATAAAGTAAAAATTAGCCTATAATTGCACATACATATCTAAGGTATATCCTGAAATAAAAATCACTGCAAATCTATAACCAATTAATTAACTAATAGCCAATATATATATATAAACCTGTCAATTCAAATTGAGAGTAGAAGAGAAAATTTAATGTTATTATAACTAGTATATCTCAAGTCTTAAAAGAGTCTAAAATAATTACAACAAATTCTGTCTAAGGTCAACTTGGTAAATCAAAAAGAAAAAGAAATAAATTTATGGCTTTGTTTGTCACACAGTTCCAGAACCTTCACTGCAATTCCAGGGACTTCGCGTTCAAGCCAACAACATGCAAACACAAACACTATGTCGTGGCAACCAGTGAACTGAACCCACTGGCCGTCACGGTTGAATGACCTGTTATCAAAACAAACCTCGTATTTTGATGAAGCCATGGCATTGTCAAGATATACACGCCACAATAAGTATTTTATGTATTGATATATATGTTGGAAATGTAATATAGACAGACAGATAAATTGTAATAGTACATTAATTGTTATATAGGACACTTCACTAAGAATTTTCCCATTCAATTGATCACGTTTTTTATTTCTTGATATAAATCTTTTTAATTAATTTATTATTTATATATTTGAAAGAGTAACTGTTTTTGTACTGATTAGGAATTAAAACATGAAATCAATGACTAAATAATAATATTTACAAATCTGTACTAAAATTAATTAGCTACTTTTAATACTTTTATATCAATTTATATATATATATATATATATATATATATATATAATTTTTTTTTATTTCAAAAAGGAGATACAATATATGGATTTTACTGGACCTTCTAATCCATCTTTATAAATAACTTTCTAAACTTCAAGAAAAGATTTTGCTCCATATTGGCATTTTCCAGCAATTCTGCAAGAGCTCATCTTTGACGCGTTGAACTCAAGCACGTGACGTCATGACGCACTTCAGAACGTAAAAGGCGGCCGTCATGGGTGAGGTCGTGGCGTCTGGAGCCTCCTAATCTACGTCATGTGCGTGAAATTGTCAATTAGCTATCTCCGCTGGTTAATGCCAGGAATTGAATTATTAAATAACTGACAGTGAATTGTTTATATTAAACGATTATATTCCTATTAATTTGGTCATTTCTATCAGTAATAAGTTCACTACAATCAGTAAAATGCCAACTGATGCAGGAAAAAAGTCAATATCATCACATAATAACAAAAATGCAAATATTTCTAAAATCAGATCGCGTAGGAATAATTTCTCGGGGGCGTGTGACAAACTGCCCACGGATGTTGTAAACAAATTCAGCATTTTACGACTTATTTTTTCCAATCTGTGCATATACGTTCTCATGATCTAAATGAACCAAATTTCCTTATGAATGCTAAGTAGGAATGCATAGGGTCACTTATGCATATTAATACTGATTAATATTGAAGATAACCTCATAACTCATTAACCTATTAACCTAGTTACAATTGATATTAGGTCAATAGGTATGATAAACAATGATGTAAACATATATGTAAGTCAACACAGAAATCTGTAATACAATTGTGTATGATAATCAGGTCAAATATGTAAGAAATGCTCTAGCCTAGCTCAGTTGGACAAGGTGAATGTTTGAAGGATCAAACATTGGCAACGCGCCAAGATCATGTGACCAGGCTTAGGATCTCCAATGCTTAAACAATCTATATAGTCGTTTTCAAAAGCTTGAGAATTCTTGTAATTTCCTCTTAATTATATTTTTCAATGCTACAGTAGCAATGTGTGGGGATTGTGGTATCTTTTGATGATGCTTCGATTTGTAATTATAGCAGCTTTCATTGATGATTTTGGGATTTTATAGCTTGGCTTGCAATACGCAGTTACCATTGCATCAGCACTAGCTTGCTGACTCGCTGGTCTAATCCACGTGGCCATATTGACAAAGAAATTGCTCATATCTACATTTCTGTCTTTCTCAACAACTTCTGTCCGTCTGTCTATCAATTTCATGACATTTTCACTTGTTTTCCACACTAGATATATTTCATCCATCCATTGATTTTTAATATCAACAAGTTATTAACATGTTGTCCATATTGACAGGTGTAATCGCATGGTATATTATGATAAGACCTTGGCAATCTTTTTTCTATTTACAAAAACATGTAACAGTGGGTCACAGTGAACTAGGTGCACTTGTAAATAAATTGTAGTACATAAAAAGTTCAACTTACTGTAAATAGTTTCCATTCATTCTACGCCTCATGAGCTTCTGCAGTTGTTCTAGCCTTTACAGTTGATTTTTTCGTTTACATTTGCATTTGCACTTGCATTTTCAGTTGAGAGTTGCATTTTGCTTTTGCATTTTAGCAAAAAACTGTCTGAAATTACAATGATATGAAAGTTTTTATAAGTATGTAAAATGCATTTAATGCAAAAATTGCATAAATGACACAGGCCTAAGTTTTTTGTTGCAAATAAGTAAATAAGAATTACTAACCTTCCTTTGTTGCATTGTCTTGTAAGTCCATTGTGACGAAATCTTGCAGATGCCATTGTTTTGGTCTTTTGTCCTCTGGAGTGAGACTCCCTTGAGTTGTATAAGAATTCCTGACTTTTTTGCAAAATGAAATTGCATAATTCATGGTTGCATAGTCCAGTTTTCTGTCATCTTAAGGGTCTTTGTAAGTGTCCTTCAATGCAGCAAATGTCAGTATTTCAGGATTTTGAGCAGAGCAAAGCAATTGAAGCCAAAGCAAGGCCATTATTGTAAGAACGCCCTGGCTATAAGCGTAAAGTTTATTGCTGAGGCTTCTGCAATGCTCTGCCACAAAATTCCTGATCAAAAAAAGACATTTCAATGACCATCCATATTTCTTCAAGTACAGTCCATAGATATGCCTTTTCCTCTGTATTTCTAGAGCTCCCATGCGCTTGGTAGCTCTAGAATCTCTCAACTGCGATCTGTGCTGGCCTGGCGGGCTTATATAGCTACCTAGTTTCTACGTCACCCGCTAGGAGTGCAATTTACGTGACGTTGCGTTCTCAGGCTTGGACGCCACGTTCTCCCTGGAAAAAACATCGTCCAACGCTTCTGCAGAAACGTCAACAAGCCTAGCATAATCAGTTCCCACGTTTTAGATTCATTCATAACAAACTTGAATGAAAAACATTTACGTAAAGTACAACTGCTACGTCCCCATGCAAATTGGCACCTTCATTAATATGCAAATTAACGTCCTGGCAAATTAAAGGTAAACAACCTGACCTATAAGAAATTGTAAACAAAAAAAAAAACATTTTCCTACTTGATCTGATCCTTATCGTTTTGGTAATATTTTATCGATTATAATATATCCAATATAGTGCAAATATTCCATCTTGACAATATCGTCAAGATAAGATTGATAATTTAACACTACATTAAAATAAGTTCATTTTGTGATGAAAAATTTTCCATAACTTTCTATTTTTCTTGCTTATTAATTAAAGGCATTTTCCAAAGATACTCTGAAAAAAAAGAGAAAAAATACTATTGTATTTTATGATTGTTTATATAGGCCTATCACTCATTGCCAAAAAGGTTAATGCATGTAGGCCTATATATTGTTTATATAATTATTATCAGTGTCAGCCCAAGGTCAAATGAGCAACAATAACGATTAACCTGATTTCAGCAGACGTTGTTTAGATTATACTGGATGTCACCCATCACAACAATTGGAATGAAAGTATTTACCTATATCGGGAGTAATAATTGTATATGTTGGTCAAGGTTGACCATATTATATCGGTCGGTTCAACATTTTTTGTTTTTTTCTAATGTTCTAGATTGTCTGGTTATCTATGTTTATCATTTTTTTCCTTCTGTTTCTTTTTCCCTTTTATAATGACTTCTATCATTCATTCATTTCATTCATTCTCTTTTTTACTTTTGATTTGTATCTTTCTTGTTTATCACACTTTCTTTCTTTTCTTTCATTCTATTCTATTCTATTTTATTCTATTCTATTCTTACTTTCTTTCTTTCTTTCTTTCTTTCTATTCTATGCTATTCTTTCTTTCTTTCTTTCTTTTCTTTCATTCTATTCTATTCTTTCTTTCTTTCTTTCTATTCTATTCTATTCTATTCTTTCTTTCTTTCTTTTCTTTCATTCTATTCTATTCTATTCTTTCTTTCTTTCTTTCTTTCATTCATTCTATTCTATTCTATTCTTTCTTTCTTTCTTTCTTTCTATTCTTTCTTTCTTTCTTTCTTTCTTCTTTCTTTCTGTCTTTTTTTCTATTCTATTCTTTCTTTCTTTCTTTCTTTCTTTCTTTCTATTCTTTCTATTCTTTCTTTCTTTCTTTCTTTCTTTCTATTCTTTCTTTCTTTCTTTCTTTCTTTCTTTCTTTCTTTCTATTCTATTCTATCTTTCTTCTTTCTTTCTGTCTTTCTTTCTATTCTCTTTCTTTCTTTCTGTCTTTCTATTCTATCTTTCTTCCAGAACAGCATAATTATTCATATTTGAAATATTACAAAACATAAATCAACTCATTTTAAATAACAAAAATGATACTGGAAAGAAAAGTATTCTTTTTCTTTAAAAACATTTGTAATTTTCCGCCAGGTCACGTTGCTTTCATTGGCTTCCTGTAATGCAATCAGACCTCCCGCTGGCCGTTTATAAAATTTCAGAAATGTCAGAGATAATTAATTGTCATTTAAAGACAGAAATTATGCTGAGGTCGTATCACTGCTAATCAAATTGATAAAATAAAATAAAAAGTTAACATCTGAAAATGACAGCATAAAACAGGCTTCAACTTGTTTTACCTGCTTAATTAATAACGACGTATGATTTTCTCTGTTTAGTTGTTAGGAGTACAATTAATTATACCAGTCGTGGTAAATAATTTCATGCTAATTTAAAGAAATAGAAGAAAGAAAGAAAGAAAATAATAGAAAAGATAGATAGAAAATAGGAAAGAAAGTGTGATTAACAAGAAAGATACAAATCAAAGGTAAAAAATAGATGAATGAATGAATGAATGAATTGTAAAGGTATGAATTAATAAATGAATGCTAATTAAATTCACACCAAATTAGTCTCAGTGACATTTTGAAGCTTAGCTAAGCTGAAATGACAAGTTGCCAGAAGCAGACGTAATGATGAGATGATAAGAATAGGAGTCCACGCCTTGTTACACATTTACCCCAATGGTGGGGTTTTTGCATCAGCATAGATTGTGTCTTAACAGGGAATCGAACGTACGACATTTTCAGCCCCTAGACCATGTGCTCAGTTAATCTATCTATCTATCTATCTATCTCTCTATCTCTCTTTGTCTCTGCCTGTCTGTTAGGTCATGACCTAATGTCTCGGTGAACACAGTGAACATTCGACCGGTCAGTCCACAGACAGCTCGCAGCTGATGACAAAAGCTGCATAACTAGGCTGATGGCTTAACGGTAATTCAACATATATATGCCTATCGCACAATGCAGAGTTCAATAACCTGTTGAACACTCCAATAAAGGGCATGAAAGGCATTCAGATAGATATATAGATAGATATATAGGTAGATAGATGGATAGATAGATAGATAGATAGATAGATAGATAGATAGATTGATTGATTGATTGATTGATTGATTGATTGACAAACAAGGCCGGGAAATGATAACATTAAGATAGACAGACCTTGGAGAAATTAGACTGAAATTTTTCAAAGGACAGACATGCAGAATACTACAGACAGACAGAGAGATATAGATAGATAGAACAACATACACTTGGATAGGCAGAGCGCTAACAGAGAGAGCTTAACATGGACAAAAGACAAAGAAAAGATAGCAAAAATTATTCTTTTGTCTGATAAACAGATTATGTGTCAAACTTAATATACTCAATCATTACAAAAGCAAATATATTTTCCATGGAATTGGTGCAACAGGTGTCCTTAAATCAGCATGGGTGTATTTTGCCAATGTTTTGATGACATATGGCTGATTGCCATTCTATGGAGCCACAGGTTTATACCAAAGCCATGTAAGGTACATGACCGTGTGATCATTGACCTGTATTTAGAGTCACATTTAAGGCTAATTATAGATCACTCCAGTCGTTTATAAATAACATCATATTAGCTGATGTCAATTGAATATATTACATCGACATTTCTTTGTTTTCAATAGCAAAGATTGGAAATTTCCAATTCCTTTTGTCAATTATGTCAGATTATTTGAACTGAGTGAAATATTTTCCCTTTCTTTAAAATAGAATTATCGTTATTCACATATAAACATACCTCTAGATGACTTATAGAAAGATTGATACATGGACAGATAACCAGACTGCAAAATAATCAATTCAACAAAATGTATTTGATTTAAAAAAAAAGAACAATTAATTTGACACTTTGCAGCCTAATGTCACTTCATACACGGTCAGCATTTATGATATGTCACGAATTTGTTCCATTTCCTAAGAACAAACAAACAAACAAACAAACAAACAAACAAACAACAAAACCTAAACAGGATAGTACAATAACCCCCAGCTCTGGTAATTACAAGAAGCAGCTGCTTCCCTGTAAAATGAAGTCTTCTAAGGAGAACTGCATGGGGTTGGTTATTCCTAGAACTCACATACATAATGTCTCGCAATGAATAGAATAGAATATGGATAAACTAGAGTAGAATAGATTAGAATGTTGATATTTCCCAATAGAATAGAATAGAATATAAAATGTCTTACAGGAATATAATATAATAGAATGTTGATAAATTAGAATAGAATAGATTATAATGTAGATTTTTTTCAATACAATAGAACAGAATGTTGATATTTCCCAATAGAATGGAATAGAATATAAAATGTCTTACAGGAATATAATATAATAGAATGTTGATAAATTAGAATAGAATAGATTAGAATGTAGATTTTTTCCAATGGAATAGAATAGAATAGAATGTTGATATCTCCTTATAGAATATAATAGAATTGTAAATGTTTGACAGGAATAGAATAGAATGAAATAGAATAGAATAGAATAGAATGTTGACACATAAGAATATCCCAGAAAGCATTCAAAATCGGTCCAGCATCATTTCCATGCTGGTCACTGTTGATATAACATTGTATCAATATCGCCGACATCGTGCCGATGTTCAAACGATTTGGAATGCTATCTGGGATAATAGAATAGAATGTTGATGTTTCCCAATAAAATCGAATAGAATAATAAATGTCATAATAGAATAGAATAGAATAGAATAGCACTGTCTTGAATTGAAGCGAAATATATGAATTATTGGAAATAAAAACAGAAAAATTACATCTTTCTATGACTTTTTCTAAATTTATTACTCTGTACCTTTTTTTTTTTTTCTGTAACTAGCATTTTATTCACATCTGAAGGGACCATGCAGTAGATATAGGAACATTGCATTTCTATTTGAACATTGCATAAGACAATAATTAATCATTTCAGAATATATATTTTTCAGAGCGCCAGAGCATAGTCTTAAAAAATGGAATATAATGCTATATAAATGACAATTCCGGTCATGGAACTATGTAATTTTTTTTATTTTTCATTAATTTTGTCCATCATATTATTTATCCCCGTAATAATTATACGGAATGGAAATATGTTTTTGCTCTCTGACATCATGCATTTGAAGAACTGACCAATCATGTGCTTTGTTAGATTGTTTTATGGTATATAGATCTACTGTTTGATAGTTTATAGTTATTCCTTTGGGATTTATTTTAATTATTTTGTACTCTTTGAATTGTTTACCAAGTTTCTCATAAAACTTGGAATCTGTGACAGCAAAATAGGGATTAAAATAGGATTAGCAGACAAGACCTGAAGTGATGTCATGTTCTCCGTGCAAAATTTCAATTAGAATTCTAAGTAATTATTTCTCGGATAATAATATTATGGACTATCTTTGATTTTAAGGACTTTTCATAATATTATATAAATAGCCTCTTAAAGACAGTAAGCTTACTCTCTGAAGTAGTCCTAAATGTCATTCTCAAGTTCCTGACGCAGTTAAAGCATTTGGACAGTCATCCTGGCACGAACCACGCGTTTAATTATTTTAGGCAAAGGTTACATCCAGGGAATACCATCAGAGTCAATATTTAGAAATGAGCTGAGTCATTTATCCCCTTGTGGATGCGGGGAGCCACACATACAATGTAGATGACGTCATAACAAAGAGCATGTGCATTCACCAATCAAACGACAAAAAAGGAACGTACTACATAAAAAGACAATAGGATGACGTCACCAAACCATTGTTACATGGATGACGTCACGATATAAATGACATCATCATACAAGACTAATTGTATGTGGTACATGAGTTATTTTCCTTGTTTTTATTCTTCCTATTGGTTTATTTTATTTTATTTATCTTAGTTTTTGCTATTTTATTTTATGTTTATTTTTAGATTTTTTGTTTTATCATAATTTTCTACTATTGTGTTAATCATCACTTCTTTCGTTCTAACTTTCCTTCTTTCTGTTAATTCCCCTCTTTCTGTATTAAGGGTGGATCTCTCATCGCCGTAAAGTGACAGAAAATCCGTGGTTGATACGTAGACCCTAAGTTGACGTATTAGCCAAGGATTCTTGACGAAAAAAGGGGCGTGGCTAGGCGTTAATGTATGGCGACGTATGCGTTGGCGTATGCGACGTACGATTCACGGATATCCTGTGGATCATACATAGCTTACATCGACTGTATGCCGACAGAGAGACAGAGCAATTATGGAGGTTCAACGTATACGACGTACGAACCACCGACTATGACGTACGCCACTTATGGTCCACGTTATGCGTCATATAATCCACCGTACGATCGAAGTATCAACCACGGAAGTGAAAATGGGACTGAAGAGTGGGTGGGTGGGTGATAAGGGCTTTACGTCTTGTATTTCTGCACCAGTTGGGCTAATTAGGACAGGCAGAGACCATGGCAATGAGACGAAGGATGAAACAGCCATCCAACTTAGGCTCGACCGGGAATCGAACCCGGGACCCAGCGGTTGGAAGCCGAGAGTGCTACCTCTGAGCTAGGCCCCCGCCCAGGGACTGAAGAAAAGTCGCAAAATCAAAATAAATCACCAAAAATGATGGCCCCCAACCACACACAATACGTGCGAGTCTTCCGTTGATTTTGATTTTTCCATACTTCGCTTACGTAGAGACTTCTGCTGGATGACTCGAGAGGCCGTAAGCCACGTATAACTGACAGAAGCCAACATAAGACTCACGAAAACCTTGCCGTAAGTCACGTACAATTCGCTGATTGTGGCGTAAGATGCAAGTATTAACTGCGTAAAAATCTTTGTCCGGCCCATTACGGAACAACGACGTCAGTGAGGGAAGGCGAAGCCCACGTAAACATCACGTAATCCCACATAAAACCACGGAATGCTTTACGTGACCGATACGGTGCTTTACGTCAATGTTTCTGGCTATGTGAGATCCCCACTTAACCTTCTTTCTTTCTTTATTATTTTTTTTGTTTCTCTACTTCTTACTTCCTTATGTGCTAACTTTCCTTGTCTTTTCCATTCTTTCTTTCCTTCTCCCATCCTTCTTTCTTTCTTTCTTTCTTTCTTTCATTCTTTCGTGTTTTTTTTTAGTTGCTCTTTCTTTCTTTACCTTGCCCTTTTTTTTATATTCCACCTAAAAACTTCCTTCCTTCCATCCTTCCTTCCATTCATTCTTTCGCTCTATCTCGTGTCATTGACTTTTATCTATCTACGTTGTAGATAAATGCCTAACTCAACTGTTTTAATTGCAAGTATGGTGGAGATTTACCAGATCAAGTAAACTGAAACTATTTCTTGTTTAATGATAGCAATGTGTCAAGTGAGACTAGTTGACATTTCAATGTGAATGCTGCGCAGATGTTAATTGCCAAAAAAGCTATTTTGATTGGCAGACCTGCCTCTGTGGCTTCAGCTAGGTGGAAAGTCAATTATAAATGACATAGACAAGCTATACTTAAATTTATGTATTGTCAAAAAATCTCCGCCTTAAGGTGGTGATGGGTGGATTCGGGCTTTATGTCCCGTATGCGGATAGGTGGCTAATTAGGACAGGCAGGGACCATGGCAACGAGATGAAGGATCACACAGCCATCCAACTTAGGCTTAACCGGGAATTGAACCCGGGACCCAGTGGTTGGAAACCCAGCACGCTACCACTGAGCTAGGCCCCCGCCCCTCCGCCTTATGGTAACCTCAAAATTAAGACTACATGTACTTGACTATGAAATAACTACTACTTGGCATGGGGGGCGATGGTTATCGCCTCCCTTCTTGAGAGCGATGAAAATTAAAACGATGTTAAATTTAAAATATTCACCAACAAATTAAAAATATTCACCAACAAATTTAAATATTCACCCCCCTCCCCTCCCCC
This sequence comes from Alitta virens, assembly GCA_932294295.1. Lineage (NCBI taxonomy): Eukaryota > Metazoa > Annelida > Polychaeta > Phyllodocida > Nereididae > Alitta > Alitta virens. The sequence continues at coordinate 31,691,465 of OW028583.1, read as the reverse complement.
CGCCCAAACAGAAATGTCAAGTGTAGAAGGTGATGAAAATAAATTTAATGTGTAAATTTCAAATACAATAACAACCAGGGCCCGCCTTCTAATTACAGAAATGAAAAAATAGCGCCACTGACAGTTGACGAGTGATGTCAAAATAATCTATTTATGATTACACCCAAATACTTTAACTATCATATTTCTCATGTTATGACAGTTTTCTGGATTTGGAATGAAACGCATTATATATATATATATATATATAAGTGACATATTTTGAAATTTGAAATTTTGATATATCCTAAAATATTCCATTGTCTATCAAGCATTAACAGCCACTAATTTGAAACGACATAAATTTTCAAAACAAAGTGAATAAATATGTTGGTCAGTCTTAATGAAATCTTAAACTTATTCCAAAGAATTTAGGTTTAAATTTTATGTGGATTTAAAATGTCAATTATGAAAACGTGGTCTTTTTCCTTTCAAAATTAGTTACACAAATGTCATTTATTGTTACTTTTTCACTGAACTTATATGCTAGGCACCTTGATATTTAACTTAGCATTTTAAAAACGCTTATTTTCATTAATTTACTTTGAATAATTTCAGTTTTAGATAACTTCCAAATTGGAATTTGCATTGAAGTTTAAAGTTGAAATTTAGAACATGCACCAAAAATGAGATAATAAGGATATGAAAATGCCTACGAAATTTTGCAAGGAGTAAACAGTAAACAAATATTTCGTCAAAACAAAAAAACAAGGTAGGAGGGCAGGTTTTGTGGTGACGTTTCTGAGGCAGGACGATTTGACTGGGGGGTTCATGGCCTACGTAATCAAGTCCAGCGCAAAAATGCAAAATAAATTTTTGATGTAAACAACAAATAAAAATTGTGTCAAATTCACACAATTTGGCAAAGGCCAAAACAGTCCTATGACACAATGTGACGTAATCAGGGGCCGGATGTGGACAAAAGTGACGTCACCTGCCCCATGTACAAGTGGCGCCGCCTGTTACACCTTTGTCGTCTGCTAGGCTGGCGAAAGAGCGTTTAAAAGAACAAAAAGAACAAAAGATGAAGAATAAAGAAACGTATTGATCGCTTGACATTACAAAAGCCTGGAATGGCTACCCACTGCTGCAGTTTAGGGGAAATGTGTAGAAACGTAACGATTTTAGCCATTACGTTGCGTTTCGCCACCGAATCCAGCGTCACCGCAGAGCCATACGCGACACCGCGGCAAGGAAATGACGCAACACTTCCGAATTCACTCCTATAAAACGCTCGACTGATGAATGAAAATTTTCACACGATTCACAAATTCAGAAGATGAGACAAATTCACTGACCATAATTCATCTACACTGCCGTGGAAATAAGGATTTTACAGGATTTGCTACTCTGACTTTTGTTTGTGTTTTTAATTTGTTTCAATATTAATGTTTTTTTTTTTTTTTTACTTTTTCAGGATTTAGAGGCTTTTATGAACTGCAGCAATATGGATCTTGGCCCTACCCTTTTGTCTGCTTCAAGTTGCTCCGTTACGCTGTAGTAGAGCTCTCTCCTATATATAATACTATCTATTCTAGGCCTAACTGGAATTGTTTCCTACCTATATAGGCCTACCGGATTGATTGATTGATTGATTTCTTGCTTCTACCTTTCTTCTCTATTTTTACTTATTTTTCTTTCTTTCTTTCTTTCTTTCTTCCTTTCTTCTCTTTTTGCTTTCTTTCTATCTTTCTCTCTCTCTCCCCTTTCATCTCTCTTTCGTTCTTCTTTCTTTCTTCTTCTCTCTTTCTCATTTTTTTTCTTTCTTTATTTCTTTCTTTCTTTCACTCCCACTTAAGTACTTCTTGTTAATCTAGGCACAATTAAGTACTTTTCAGTTTTTGCATAATTTCTTGCAACAAGTTGAATTTTGGTGCTTTCTTTTTAGCAGCATTTTTCCGCATAACTCAGACCATTAGGTACTTACATGTAATTTTACATTATTACTAGCTATAAATAGATTCCTCCAACCACAACAAATATATATAATATATCAGTAGGCGTTAGTTTTATAATTCTTTCAGGACGGCGTCTTTTTATATTCCTAAATTCTAGGACATTTTGAAGCCATTGAGTTTAAACTCGCAATGCTATAATTCCTCACTCCTAAAACGTGAGAATATGTTACTTTCCCATGGTCCTAAAGAGACGTTCAGAAAGCTGACACTTTTGACGCATCGCGCGTCAAAAACCGCGTAAAACGTGCCAAATGACGCTACGACGCTACGTTGCGGTTTGCGTTTTGCCAAGGTGTTACTAATAATAAACCTGGGATATCCCTTTTAAGGGCTATCCCTGGATTTTGGCTACATTTAGCAATAAGTATATCCCATATCACCTGTTACGTGGGCACTGCGTGGGGAGACTTTTGATAAATTTAGAATTTTTGGCTATTAAAGAATTTCGGGCTACAGACCACCAAATTTAAAAGGCATCGGAAAAGTTTCATTTATAATGTTATAAACAATCTTTAACTTGGAATTTTAACACTTGTTAGGAGAAGACCTTATAAATAAAGATTATATAGGGATTACAATAAGGATACAAAAATAAATTGATAAATGACAAATATTCTATACCAATTTATTTATATTCCAGAAAATAAACCTAGCCTGCCAACATATGTTATTGTCAGGATTTTAACTTGCATGCACGAGGGACACTAGTTCAAGCTTGGGACTGCATTTATATATGTTTTTGTAAGGAATATAAAACTATATAAACCTGAAATTATGTCTGTAAATTATCTGTTACTAAATTGTTTGGTACTAAAAATTAATTAGATTTCAGCAGACCTACCCTTAGACATTGGCATTTTTAGCGTATACATGATGAAATTAATGTTTTATTGGGATATCATATAGGAAACCTATTTAACAAAATGTAGGGCCTACATTTAAAAATCTCTCTGTTTCAAAAGCAATTAATATTGGTAGAAAATATCAAATCAGCACAGTAATATAATTTGGTCAAAGTTATGAGATATAGACTCTACTCTCGCTCCACACCCCCCCCCCCCCCCGCCCCTAAATTGAGGAAATTTTCTACAGAAGAAAAAATATATAAATAAAATACTTTGATGGACCAAATAAAAAGCTATCTCATACATGTATCTCATAAAAGTGTGCATCCTTGTTAATTTATACAGTTTGCAGTGGGGTCGCCACATTTGTCTGAGTCAATATTGCATGACACAATGCAAATTTATATTTACAAGATGAGCCAATTATAGGAGTAGAACCTAATAAATGAGAAAAGACGTGATGGCGAAAAATTATTAAAAAAAAGTGTTTTTCTAATATTTTTTTCTCTCTAGCGTTCAGGTCAGTGCAAACTCCGCACATCCCTCAACAAAAGGGGTGCCAAAATTATTTTTGCTTACAACACAGTGAATCCCACATGTGACGAAAGCTGTGTGGATTGATTATGACTTCACAATGTGGTAAAAAGTGCGTGACGTCACCTGTCCAGGCGTGCTTGTCCCAAAATAGAAGAGAATGTTTATTTCGGAATGGAATATATCTAGAGCGCGTTCGCAGTTGCTAAAATGGAGAGCTCAGCTGAAAGATTTGAGTTCAAGTTGACAAGTGATGTCACAAGCCAGAATGCCTGCTTTAGTGTGATATGAAAACCTGGTGCAAATTTTAGTTAAACGGCATCTGAGATTCTCTGGAACCTTCACAATCTTTCAAAAATCTAAATAAAATCTGTATTGAACATAGATCTACATTAACTGCATATATAGGGCTTTTGAACATAATTATTGTGCTTGGACCCTAATCCATCCAATTCTCAGTGGCCAGGTTTCCTACTTTGAGCTTCCAAGTTCTGGATCTGTCTTAAAATTTTGTCTTTAGGCCTAACCATGTCATATGTAGGCCTACCAGTCTTTTTCTTCTAGCTCTGTAGGTCTACTAATTTCCAGTCTCTCTTCGGGACCCTGGGAATATTCAGGGTCCCTGGAAACTGAAGTGACCTACTTTTTTCCAGATCGCTACGCACCTATGTAGGCTACAACGCATGTATACACTAAGTGACCTTACTAGCTACAATATGTAATGGCATTTAACTTAATTACAGAGCCGCAAACGGTGATAATTTATTGCAACTCTTCTTAGCAAGATAAATATTATTGCCGTCATAAACGTCTTATTATGCATAAAACCACACAATTAAAAAGCTCTACACCAGAATTAATTGTTTGGAACTGGCAGAAAATGTTATAATTGGAAGGGTGCACTGAAAGTTTCTTTGAAAAGAGTTAGAAAAAATTACATTTGAGTCATTTCAACTTTTTCAAATTAAATAAAACTTATAGACATTTTGCACTAACTCGTAATGGTGATTATGATAATTGGACGTAAATCTGAAAATTTATGAGAATATTTTCAAATTATCAAAATATTCTCATAAATTTTGTAGTATTATCAACAAGTCAATATTTGATGACGCCCAAATTGCCAGTATCGTTTTTTAATGTTATTTTCAAAGGCTTTCAATTTTCACACTAGCAGAAAACACTCAGTTGCTAACTTCAAAACTAAACATAAACATGTCATTGTTATATTGTCATCAACAAGTGAAAATTATATCATACGACAAATCCCAAAATGACAATATAATCATTTTATTATTTCAAAGGTAGCAAAAACTATGCATTTTCAAAATAGTGTGGTATGAACTGTCATTCCGTAGGATTTGAATGTTAAAATTAATATTTTTGCTTAAATGGGTAATTTATGACATAAATAGTTGGAAAATAATGGGGTTCAAAATGTTCGGGTCTTTTACCCCTTTTCTGGGGACATTTGAATTTTGCCCACTTTCTGCTGGTTTTTTGGCTGATATCTCATGAACATAAACATATATTTTGAACCTAAGGTTTCCTATGGAGTTTTTAGTGATGCTAAACGCATCTAAAACACTTGTTGAGTGATCACAAATACCTTTACCTCATTTTTATGAGCTCTGCCTGCCTCCTAGTGTTTAATTTGTGACCTTGAATGACACCGCATTAATGTCACCACAAAAAACCTGTCTGCTTGTCATCAGCTAACCCTCAACACAGATCTACAAGTATGTTTACAGTTGTTTCATTAAACTAGTATATACACAATATTAGTTCCTGATTAGTATGATAAATTAAATGATAATTATTTTTGTGGAAATGGCCTTTTTGTTTTTACAAAATCTTGCAGAAAACTGAAGGTTGGGAAGAAATTTTTTGAAGTAACTGTAGATAACCTATGGAGACCTGTATACTTTATGCAGTTCCTATATTGCTATATATACATATGGATATAAATAAACTTGTATTATATCTTCGTTAGAAACAATTTGTGCTCACTGGCGCTAGGATTAAAGAAATCATTGCTTCTGAGATTTAATTGTTCACTGTTATTGCCATGGTTCTCAATATATTGTATATATAAGATGATCCCTCAATTTTGAGTGCTTATTAATGGGCAACCAGTGAAGTTCTGATGTGTGCTAAATCAGAGAGTTCTGTGAAACCTAAAATTTTCTCAAATTCTGCTGTTTATACTGAACAGGAGAACATTTCCTTAGTCCTTAGTCACAGCGGTTTTTGTGTCTCTATATTTAAGCTCTTACTTATTCTTGAGAGGCTCTTTATACACATGTAATTCACTGGTGATTCCATAGTCATTGACCTGTCCAATATGACACCAAGGTTTTTAACCTTGTCTGTTGATTTGGTAGCAGCATCCTGAACTTGATTCAAATTGACTTCATTTTATAAAGTTGCTAAGTTCACACTACTGTTGTTTCACAACTTATTATCTTGCCAGAATTCTCTGATTTCCTCAGTGTAAAATAACTAACTTTGAATGAGAGAATTGTTGGCCTTAAATGATACAATTAGTTGTCAATCATCAGTATATTTCTCATCAGATGCCATGTTAGACTGCTAATGAAGCACCACATGAGTTGAAGAGTGACAGACCTAGTGTGGAGCTTTGTGGCACTTTGTGATTCTTTAGTATTTTTTAAAAATATTCTTTCTTATTATGTCCTTTCTCAACAGAGGGTGACTTGTTAGTGTTATAAGTCATAATTGGTAGGATCTCATCTATGCACTCTTTTGTAAACCATAGCGACAGTGGCTCTTTCCTGAATCCAAAATTTGCTTAGGAAGTATGAATTGTCAGCATTGCCAAGTTCCCTTTGTTGTGTTGATGGATCTCTCTAAGTTCCAACTGATAAGGCAACAGTACCAATGCATGCCATTGAAGCAATCCAGGATCAACAGCCTGTGGTCATACAGTTAGCTTCATTAAAAACGGCCTAATTGAATCTAGACAAAGCTGTCATAGCTGGCTACTCAAAACCGGATCTAAAAGTACATATTTATGATATATTAGATTAATTTCTTACATTTACCAGTGTTTATTATTGGACATTTACCAATGTTTATAAGTGGACAGAAGCAGCTGGCTTTGGCATGTTTAGACCACAGCCAGGTACTGGTCGCTACAGACAGCTAGAGTCGACCAGATTTTATGAAACTATCTGTACTAAGTTCACCCAGAAGAACCAACCCACATTTTAATCGTTGATGCTATAACATAAAACAAGAAGATAACTAAATCATCAATGCGTTAATAACAATGAGAAGCATGTACAGTTCATGAAGAATAGGACATATCAAAAGGGGCAGAAACCGAATTTAAGCATATCAAGACATGAAACTTGCTATGACATAATAAAGGAGCTCCTGTCCACTAACACTAAAAACAGCCTATTTGTTGAAAATTTATTTCACACTATCAAACCAATCAAAATGTCAAGGATCAAACTTGAGGAAAAATATGCATATCAAGTTCTGGCATCAACATCCACAGGTGGTTTGCAACACATTGATATTTGTTAGTCACCAGATACTGACATTCATTTGTGGCTTGAATCACAAGATCATGCTGCTTGATCTTGTGTCACCTACATGGCCAATTGTGCCACGTGCGTTTTCCATGCGTTTGGATAAACGCATGGAAAACGCATGGTTTTTGCCTCATTATAGATAGCTAAAACCATGCGTTTTCCATGCGTTTATCCTTCTCATGGAAAACGCACGTGGCACATTTGGCCGTGTAGCCAGTGGACACCTTGGAAGACCTAGCCAACTTGGATTTAAAACTGAAAAGGCTGTTAAGTATATATATATTTGTGAAATGTGTGAATATGATTGAAACTCTAAAATGCTAATGATCTCATGAGACTCAGTTATCTCTCTTGCACTGACTTGGGTGGGCAATTGGTTGGAGTAACTACTGTAGAAAACATGGGTTAGTGTATATGGAACTACAAAAAAAAAGTGATCCTGCTGTTAAATCTTCTCAACAACTTGGTGATTGACGCATTCCAACTGATATTCAGAATGTTGAAATACCTGTTGTGCATGTACAATATATGTACATCTACTGGCCCAAGTACTCTGCCTCTGCTAAGATGTGAGATTTTTCGATACAAGACCATGGAGGGCGAGATACTATCCCGCCCCTACTCAAGGTACCTTACTGCTACTCATTATGAAGGCAAACTTTATCCTGTCTCACATAATGGCTAAACCGTAAAAAATGGGATGTCTGTCCATTTTCCCTTGTGAGGTGTCTCTTCTTCCTGCTATTCAAGCTGAGACTGAGCTGACTAAATGTGGTTGTAAGTCAGGTTGCAAGAAGTGCATGTTGGCAAGAATGGTCTGCCTTGCTCTTTCTTCTCATTTTAAATGCTGTTCAGTTGCATCTGCCAACATGATCAAAAGTAAGATGGATGATGAAAATGAGTATTATTCCCCAATTGCAGCTTGATCACCTGAAATACCGGGTGATACGGGCTGGGTGATCTACATTTCATATCACCCGGAATGACGTCCGTAAATGCCAATAAAAGTAAGCCCATGACTTGCTTTGACCAAAAAAGGACAAAATGCGTACGGCCGAAAAAGTGCCGGCGTGACTATAGTAATAACAACTAATAAAATAATAGTAAATTAGTTTATGTACATAAAAAAGTTGACATTTTGAAAATCGAACTAAAATTGACTGGGTTATGCATAAAATAAAGCGCTCGTCAAAGACATTCACGGCTTTGTGTACATTTACTTGAATAACTTTGTAAATTTTCATCCACTTTTAAAAATGTAAACTTCTGCACGACTGAAATTATTTGGGAAAGAAAACCACATCTGTTTTGACAGATCAGAGTCGCAGAGTGCTACGCATCCACCTCGGCTGATCTGTCAAAACAGATCAGGGACTCACGTGGTTTTCCTATAGTAGCAAAGCGGCTTCTCATGCAAATTGTATTATCATATTACAAGTCATGAGTGATATTTAATGCCCTAATAATGGTGTGCTTCTTTGTACTGCTATCAAGAACAAATTAAAAACTATGAAAATTGTGTATCTTTCCTTACATGTATCGCCTACTTGCTATTTATCATTTACCTGCATGAAAAAAAAACAGCAGGCTTAACCAAAAGATGTAAGACTCATCCAGCTGCTTTAAAAATATCATAAATGGATTCAGCATCATCAAAAATCCTCAACAACATTCCATGATCTTCATTATTATTTAGTATCACCAAACGTATCTCATATTTCATCAGAAATTTGATGACAGACAGAGCTATAAACATATGAATGATAAAGTACCCCTTCCAGAAAGTGGGTCAAATTTTAACATTCAAATCCTACGGGAGCTGTTTTTGTGACAATTCATACCACACTAAACTAAATAAATAAACACTCAATTAAACTAAAGCCAAAGGGTACAAGTTACTATAATATGCTTTGAAGTCAAGAATACTTCAGATACAAAGTTTTCTTTGTACACCTCAGTAAGGTGGCACCACTGTTTACCTGATACTAGTAGCACACCATCTGGTGGAAATCCAGAAAACAACTGTCATTAGCCAAAGAAAACCAGAAAAGCAACTAAAAGCAAACACTGGATGTAGACTTATGATAATCCCACAAGTTTATTCCACCCAATCAAATCATAAATAAAGCTATTAGGTGATTTAATCTGAGATCACAAATTCTGTTGACATTGTGAAGGTTCAGTCGAGTAAATTGAAAATCCAAGATTGGTGTCAACCTGCACTTCTAAACCTGCAATACAAAAATAAAAGATAAACAAATATTGATAATAGTAATTCAACTTCATGGCATACAGAGAGTTTATACTCAGAGACTTCATTTATTTCACTTTAGAATGGCAGAAAAAAAATCAAGAAGTCCATACAAAGAATGGCGGAATTAAGAAAACAATGTTATTAGAGAATTACTGAAATCTCAAATTGAGAGGTCTTATTCTATGCCCTGCCCTATCTGGTGACATTAATTGGACCTCATCTGCTGCATATATAGTTAGGACCAGAGACTGCAAATTAAGAATTATAGTCCATTAAACATGTCTACTGGGTTTGCATTGGGCACTCAAATATTTCCTGATAATCACAATTGCATTGATCAGCCAAATATTACATTATCACATTCCCTGCGAATTATTGAAGAAATACACATACATTTGTCCCATTATAGCTTCCCTTTCACTCCTTTACCAGAATTAAGGGATTTGTGTTATATTGGCTATTGTTGCTTTTGTACTTGAGCGGGTGACTCGAGAGAAGCGATGGCTTGTCTGTCTTAGAGATCCCTTCTCACTTATGACATATTTTGTAAAAGTGGAATAAACGATCTGAATCTGAATATGAACTCCTAATTTTTGTTGACTTAATTTTTATAGCCTTTTGAGCAATTAGGGTATCCCTTCTGATGAAGCATTTCAAATGAATCTTGAGGATTACACCAACCTTCCGTGAGAGAGATTTCTTGTGCATTTTCTGCATATGACCTCAGCACAAGGGGAGTTGATCCAAGTGAATTGATCAAGACAACACTTTGGCCTTTGTCATCAACAGTTATATCAAAGGAGGCCCCTGGAAATTAAATGGTTAAATAATGTACGTGTTTACAAATGCTTGCTATGCATTCTTGTGATATATGCATGTTAAGTATGTAAAGGGGCGTTCACACTAACACGGATATATGGTTGCCGAGGAGTACACTTCGCGGTCTCGTGGTTTTGTGGGGAGACAGTTACTTTCGCATCACGACAGTCCCAATTTTCGCACCACGACAGTTCAACTTTCATGTCACAAAACTGCTAACCTGCCCCCCCCCCCCTCACTGGCGGTTTTAGCAAATTAACGTACAGAGCTGTATTTATATCCACAGATACATCTACTACTGCAAAGAACAATGCAGTAAATGCAGTATTAATGGCTTAAAAGACAAGAAACAGTCGGCGAGGGGGGCAGGCGGCGGCTGCCCAAGTCCCATTTCTTGCGGTCTGGGAGCCTATGTTTAGACGAACTTATCTCTGGATGTAGTTTACCTAGAATACTGGTTGATACATTATTAGACAGGTGCTCTCTTATTCTTATTACTTGTGGTAATATCACATTTCTATAGCCTTTAGTTTGGGAACAATGTTGAGTTCAAAATGACGCAAAATACAACTAATCTTGTCAGTTATAAAAATCGCATTTTGCATCGTTTTCAACTCAAGATTGTACCCAAACTAAAGACTGTATAAATATGATATTACCACAACTCAGGGAGCAAGGTTTTAGCTACTAATCACCGTGAATATTGAATGTACAGAGATTTCATTCCGATCCACATAATTATCTCTGGATGTACTTTATCTAGATCGTATTTCGACAGCTTTTAAGTTGTTTACAATCTTGGTTTAGTATTTGATACCAGCCATAGGTATAACTACATAATGCACACCTGAAAGGTTTCTTATTGATGTGACAAATAAATCCTCCCTTGGGAGCCAGCCCTGTACACAGGGCCTTGGAGATTTTCAGGGCTCCCAGGGCATTTTAGTGACTCTAATCACACTTGAATGTAGTACTCCTTTATCTGCTCTTAGATATCATGTTATCTTTATGCCATTTGGCATATGTACACTCATTGTAGTCATTGTGTTACATAATTACATCACCTACTAGCAAATGTGCTAGTCAGTTTTTACCTATACTTTATACACATTGTATCTTACCAGATTTAGCTAGTCTACTTGGTGGTCATCTATTTCATCTGATTTATGCTCAGACCACTACTAGCACCTGCCAGGATATTTTTGTACTTAGACTTAGCTATTAGTGACATTGCTATACTTATGTAACATGATATTTTATTTACATGTCATTAAAAACTTTTTATATTACCCAAGCACTGTGTGTGGTCATCCTTTCACAAAAATGCATTCTTGTATACTATATACAGTATACTATCACTGTCGTGGTGCGAAGGTGTCGTGGGGCGAAGGTGTCGTGGGGTGAAAGTAGGTGCTGTCGCAGTCCGACAGCTCAACTTTCAGAGGGCGAAGGTTCAACTATCGGGGGGTGAAACCTCTACTGTCTAATTTTGTTTGCTCGTCGTCATCCTTGGCCACACGTGATTAACTCGCCGAGCCATTTACGCATACTCGCACTTATCCTTAAGGATGCTCCTAGCAAGCTTGACCACTCACGACCATACGTGGAGAGGGCAACAATTTTTAAAACTTTCTATGAGTGAATTGTTTATATTAGTTACCAAACTTGCTTGGGAATCAGTCGGCAAGAATTATCTTTTCTAATCCCATAAAACTATATTGGACGACTTTCCATCCACCATTTGTTATATTTTCCAATGAAATTTCACAGATAACTAGAAAAGCCTAGTTTCTCCAAACAAATGCCTCTGATTGGGCAGTAACACTTTCGTTTCCGGAGCAGAACTAGAACACTAATGCACTTACCCTAACAAAATTTTGCACAGTAATACCAAAGACCCTATAGGTTCTTTGGTAATACTCTATATGGCCTAGTGGTGCCTTCTGTTAGCCACATTGACATATGTCAGCCATGTTTTACAAAATTTGAAAAAGTGGAAAAACAAAATAATTTTTAAAATAAGGGAAAATTCTAATCTATACCAAAGACACTATTTACCCTACCTAAGTGAAAATTTTCAATAACATAAATATTATCTAAATTATAGTATTTTCACTTTGCAAACTTCATTTTGACCTTTTCTTTCATGTTGTTTTTATAAATTATTAATATAATAAACTGACCAAAATATTTAAAACCATTAATCTTCAACTCCCCAGTACCAGGTGGGGCCACAGGACTCCTGAATTCCAATGAAGTGGGGTTAAATTGTGCCCCAGCATAGCCATAAATGAGAGACTGAAGGAATCCCCCTGCTCCAGAAATGAAATTGACGCTGCTCGAGGCCTGGTCCTCTGGGCTCTCTTCGCTGTACTCTGTCCAAATCTGTGGAAAGATAGACAGATAGATGGATAGATAGATAGATTGACAGAGAGATAGATGGATAGATAGATAGATAGATAGGGGGATAGATAGATAGATAGATAGATAGGGGGTAGATGGATAGAGGGATAGATGGATGGATGGATAGATAGATAGATAGATAGATAGATAGACAGATAGATAGATAGATAGATAGATGGATAGATGGATAGAGGGATAGAGGGATAGATAGATAGACAAATGGATAAATGGATAGAGGGATAGAGGGATATATAGACAAATGGACAGATGGATAGATAGATAAAGATAGTTAGATAGAAAGATACATAGATAAAAGATAGATAGATAGATAGATAGATAGATAGGTAGATAGATAGATGCATTATGACTTGGTACATCACCATGGTAACACCAGGCACGCTGCTGAAGTGTTTTATTACATAAACCAAAATTAACTTAAATTGTGTTTTATTTGATGATGATGCTCTTTGAATGCCAATGTTAGTAACATCGAAGGTCAGTGAGTTTGGGTCTGTTTTGCAAATTGTTTATAATGATTACGAGACTGCTGTCAACCTGTCAAGTAAACGAGACTGCTGTCAACCTGTCACCTAACAGCTCAGCGAACCCATGTTCTATATTATATCTCACATAACATTAATTTTTCAGGCCTACCATCATATATTCTCACCTTTTCATGTTTATCATCATTTAACCTGTATCTTTTTCCAAAGAAATTCTACTTGTATAAACCATACCAATATTACTCCCTTTTAAATAGACACTACATTTTACTTAATTTCTTTTAGCAGTACTAAAGTCAACCCTGTAAGCCTTGGCTTAATTTTTGTCTGTCTGTGCCTGTCTCTGTGGTTGCATTTGGACTCACTCTGAATGGCCGAATGACGTAATCAGAGAAGGACTTTCCAAACGACTGTGCTGCCCACTCTAGATCGCCCACTTGCTTCCAGCCAACTGCGGCAAAACTGCAACAAACGTATAATGCAACCACTTTTTTATTCGTTAAATATTTGAATTACATTTTGAAATATATACATTGAAACACAACCCACCTGTGAGTCAGAGCTGGGGTGTTTTCAGATGTTAATTCGGCATAATATTCCAGATCATTTTGACTGATTTCTTCTGACAGGGTTGCATCCAAGGGATACGTCAGCAAAATGGCGTCGGCCTGTTTAATCGTTTTGTTGTTTTCTGACAATCAATGACAATCAATGCTTAGTTTCAAAACCTCAAATAATTTGCGGATTAACTTAGATTAAACATTCAAGGAATTTTATCTTATAATGGGCTTGTTTGTAACACCAATACACAATTCAAATTCTAATGGTATCCATGACAACCAAATAATAACAATTTTGCTGTGTATAATTACGTTTTGATCCTAATGATATGAAACTACAGAATGATGTGTTTTCAAGTCACAAAATTGGTTGCAATAGCTACAACAATTCTTTGCACTGAAACTTCATTTCCCTGTACCTGAATCGAATCCTTCAAACTGGTAATTCACATTGTTAGTCTCATCAAATGGAATGAACAAGTTGCTGACTCTGTCCAACCAGTGATCTGGGATTTCTGACTGAGGGTCCCTTCCACATTCACAAGCAAAGAACCTGGCATACTGAGTGGTCAGCCTGGCTGCAGTGTTGATGAAGGCATTGTTGTTGATGTTGGGATGAAAATCATCAGGGCCCATAACATCTGGAATTGATAAGCATATGCTGTTAAATTTCACTATTTTTATAAGACCATTTTTGTCAAATATTTGGCCCTCGGTGTGCTATCAGGTGTATGGGTTGTGATGGAAGTGTTGCTGGAAAGTTAACAATTAAGGTGCTACAGTTAGTTTTATAAAATATGGTCAACACTAGACAGCTGTCGAGACCTACTCCTGTTTGTAGTTATATCAAGCTGCTACTGTCTACTTCTAGCTCATAGTCAGCTTTTACTAAACACCACTGAAGAAATAAAAACATTGGTAAATGTAAGAAATTTATCAATACACTGTATATCATAAATATGTACTTTAATTTGGCTTTGAGTAGTCATCTATGGCCAGACAGTTCTGTTTAGTGGCAGGAAGCAGAAGTTGTCTAGCTTTGTCAAGGTTTAATTTGACAGGCCATTTTTAATGGAACTGACTTGTTTCAATTTGAGACAAAGACATGTGTCAAACGTTTTCAATTCTAAGATGCAAACGAATTTGTGCAGAGATATAAATATATAATCAATATGTCCCTTTTTATACCTGGGCCTAAGCCTTTATCAAGTATAGAACTATCATACTATGTTCTATGACAGACCAGGTATATTTAAGCGAACGACCGCTCTGAGGTTTGAAAATATGCTATGGCATATACATATAATGTATACTTTGAAAGGCTGCTGCTCTTCTAATATTGGTCCGATTTTTAGTCAAATAAAGACTGAATTGTTCAGGAAAATGTGTAGAATTTATATATATACAATAGATGGCATTCTACACACAACACCAGGTATCTATTCTATTTTTGAAAAAGAATATTTTTGTTCTTGCTATTGACTTGTTAGACATCATAAAGAGTTTTCAGCATGACATAAAAGTATAATCCATTACACATTTGTAAATATGGCAATTTCACTTTCTCTTCTTGTATAAATAAAATCCCTGAATGAATGAATGTATGAAAGATTCCACTTACTGTTGATCTCATAGAGGTTCTTATCATTGAATGTGATTACACTGTCATAGAACCTGGCAATCTCTCTGGTCACATCACAGTTGGCAGCATTGAACTCGGCATCTCCAGTGGCTGAGTAATACTGCCTGATGGCCCAGGAAACGGCTGCTGAGACAAAGATCTGTTGGTCTTTACAAGATGGGCAGGTGCCTGGAGTGACATCATTGCCGGAGAAGCCACTTTCCCAAGGGTATCTGTGGTACAATAAAAGAGAAAAATGGCCATCATTTGGTGAAGGGGGAGCCTTGTTGACCAGGGCCAACCTTTCATGGTGCAGGTACCAGCCTTTCTCAACCTGGGACTATCTATCTGGGCCATTATCTCTGGTAAAGGGGCCAACTTCCCCACACAGGCTAACCTTGAAGGTCACAGAAGGTGCTAACCTTCCCTGGACTAGACCTGCTTTAAACTAACCGAGATTTAACTTAAAATAACGTGGTTTTACACTTAAAACCAACAATATTTTCAACATTCACTTATTTAGTTTCGAACAAAGTTAAATTTTCTTTTAAAACCTATCAATATGTTAACTTAAAGACAAAATATTATAAATTTGTGTAAAATGTTTAGTAACTTCTGAAGGATTTTTCACCTGCTAGTTTTAAAAACTTTTAAGAAACACAAATTCAGGGCTTACCTAGCACCCTGCTGGCCATAAGACTCAGCATTGTCCTGGGCTTCCTGGAATTTGGCTCTCCTGTAGTCCAAGATGCTCCTGGCTTGGTTGGGAGAAAATGGCAAAACAGCTGGGAGGATGTAGAACTCGGAATCCCAAAAGATGTGACCCTGTCATCGAAGAAATATTGAATAATAAGAATAATTGAAATAAAACTTATTGGCGTTTGTTGGTTTATAATTGTGTGGTGGTGGGTGGACGGATTAGGCCTGTATTTGAGTGGTGGTGGGTGGATGGATTAGGGCTTTAGGCCTGTATTTGAGTGGTGGTGGATGGATCGGTTAGGGCTTTACGTCCTGTACTTTAGTGGTGGTGGGTGGATGGGTTAGGGCTTCAGGCCTGTATTTGAGTGGTGGTGGGTGGATGAGTTAGGGCTTTAGGCCTGTATTTGAGTAGTGGTGGGTGGACAGATTAGGGCTTCAGGCCTGTATTTGAGTGGTGGTGGGTGGATGGATTAGGGCCTTACGTCCTGTATTTGAATGGTGGTGGGTGGATGGGTTAGGGCTTTACGTCCTGTACTTGAGTAGTGGTGGGTGGATGGATTAGGGCTTTACGTCCTGTATTTGAATGGTTGGATGGATTAGGGCTTTACGTCCTGTATTTCTGCACACAGGGTAATAGGTACCATGGTAATGAGATGAAGGATGAAACAGCAATCCAACTTAGGCTCAACCAGGAATCAAACCCGAGACCCAGCGGTTGAAAGTACAGATCGCTACCACTGAGCTAGGCCCCACCCCTGGTTTATAATTGAAGTCACAAAAGCAGGTGTTGGCCAACATTGGTCCTATCGATGTTGACCCCTGTTTTAAGTTCAAAAGTATGTCAATGAATAGGTTACTAATATGTTGGGATTTATTTTCACTACTTAACTTTATTAATCCACTTTTATTAGGTTGGTTGTAATATCAGTGACTGATTATGAAGAGCATTCAACTTTTCATTTGTACATTTTTATGTTTTGCTACTACTACTGTCCTAGATAGCATGCCAGACTTGATAGATATGGTATCAAAATATTATAAATAATAACATTATGTGAACTCCAGTCCTTATCATCTCATCATTTCTCTGGCAGCTGGTCATATAAGCTTACTAAGCTCCAGAACCAGTACCATTCAGATATTAACATTGACATTGACATATGGTACAGAATTATCGTCCCTACCTGGTAGTCCGCACCTAGCAAATTGTATTATCATATTACATGAGTGATATTTAATGCCCTATTAATGGTGTGCTTCTTTGTACTGCTATCAAGAACAAATTTTAAAAACTAGAAAATTGTGTATCTTTCCTCACATTTATCGCCTACTTGCTATTTATTATTTACCTGCACAGAAAAAAAACAGCAGGCTTAACCAAAAGTCAGTTAAAGACTCATCCAGCTGCTTTAAAAATATCATCAAAAACCCCCAACAACATTCCATGATCTTCATTATTATTTAGTGTCACCAAATGTATCTTATATTTGATCAGAAATTTGACGACAGACAGAGCTATAAAGTACCCCTTCCAGAAAGTGGGTCAAAGGGGTCAGAAAATTTGAACCCCATCATTTTCTGATAGTTTGAACCATTGAAAGCTAAAAACTACCGAAAAAAATCAATTTTAGCATTCAAATCCTACGGGAGCTGTTTTTTGAGTTCATACCACTAAAACCAGCAATTAAAACTAAGCTTTGAAGTCAAGAATACTTCAGATACAAAGTTTTCTTTGTACACCTCAGTAAGGTGGCGCCACTGTTTACCTGATACTAGTAGCACACCATCTGGTGGAAATCCAGGAAACAACTGTCATTAGCCAAAGAAAACCAGAAAAAGCAACTAAAAGCAAACACTGGATGTAGACTTATGATAATCCCACAAGTATATTCCACCCAATCAATAATCATAGTTAAAGCTATTAGGTGAATTAATCTTCTTTCTGCTGAGATCACAAATTCTGTTGACATTGTGAAGGTTCAGTCGAGTAAATTGAAAATCCAAGATTGGTGTCAACCTGCACTTCTAACCCTGCAATACAAAAATAAAAGATAAACAAATATTGATTATAGTAATTCAACTTCATAGCATACAGAGAGTTTATACTCAGAGACTTCATTTATTTCACTTTAAAATGGCAGAGAAAATCAAGAAGTCCATACAAAGAATGGCGGAATTAAGAAACAATGTTATTAGAGAATTAGTGACTGTAAAATTTGAGAGGTCTTATTCTATGCCCTGCCCTATCTGGTGACATTAAGTGGACCTCATCTGCTGCATATATAGTTAGGACCAGAGACTGCAAATTAATAATTATAGTCCATTAAACATGTCTACTGCGTTTGCATTGGGGGGCACTCAAATATTTCCTGATAATCACAATTGCATTGATCAGCTAAATATTACATTATGACATTCCCTGCGATTTCTTGAAGAAATACACATACATTTGTCCCATTATAGCTTCCCTATTTGTGATAAATTGGTGTTGTTTTTTTTACTTGAGGGGGTGACTCTCGAGAAGCGATGGCTTGTCTGTCTTAAGAGTCTTCCTTCTCACTTGTGACATATTTTGAGCAATTAGGGTATCCCTTCTGATGAAGCCTTTCAAATGAATATATTGAGGATTACACCAACCTTCAGTGAGAGAGATTTCTTGTGCATTTTCTGCATACGACCTCAGCACAAGGGGAGTTGATCCAAGTGAATTGATCAAGACAACACTTTGGCCATTGTCATCAACAGTTATATCAAAGGAGGCCCCTGGAAATTAAATGGCTAAATAATGTACATGTTTACAAATGCTTGCTATGCATACATGTGATATATGCATGTTAAGCATGTAAAGGGGCGTTCACACTATCACGGATATATAGTGGCCGAGGAGTATACTTCGCAGTCTCGTGGTTTCGTGGGGAGACAGTTACTTTCGCACCACGACAGTCCAAATTTTCGGACCACGACAGTTCAACTTTCGCACCATGAAAGTTCCCAACTTTCGTGCCACAAAACTGCTAACCTGCCCCCCTCACTGGCGGTTTTAGCAAATTAACTTCATAACTATTGAACGTACAGAGCTGTATTTATATCCATGGATGCCCCTATCACAGATACATCTACTACTGCAAAGAACAATGCAGTAGATGCAGTATTATTGGCTTAAAAGACAAGAAACAGTCGGCGAGGGGGGCAGGCAGGCAGAGTGCCCAAGTCCCCTCTATGCGGTCTGGGAGCCTATTAGGCGAACTTATCTCTGGATTTAGTTTACCTAGAATACTGGTTGATACATTATTAGACAGGTGCTCTCTTATTCTTATTAATTGTGGTAATATCACATTTCTATAGCCTTTAGTTTGGGAACAATGTTGAGTTGAAAATGACGCAAAATACAACTAATCTTGTCAGTTATAAAAATCGCATTTTGCATTGTTTTCAACTCAAGATTGCACCCAAACTAAAGACTGTAGTAATATGATATTACCACAACTCAGGGAGCAAGGTTTTAGCTACTAATCACCGTGAATGTTGAATGTACAGAGATTTCATGCCGATCCACAGAATTATCTCTGGATGTACTTTATCTAGATCGTATTTCGACAGCTTTTAAGTTGTGTACAATCTTGGTTTAGTATTTGATACCAGCCATAGGTATAACTACATAATGCACACCTGAAAGGTTTCTTATTGATGTGACAAATAAATCCTCCCTTGGGAGCCAGCCCTGTACACAGGGCCTTGGCGCTTTTTAGGGCTCCCAGGGCATTTAGTGACTCTAATCACACCTGAATGTAGTACCTTTTTTTCTACTCTTAGATATGATGTTATCTTTATGCCATTTGGCATATGTACACTCATTGTAGTCATTGTATTGAATAATTACATCACCTACTAGAAAATGTGCTAGTCAGTTTTTACCTATACTTTATACACATTGTATCTTACCAGATTTAGCTTGTCTACTTGGTAGTCATCTATTTCGTCTGATTTATGCTCAGACCACTATTAGCACCTGCTAGGATATTTTTGTACTTAGACTTAGCTACTAGTCATATTGCTATACTTATGTAACATGATATTTTATTTACATGTCATTAAAAACTTTTTATATTACCCAAGCACTGTGTGTGGTCGTCCTTTCACAAAAACACTGTTTTGGCACCAAAACAGCTAAGGTGTCGTGGCTAAGGTGTCGTGGGGCGAAAGTAGGTGCTGTCGCAGCCCGACAGCTCAACTTTCAGAGGGCGAAGGTTCAACTATCGGGGGGGGGGGGGGGGCGAAACCTCTACTGTCTAATTTTGTTTGCTCATATACTCGCACTTATCCGTAGGATGCTCCTAGCAAGCTTGACCACTCACGACCATACGTAAGGAGTGCAACAGTTTTTAAAACTTTCTACGAGTGAATTGTTTATATAAGTTAACGAACTTGCTCTGGAATCAGTCAGCAAGAATTATCTTTTCTAATCCCATAAAACTATATTGGACGACTTTCCATCCACCATTTGTTATATTTTCCAATGAAATTGCACAGATAACTAGAAAAGCCTAGTTTCTCCAAACAAATGCCTCTAACACTTTCGTTTCCGGAGCAGAACTATAACACTAATGCACTTACCCTAGCACAATTTTGCACAGTAATACCAAAGACCCTATAGGTTCTTTGGTAATACTCTATATGGCCTAGTGGTGCCTTCTGTTAGTCACATTGACATATATGTCAGCCATGTTTTACAAAATTTGAAAAAAATGGAAAAACTAAATATTTTTCAAAATAAGGGAAAATTCTAATCCATACCAAAGACACTATTTACCCTACCTGAGTGAAATATTTCAATAACATATCTAAATTATAGTATTTTCACTTTTCAAACTTCATTTTGACTTTTTCTTTCATGTTGTGTTTTATTCTAATGGAAAATCTGAAAAACACTTTTTTGCTAAATTATTAATAAAATAAACTGACCAAAATATTTAAAACCATTAAGCCTCAACTCCCCAGCACCAGGTGGGGCCACAGGACTCCTGAATTTCAATGAAGTGGGGTTAAATTGTGTCCCAGCATAGCCATAAATGAGAGACTGAAGGAATCCCCCTGCTCCAGAAATGAAATTGACGCTGCTCGAGGCCTGGTCCTCTGGGCCCTCTTCGCTGTACTCTGTCCAAATCTGTGGATAGATAGACAGATAGATGGACAGAGAGATGGATAGATAGATTGACAGAGAGATAGACAGATTGATAGATAGATAGGGGGATAGATGGATAGAGGGATAGATAGATAGATGGATAGATGGATAGACAAATGGATATATGAATAGATTGATGGATAGATAGATAGATAGATGAATAGATAGATGGATGGACAGAGATAGACAGATAGATAGATAGATAGATAGATAGATAGGGGGATATATGGATAGAGGGATATAGGGATAGATAGATTGACAAATGGATAGATGGATAGATAGATAGACAGAGAGATAGACGGATAGATAGATAGAAAGATAGGGGATAGATAGATAGGTAGATAGGGGGAAAGATAGATAGACAGACAGATAGATAGATAGATAGATAGGGAGATAGATGGATAGAGGGATAGATAGATAGACAAATGGATAGATGAATAGATAGATAGATAGGGGGATAGATGGATAGAGTGATATAGGGATAGATAGATAGACAAATGGATAGGTGGATAGA
Source organism: Alitta virens (assembly GCA_932294295.1). NCBI lineage: Eukaryota > Metazoa > Annelida > Polychaeta > Phyllodocida > Nereididae > Alitta > Alitta virens. The sequence continues at coordinate 31,669,971 of OW028583.1, read as the reverse complement.
TAGACAGAGAGATAGATGGATAGACGGATAGATAGATAGATAGATAGGGGGATAGAGGGATAGATAGATAGACAAATGGATAGACGAATAGATGGATGGATGGATGGATAGATAGATAGATAGATGAATAGATAGATGGATAGGTAGATGGATAGACCGAGATAGATAGATAGATAGATAGATAGGGGGATAGATAGATGGATAGATAGATAGACAGAGAGATAGATGGATGGATAGATAGAAAGATAGATAGGGATAGATAGATAGATAGATAAATAGATAGATAGACAGAGAGATAGATGGATAGATAGATAGATAGATAGAGATAGATAGGGGGATAGAGGGATGGATAGACAAATGGATAGATGAATAGATAGATAGATGGATAGATAGATGGATGGACCGAGATAGATAGATAGATAGATAGATGGATAGATAGATAGGGGGATAGATGGATAGAGGGATATAGGGATAGATAGATAGACAAATGGATAGATGGATATATGGATAAAGGGATAGATAGACAAATGAATAGATGGATAGATAGATAAAAGATGGTTAGATAGAAAGATAGATAGCGATAAAAGATAGATAGATAAATAGGTAGATAGGTAGATAGGTACATGGCCAATTGTGCCACGTGCGTTTTCCATGCGTTTGGATAAACCCATGGAATACTTACGGTTTTTGCTTCATTATAATTAGCTAAAAACCATGCGTTTCCCATGCGTTTATCCTTCTCATGGAAAACTCACGTGGCCTATTTGGCCATGTAGATAGATGCATTATGACTTGCTAAATTTAGTTATTTGGGTCCTTTGACCCATATGTTTTGAGAAAGTTCCAGGTATATCACCATGGCAACACCAGCCACGCTGCTGTAGCACATGTGTAGTGTTTTATTACATAAACCAAAAATAACTTTAATTGCCTTTTATTTGATGATGATGCTTTTTGAATGCCAATGTTAGTAACATCGAAGGTCAGTGACTTTGGGTCTGTTTTGCAAATGGTTTATAATGATCACAAGACTGCTGTCAACCTGTCACCTAAACGAGACTGCTGTCAACCTGTCAAGTAAACGAGACTGCTGTCAGCCTGTCACCTAACAGCTCAGCGGCCTAATTATGGACATTCTTTGTCTAGTTATTAACTAGTTAAACAAAAAAAATGATTGATTAAAACTACGAAGCCGATAAGCTAATTATAGACTTAAGAAATCTTCTCTTAAAAATACAAGTGAAATGGATTCAAATTTTTTTAGTTCAGACAATTTTTTCTCAATTGCTTGCTTGTCAGAATAAGAATTGCAAACTCAGCACATGAACATTTAGTTATTCTGTAATTTCATTGTTAGACCTTTAATCCATAAGCTAGCCTATAGACTATAAGAGAAGTTGATTAATTTACTTTAGATGAGTAAACGAGCAAAACATATAGATAATTAGGTCGCTGGGCTGCGAGGTGCTGACATACAGTGGAGATAAAGAACAATAAACACCCATGTTCTATATTATATCTCACATAACATTAATTTTTCAGGCCTACCATCATATATTCTCACCTGTTCATGTTTATCATCATTTAACCTGTATTTTTTTCCAAAGAAATTCTACTTTTATAAACCATACCAATATTATTCCCTTTTAAATAGACACTACATTTTAATCTTACTAATTAATTTCTTTTAGCAGTACTAAAGTCAACCCTGTAAGCCTTAGCTTAATTTTTGTCTGTCTGTGCCTGTCTCTGTGGTTGCATTTGGACTCACTCTGAATGGCCGGATGACGTAATCAGAAAAGGACTTTCCAAACGACTGTGCTGCCCTCTCTAGATCGCCCACTTGCTTCCAGCCAACTGCGGCAAAACTGCGACAAACGTATAATGCAACCACTTTTTTATTCGTTAAATATTTGAATTACATTTTGAAATATATACATTGAAACACAACCCACCTGTGAGTCAGAGCTGGGGTGTTTTCAGATGTTAATTCCGCATAATATTCCAGATCATTTCGACTGATTTCTTCTGACTGGGTTGCATCCAAGGGATACGTCAGCAAAATGGCGTCGGCCTGTTTGATCGTTTTGTTGTTTTCTGACAATCAATGACAATGCTTAGTTTCAAAACCTCAAATAATTTGTGGATTAACTTAGATTCTTCAAGGAATTCTATCTCATAATGGGCTTGTTTGTAACACCAATACACAATTCAAATTCTAATGGTATCCATGACAACCAAATAATAACAATTTTGACATGTATAATTATATTGTCATCCTAATGATATGAAACTACAGAATGATGTTGCTATGGAAACTGTTTTCAAGTTACAACAATTCTTTGCACTGAAACTTCATTTCCCTGTACCTGAATCGAATCCTTCAAACTGGTAATTCACATTGTTAGTCTCATCAAATGGGATGAACAAGTTGCTGACTCTGTCCAACCAGTCATCTGGGATTTCTGACTGAGGGTCCCTTCTACATTCACAAGCAAAGAACCTGGCATACTTAGTGGTCAGCCTAGCTGCAGTGTTGATGAAGGCATTGTTGTTGATGTTGGGATGAAAATCATCAGGGCCCATAACATCTGGAATTGATAAGCATATGTTTAAATTTCACTATTTTTATAAAACCATTTTTGTCAAAAATATGGCCCTCAGGTATCAGGTGTATGGGTTGTGATGGAAGTGTTGCTGGAAAGTTAACAATTAAGGTGCTACAGTTAGTTTTATAAAATATGGTCAACACTGAACAGCTGTAGCGACCTACTCCTGGCTGTAGTTATATAAAGCTGCTACTGTCTACTTCTAGCTCATAGTCAGCTTATACTAACCACCACTGAAGAAATAAAAACATTGGTAAATGTAAGAAATTTATCAATACACTGTATATCATAAATATGTACTTTAAGGTTGGCTTTGAGTAGTCAGCTATGGCCAGACAGTTCTGTTTAGTGGCAGGAAGCAGAAGTTATCTAGCTTTGTCAAGGTTTAATTTGACAGGCCGTTTTTAATGGAACTGACGGTTGTTTCAATTTGAGACAAATGCATGTGTCAAATGTTCTCAATTCTAAGATGCAAACTAATTTGTCATGCAGAGATATAAATATATAATCAATATGTCCCTTTTTATACCTGGGCCTAGGCCTTTATCAAGTATAGAATCGTATATTTAGGCGAACGACTGCTCTGAGGTTTGACAATATGCTATGGCATATATACTTTGAAAGGCTGCTGCTCTTCTAATATTGGTCCGATTTTAGTCAAATAAAGACTGAATTGTTCAGGAAAATGTGAATTTATTTATATATACAATAGATGGCATTCTACACACAACACCAGGTATCTATTCTATTTTTGAAAAAGAATATTTGTGTTATAACTATTGACTTGTTAGACATTATAAAGAGTTTTCAGCATGATATAAAAGTATAATCCATTACACATTTGTAAATTTGGCAATTTCACTTTCTCTTCTTTTATAAATAAAATGACTGAATGATAGAATGAATCCACTTACTGTTGATCTCATAGAGGTTCTTCTCATCATTGAATGTGATTACACTGTCATAGAACCTGGCAATCTCTCTGGTCACATCACAGTTGGCAGCATTGAACTCAGCATCCCCAGTGGCTGAGTAATACTGCCTGATGGCCCAGGAAACGGCTGCTGAGACAAAGATCTGTTGGTCTTTACAAGATGGGCAGGTGCCTGGAGTGACATCATTGCCGGAGAAGCCACTTTCCCAGGGGTATCTGGGGTAAAATAAAAGAGAAAAATGGCCATCATTTTAGTGAAGGGAGAGCCTTATTGACCAGGGCCAATCTTTCATGGTGCAGGTACCAGCCTTTCTCAATCAGGGACTATCTACCTGGGCCAATATCTCTGGTAAAGGGGCCAACTTCCCCACACGGCTAACCTTGAAAGTCACTTAAAATAACATGGTTTTTTCACTTAAAACCAACAATATGTTAAACTTTCACTTATTTAGTTTTGAACAAAAGTTGAATTTTCTTTTAAAACCTATCAATATGTTTACTTGAAGGATTTTTCACCTGCTAGTCTGCAAAACTTTTGGGAAACACAAATTCAGGGCTTACCTAGCACCCTCCTGGCCATAAGACTCGGCATTGTCCTGGGCTTCCTGGAATTTAGCTCTCCTGTAGTCCAAGATGCTCCTGGCTTGGTTGGGAGAAAATGGCAAAACCGCTGGGAGGATGTAGAACTCGGAATCCCAAAAGATGTGACCCTGTCATCAGAGAAATATTGAATAATAAGAATAATTGAAATCAAACTTATTGGTGTTTGTTGGTTTATGATTGTGTGGTGGTGGGTGGACCGATTAGGGCTTTAGGCCTGTATTTGAGTGGTGGTGGGTGGATGGGTTAGGGCTTTACGTCCTGTATTTGAGTTGTGGTGGGTGGATGGATTAGGCTTTATGTCCTGTGTTTGAGTGGTGGTGGGTGGATGGATTAGGGCTTTACGTCCTGTATTTGAATGGTTGGATGGATTGGGCTTTAAATCCTGTATTTCTGCACACAGGGTAGCAGGTACCATGGTAATGAGATGAAGGATGAAACAGCCATCCAACTTAGGCTCAACCAGGAATCAAACCCGGGACCCAGCGGTTGAAAGTACAGAGCGCTACCACTGAGCTAGGCCCCAACCCCTGGTTTATAATTGAAGTCACAAAAGTAGGGATTGGCCAACATTGGTCCTATCGATGTTGACCCCTGTTTTAAGTTCAAAAGTATGTCAATGAATAGGTTACTAATATGTTGGGATTTATTTTCACTACTTAACTTTATAAATCCACTTTTATTAAGTTGGTTGTATTATCAGTGACTGATTATGAATCTTGGTATATCAGGGATAAACATTTTTGTCAGAGTTCTCATTATCATGTTTGTAACTGTAACATTATATGTAGCATTCAACTTTTCATTTGTACATTTTTATGTTTTGCTACTACTACTGTCCTAGATAGGATGCCAGACTTGATAGATATGGTATCAAAATATTATAAATAATAACATTATGTGAACTCCAGTCCTTATCATCTCATCATTTCTCTGGCAGCTGGTCATATAAGCTTACTAAGCTCCAGAACCAGTACCATTCAGATATTAACATTGACATTGACATATGGTACAGAATTATCGTCCCTACCTGGTAGTCCGCACCTAGCCCACCTTTACCAAGACTAGTCCTAGAGTGACTATAGCTGGGGCTCTCCTCTGGGGTATTGGGTTCCAAGGCAGGCAATGAAGTGAGAAGATAATACTGGGAAAGGTAGGTCACCTTGGCTAACTCCAGGTCACCAGACACCTGGACACTCCCTGTGGCCCATAAATCGGACATTGCTTGTATGTGCTCCTGGAATTTAAATAGTAGATGGCGAGGAATCCAATTAAACTCTATGTTGGATGACTTAAAATCCATCTTTTGTTATATTTTCCTTATAAATGTCACAGATGACTAAAAAAAGCCTGTAGTTTCTACTAACAAATTCCCCTAATTTGACATTCAATCACATGGCCAGGGATCTAATATAACTTTTTACTTTCCAGTATAGCCTTTTTCTGTCAAATATAACTTTCTGTTCAATACAGATTTTTCGGTTAAATATAGCTGTATGACTTTTCCAATCCAATATATAACAAAATATTGGACAGTCACATGGTATGAAAATCAGATGTGATTGGACAATCACATTTCATTGGAGAATATATTAATTATATCGTAATAAATTGATAATCAGGATAATTTAGTTTACCCGCAAAAGAGCATATCCTCCTCTTTCAGGATCATTGACGATGTCTGCCCCTGCGTCAAACTCAGCTTTAGCAATATCCTCATCGATGTCGACCGACATGATTTGCGTAATGTTGGATGAAGGCGTTTCGTCATTCAATGTGACTTCGTAAGTTCTTCTGTACTGAATCAGGTTGAAGTTTTGAGTTGAGGCACCCTCCTCGGCTGCTAGTGTCCACGCTCTAATGTGTCTGAAATGTGGTTAATTATGATAAAATAAGGGTGAGGTTATTTTTGCTGTCGAATGCAACGAAACGTATTATATGTTTGTTAGCCTTAGAAAAACTTAACAATTTGTGAAAAATTTAGTAATTGTGAGTTATTATTAAATTGCCAGTGATTTCGACCCATATTTGATAATTTATACATAATCAACCAAATACATGTATGCTTATAATGTCAACCAATATATTGAAGTGTGTGTTGGTGTTGATAACTAATTGTTCAATAAACCATTACACTGTGTGTCGGCACCTCACAGCCCAGCGACCTAATTATGGACATTCTTTGCTAGTTTACCAAGTTCAACAAATTGATTGGTTAAACTATGCAGCCGTATAGACTATAGAAATCCGCTCTGAAAACTACAAGAGAAATGGATCCCTATTTTTTTCGTTTTGGCGATTTTTCTGAATTGAACATTTTCTTATTCTGTAATTTCATTGTTAGACCTTTAATACCATAATCCAGCCTGTAGACTGTAAGAAAAATGTATTTATTTACTTTAGATGAGTAAACGAGCAAAACATGTACATAATCATTAGATTGCTGGGCTGTGATTATGTGATTATGTTTCAGAGTGTGACAACATAATCTATAGACATGTCACAATGTACTAACTAGGGCTGTACACCTGTTCTCAATATACCATCTGTACCGGTACATATACCGTCTGTACCGGGTATTGATAATCGTTACGTAATAATAACGATACAATTAAACGATATGCAGAGTGGCGTTTTTTAGATAATAGGACAACTGCTACCTAGATGTTCATGTGTTTTTGAAGAAAAATATCAGGTCACTTTAATTGCAATGATATTAAATAACAGTATGGAATTTTTCAATTAAGATTTGTTCATTATATTTCATTGTGAATTGTCAATATTGTAGGCTTTTTTTATTCTCCTATTGATATAGCTTAACGATAAGTATCATGATACATATCGTGATACGTATCATATCGGTTTTACTCTATCGTGATAAGTATCATGATATGTATCGTATCGGTTTTACTGTATCGTGATACGTATCGTATCGTATTAAAGATAAAGGTGTACAGCCCTAGTACTAACTGTGCTTCTTTGTGGTCGACAGGCCTGTTGAATGAGTAGTCATTGGAAGCATTGAGGTTGGTGGGGTAGTTGTAGTCCAGGTCTATCACCCCCGCTCCACCCTTCCTAGTGGCATAAAGGTTGGTCACAAAGAGACGAGTGTACTTCTGATGAGCATACATCTTTTGCTCAATGTATGCAAATTCGTTCTCAATAACCACAGTAAACACCCCTGTGAAATACACAAAAAGGAGAAAATTTCTACTTACATAACTGAAAATAGTTTTATATCCATGAATACAACTTTTATAGTCCAATTAATGAAAGTCAATTATACAAAATATCTGAAATTTATTGTACAAATTGGTGCAATGTTTCATATGCTTGTGGCAACAGAGAATTTTCCAACACAATGGCTCACAGCAATAAATATATATACGTCCTTGACGCCATGGCAATACAGTGGAACCTGGTCTTAATAGAGATGTTAAACCTGGGCCCAAAGCTGGGTGGTATTATTGGTGAGGTAGAGTGATTCATCTGTCACTACATAAGGTGAAGCAGTCTTAGTGAGGTGGTCTTAATTAATAGTGATGTGGTCTTAATTAATAGTGATGTGGTCTTAATTAATAGTAATGTGATCTTAATTAACAGTGATGTGGTCTTAATTAACAATGATGTGATCTTAATTAAGTGATGTGGTCTTAATTAACAATTATGTGATATTTATTAAAAGTGATGTGGTCTTAATTAATAGTGATGTGGTCTTAATTGTACCTGTCTGAACATTGAAAATGTAGGTCCTCTCAGCACTATCTTCCAAAGCAGGATCCCTGAAAGTCACTCTCGGTGTCAATATAGTCGGGATCATTGCTCTGTGGCTGGAAGCTGACACAAAGAAGTTAATTTGACTTGACGTGGGGCCAATAACAAATCTGAGATAATATGCTAGATGATCTGACTGCCATCAGAAAGAACAATGTTCGATGTTGACCAGGTGGGAAAGCGAGCGTGTCATCGAGAATAGTCCGATAGAATCTAGCATGCAAAATTGGCCAACATCAAGCCAATTAGTGCCAACATCAGCCCAAATAGTGCCAACACCAGCCCAATTAGTGCATTGCGAGAAACCTTCGTTTATCCAGACAGCGTTCCAAATAAGGTAGAAATCCGGCCGATGTCGGCAAATATCGGCTGATGTTGGGCTCACGTTGAGTTGATATTGCATATTTTCTGAGTGTTATGCAATATTAAAAACTTTCTACATGTTGCTATTATGATACCAATGATACTTACACCCAGATCCCTGGTACAAGCCATTCATGTACATCTCATTAGAATAGATGGTGGATGACAAGTGGCCATTTCCTACTGTGGGCATGAACCTTGAGTTTATTGAAGAGTCTGGTAAAGTGGGCAGGCTAATTTTGATAAAAAAAAGACAAATTATGTGTTAATTTTATAATATATAAATTATAATGAATGAATATGTACAATTGGTAGATGAATAGACAACTTCTCTGTCACAAACTTGAAACTAAAGACTCAATACGTATGCTCAACAACAGCTTCTTCTAGAACACCTAAACTGTTATGGACATTATAACAAAAGCGGATGATGAGAAGTTAAGTCCAACATCGACTTTTGTGGGATGAGGAAAAATTACTGAGTCCAAAAAATATTTTCCAAATCCCACAATGCTCCATGTTAGATGGCACACCATCCATCATTGCTTATATTTTCCTTTGTACAACATACACTGCAGCCATCCAACTTACATACAGCCCACCTAATATCGGCCGCTGTACAACATACAGCCATGCTGGATGACAATGAACCATTCTAATTGACTCATCGCAGCTAAGTAGAGAATATATTCCAATGTCTGGAGGGGTAGGCAGAAATGTTTTTTGGGCAAAAGTGATGTTCAAACATTTGGATTGTTACACAAATCATATTCTCCTTGATCAAGCTTTAATTTGCATTTCTCTGTCTGTTTGCATAACCATTTTTTTTTTACCTTCTTGTGACAACTTGAAAAGGCAAGTCACTTTCATCCGGGATCTCTGGAGACTGTAGTCTGTGAATCACGTGACCAACACTCAAAGACAGGAGAGCTGATGCTAAAAATATCCACTGAGTGGAAGCCATATTCTGGAATAGAATAGAATGGAATAGAAAAGAAAAGAATAGAATATAATGAGAAAAGAAGAGAAACGTACAAAAAATACCCAAAAAAATTCCCTAAAAATAGAATAACGATTGATAGAAATATGCTGAATTTTCATCGCAACATATATCTGTAAAAATCTTGGAGCGTAATATGCGAAACAATTAATAACCTTATTGCAATGATTAAACTCGTGGGCACATACCTCAGAATCAGTAAGAAAGCTGGAAACAATTTAGGATATGATAGCATAAATACAGTTTATTTATCTGATTGTTTATCAAACTGAACTAACCCATATCAAGTTCTCTAACCTCTTTATAACACTATGGTAAACAGACAGGAATGTTGAAAATTACAAAGTCATGCTAATTGCATATGAAAATAATCAATTCAATTCCCTGATGGCATTCCAAATCGGGACAACATCGTTTCAATATTGACCGCCATCGAGACAACGTTGTATCAACATTGCCGATGTACGATTTCAACCAATGTTGATTTAATCCAGCATGTTGTCTTGGATTACATTTTTAATATCTCAAAATAAGTGACAGTTCAAATATAACCCGGTGCAGAGATAGAAACCCTTGGTTTGCAATATACAACTGTATATTTAATGTAAGGCTGTAAACCTCAGTAAACTAGGATTTTTAATGTCAGCTTGGGTAAAGAGTTAAAGAGGCTGCTTTTTTTTTTAAACTTAATGACAGGAATTCCAAATTGATAATAAATGCAGAAGACTGCAGGTATTTATTGATTTATATGTCGTGTACTGTATTTTCTCAATGCTTTTGTCAGCTTATATCCAGCAGCTCCAGCTCCCAAGGGCAGCCATGACAGATAAAGCTCAGCACCACATCCCGACCCAAGACACGTGTGAAAGTGACAGACTGGAATTTGCTATATTTTTTTAACACGTGTTTACTTACAATAATATCTTAAACTTTATGACCCATAACTTCGTCTAATCATCACAACTTAATTACAACAAGAACATTTAGGGAGCATAAGTATAGAAAGATATGGAAAGTTGAAAACAAAAACTCTAACAATGACATTTTATTGCACATAATACTCAGCCAAGAAAGTGTTTGGGAAAGTACCTGAAAAATATAATGACCATAAAATAGCATGCAATGCATGCAGAGCCCTCAGTGTAGAAAATTGTGGGGTTTTTTTTTTTGTTTTGGTTTTTTGACAAAGGTGCCTTGATCTAACAGTTATTGTTAAATTGTAACCTTTTCCTGAACAGCTGCTATTTTGTATGTTCAAAACATACATGGCCAAATGTGCTACATGCGTTTTCCATGTGTTTGGATAAACTCATGGAAAACGCATGGTTTTCATCTAATATTAATTAGGCAAAACCCATGCGTTTTCCATGCGTTTATTCTTGTCATGGAAAACGCATGTGGCACATTTGGCCATGTACTTTTGCTCTGAGGCAATTAAGAATGAGTTATCAAGCCCCTTCCAAGCACATGTTTAGCAATTATGCCATTTCGGTGAAACGGGAGGATTCAATTTGTAGTTGGAATGAGCGGACGTGGTTAGAGCGCTTGCAAAACTCAACTATATGGAGCGAGCTGAGTTGTACCAAAGGCCAGCGGGTCTTCAAATGGAATACACCCTGTTTGGCACCCAAAAAATGGTCCAGAACATTGCAAAGAACATGTAAAATGAGGGAATATGTCAGACATTGTGGGTTACAACCTGGTGCATAATAGCTCGAAGTGAAGCACAGCTAGGCCTCGTATGTGGTGAGGATTTTTTTTTAACAAAGGCTGGCTGTCTGCGGAATGTATAGGCTAGTAAGGCGCTAGATCATGACAAGGCCCTCCCCTGATGGTATTACGCTGAGGGCAAAAATAAAGCAATAACCTGTGACAAACTTGCCATAAGGCTTTCAATAATATATTAAGAATATAATAAATTACAATTATTACATATTAAATAATTTCACGGTGCAGATAATCAAACAATTATATTGAACAGATTATAATGTCATTATAGAATTTAGTGCCTGATTTTGCAGCAAAGGTTTCTTCACATAATAGAAACAGGATAGACAATAAATCAATAGAACACTTAGCATCATATGTACTATTTAGCAAAAGAACCATAACATACACCATGTCCAATAGAACAATATAATGTCAATAAATGGAATGAATAGCTCAAGTGGGAACTATTATGTTGACTAGGTCTTTGTATATATTTGCATGTTTTCATATTTGTATTTTCTAAATAAGGATAAACATCTGTGCATGAAGCTGCAATTTGGTATTGATGCTTCAAAAACATTGGCTCACCATGTGTATCATAAGGAAATAAGGTGGGTTTTTATGTTGTTACAATTTTACTAATTTTATCTATGTTGTTTTAATAAAATTAATATGGAAAATATTTGGTCACGCGTGCAAAGTTAGTATGGGTATTACATTGATGAATTTCTATTTTGGAAAGTTTTGCTATTAGATAGTTTTCATATCTGATGTTTAAGCGTTTAATTAACAAGATAATCCTTTAAAAAATATATATATATTCTCAATAACCAATAAAAAAAGAAGCTATTTTCAATTTAATTATGAGATTACCATGCAGCAGGTCCAACTGTCTTGATAAAAGGTTTTTTAAGACCCTTCAATTATAACAAAATGCTCGAAAAAATTATTTTTTTCATGTTAGATAATGGTTTGTTTCAAATGAATACTAATGAATGTCTGACTGAAACAAATAGACTCTTCTTTCTTTTTTTTCCTTTTTTTTTTTTTTTTGGGTAATGATTCTTGGAATCTGAATGAAGACCCTTATACCGAGGCGTAGAAGAGGGTCTGAGGGAATTGAATAAAAACAGTGATGCAGGCTGAATATGTATAGGTCAATCACTACACACATTAAATTTAATGCAGTGGCAAGTAAAGTAGTTCTTTAAAAATTGTCTAATACGACATTGCATCATCCTATTACATCTTATCACCAATCACAAGTTCATTCTTCACTAGGCAGATTACGCCATATGAGATGAGAGATAATCTTAAGCTAGTCAAGCCTGATTACAACACAATGCAATATGGTTTCAGATCGATTATGTATCAAGGTGCTTTGATTTGGAATTCCTTACCTGTTGAACTTAAACAAGTAGATGAATTAGCTAAGTTCAAAGATTTATTGGGACATTGTAATTCCTTAGAAAGGTGTAATTGTGGATCATGTATAATCTGTCAGCAAAATAATTTATGATCATTGTGTAGTTAAGTCATAATCTCATTCTAATCATCTGTATATTTATATCTTCTTTCATTGTTATTTTTACCAGTCTGCTAAAAGCTTTATAGCTTATGTTTTATTGTTTTGTTTTGCACCTGCGACTATAAATAAAGTTTTATCTTATCTTATCTTATCTTATCTTATTACATACAGGGACTTGCCACGTTGTATTCTTATGATTAATATAAACTTATCTACACATTCAAATTCCTTGCTCCCCCAATTCACCAAGACCCTCTTCTTCGCAGAGGCCTGATTGAGGGTCATGCGTCAAGACAGACTCGCAGGTCTTTTCCGAAGTGCTTCCAAATTCTCGGATTTCTGGCCCCATATTATTAATCCAAATTTCTGTTGTCACCTAGTCATATTTCCTCAGCAAACATGTTCTCGAGAATTTTCTTGTTTCAGATTTGAGATGTACAGATCGAGTGCCTAATTGGATGTCCAACAAAAAAGAAAGAAAACAGTATGTTATTTTTGTACTTCTGACGACTCATTGATTAATCGGTAGGTTACAGTTCTCACAACTAATTTTATTGACTTGGATAAGAAACTCCAGATTACATCATGTGAATGAGGGATACTCATTGGCTGATAGACCTACATTAAGTTATTATTTTTATTTTAGCTAAACATGCGCTTGATGCAGAGAGATTTGAGGCAAACGCTCTTGATCGTTGTGATCACAGCTGCAGTGAGTTTGCTCATCATAGCCTGGCACATTCCACAATCTAATTCAACCAAAATCCGTGAGGTGGAGCCGAATGCTGAGAGCAATATAGGCCCAGGTGGCGCTGAGGAAGATAACGACTGCAAATCAGACAGCAATGAGGCAACAAAGAAGCCCGAAAGTGAAAAACACCAAATTCTGTTTGGAAAATTGAAAGGAATGGGATTAAGGAAGAAACAGAAGAAGCCATTTCTGCAAAAGAAGAAAGGAAAAAAGAAGAGTAGATGGGCTTGGAGAAGAAAAGAAAAACAGAAGAAAAAAACACAGGAAAGAAGAGCAAGAGACAGATGAAGAATTATTGACAAGGTCATGAGAATAAGAAAGAAATGACAGGAAAGGAGAGAAAAGAGAAAAAAGAAGCATTAGAAAAAATTGTAGAATGATTAAATGATAGTTGTAAAGATTTAAAGTTAAAAGCTTCAAATTTAAGTGTAGTCGTTGATTAAATGTAATAAATCTTAATTAAACGACTTGTGGGAATTGTGTATATATATATATATATATAAGCTTATATAAGAGTTAGCTTCCTGGCCCAGGTATCCCACTTCGTAAACCGCGGGGTGTCTTTGGCTGCTTGCAAACAATATGCCTTATTTACCTTTCACGAAATTAAGGAAAAACTGAAATGTTCCAGAGCAATATTCAGACGCTTTTCCACCTTTGTGCATAAAACATTCCCAGAAAATGTCTAAATAGTGTAATTGTGCCTTTTTGGTGTCTCAAATAAATTCAATACAATTGTCATATTAGGGGGAAAATGTGAATAATTCATATTTTTTGTGTATTTCACATTCCTAGATCTTATAATCTACAATGACACATTCATGAAATTATGAAAATTATCTAGGGTTAGGGTTAGCTTGAAATGTGTTTGTGTAGTTCTTGAGATACAGAGTATATGCTAAAAATAAGTGCCCGGTTAGCTCAGTCTGTAGTGCATCAGACTTTTCAATAAGTTAATGCGATCTGAGGGTCGTGGGTTCAAGTCCAACATCGGGTGATGTTTTCTTGATTACACGGACTTAGGTAGTTGAAAGAAAAACTGCTCATCATAATTTGATTATGGACAGACTGGAAGTACAGGCAAAACTTTGCCAGATACTACATCAAGACCTATGGTCTCTGTGGCGCAATCGGTTAGCGCGTTCGGCTGTTAACCGAAAGGTTGGTGGTTCAAGCCCACCCAGGGACTTCAACACTCTTTTTTTACCTCAGCAATTAAGGAAATCATGTGCAGATTCAAACTGAGACTTCTTGCCTCACAAAGAACGTATCTGATTTCGTTTCGGATGGCGAAAAAGTTGTTAGGCAAGAAGCATCGGTGGTTCAGCGGTAGAATGCTCGCCTGCCACGCGGGCAGCCCGGGTTCGAAACGCGGCACGGATGGCACAAATGGCACGAGTGACACACCTAAAAAAAAAACCATGAAATGTGCAAAAATGTTTTAATTAATACAAGGAACACACCTGAACACCTCATTGGCAATAATTGGCCATTTAATTTGAAATATTTGCACTTGTGCCATTTGTGGCGTGCCGCAAATGGCACGGTTTCTGTGCCACTAGTGGCACAAGTTGTGCCATGGGTGACACAGTTCTTATGCTTACAAGATGTTCTTACTTGTATAAAATCATCTCAAGGAGCGCTCCTATGCGATTGACTTTAATCTACCAAAATCAAATGAAACTTAGTTAATTTGATGACAAACATAGATCTAGTCTGTGTGCATATGTGACAGCTGATGATAGTCTGTTCAGGATTTCTGCGTAAAAAATTACCAAATTTTAAAATACGTTGTCTATTAATACCAGAAATTAATTTCTATTTTTCAACTCAACTAGTGACCGCCTAAGCCCAAAGTTTACCTCCACCATGGAAATGGTGTCTGCAGTGCTAAAAATAGCACTACACAACAAATCTATTTTTAGCATACACTAACCCAGGGGTTGCCAGTTCGAATCCCACAATGGGCAATTTTTGTATTTTGTTTTTTTATCAAAGTGAACAATATCATTCTATAGGAAACTTCAATTTAAACAGTGGCATTGCATAAAAGCTCCTGTTATTTGATAAACATGACTAGAAATGTTTGTGGGATATCCATTAAAATTCTCTTCTGTCATAGATATATACATCACAGCCAATGCTAACTCAGAGGTCCTCAGTTCGAATCCACCTCTGGGATGTTTTTCAACTTATTTATTTTATTTTATTTATTAATAAATTCAGCTACTTAACCTAGATGACATATTAATAATTTTTTGTTTCAATTTAAACTCCATGAAACAGCTTGAAATGTCCAATATTCTTAAAGATTTGATGAAATGACTCAAAGTCAACATGAATAAAATAAAGAATTAAGAAGTGATGAGGGTTAGAAAAGCATGTTCTTGAGATTGCCATTGGACCTATTCTAAAATGGTGCTGCTTCTTTGCATGATGGAAGTTCTTTTTGGAAGGACAACTTGCAGGTGAGTTGTTTTGCTATATAGGTCAACCAGATATTTTTTTTATTTTCCACAGTAGGGTAAATTGGGAATTGTCATGCAAAATAGATTTGTGAATTTTTTGGCATTATTATGTTTGTCATTAAAAATGTATTATCTCAGCAAGGACTAATCATAGAGACTTCATCTTTTCACTTTTAGCTGGGAATTGCCTTTGTTTTAGTGTCAATACATCTCTATGTCCATACCCGCTCTTTACAAAGGGATGATTCGTGCAAAGAAGAGTTTCAAGATTACAAAGATATTAAATGAGAAAGTGGCACATTTCGCTATGGCACAAAGTGCAATGAGAGCTCTTTCATAAGGCCTGTGACATAGTAACCAAAAATACCTCTCAATTATATTTGAAGGCTTGTGAACCAAATTTTTCAATGCAAAAAAGAAAATTCTAAGAAATTTATCTCTGCCTTCCAAGCATGATTAAATCGTCAGGTAAATTATGCAATTAATTATCTACGAGACCTGATCTTTCAAATAGTGTGCTACGAGTAAGGATTTAATAAAAGTATCATTGAGGAATAAATGTCTATTAAGAACATGGTTATCATTTAGGACCAGTAAATTGTGCAGCAAAGGTTTTAATAATGAGGTTCCACTGTAGTGTCCAGTATTCAATGAATCTGCCCTGATAACACCTGAAATCATTGAAAGCCATTATCATTTATATTTGTTTAGTGGCACTTGCTTACCAATAACGCTGTCTTGGAGACTTTAACACATTCCTATAATCTAAGACGCTTGCTGAGATCATGCAGTGGAGCTCGTCCCTAGAAACGAGATCGCTATGCATGTACGTTTTGCTGACCGAGCAAATTAGTCAATAGTGGATTTTCACGGAAGGTTCTCTGTATTTCTACCAGGTGGCTAAAACAGAATACTGCAATTCTATTGGCTGAAAATGTTCCCGCCCTCGGCTGTGATTGGTTAAAGCAAAGTGCATCCTAGCAGCAGTATTTTTAGTGCATTTTAATGTATATTTGACACTTTATCATTTAGTTGATGTTTGTTATTTTTCTGAGAAAGTTATATTTATGGAATCAGTTAATTATTACCTACTGTGTCTGAAAAGCAAAATGAGTAAGAAGAGGAGAGGAAAGACTTATGTCTTGCTGAATCCAGGGCTGTTCAGTGAAAAGACTCTTTTTTCACTCTCTACATTGCTTCGTCAACATGGTCAACAGTTAAATCCGGCGATTTTGTGAACAGAATTGAATAGAGGATCACAGGTAAATAATAAGAAATTTCTGCAATTGAGGAAGTTTTCAAAGGTACTTTTAGAGAAACTTTTGAAAATTCAAGGAACTCCCTGTGGTGAAGGATGAACCTTTTGAAAATTGTTTTGATCATTGAAAGAAAAAATGTCGGTGAAAGACTGTATGTGTTGAAATTTAAGAAAATGCAATCAATTAGCTGCTATCTTTGATTTTGTTTTCTGTGAAGCAAAATTTTGCTTGAGGTACTCAGAGAAACCTACAACATTGTATATCATATTGCCCGATTATCAACAGAAAGCTTAATAAATTGTTCGATGCAGCTACAACACTCAAACCATATATGCTCGTATACCAAGGCTTTTATAGCAGTTATTGCATATGTTTTTACTTGTATTTGGGACTATGTATTTGTGGTAATTTCTTTGCAGATTGTAATACACAAGTATATCTGTGTGACTTCCATCGGCTCCAAAGTTGGAACCAAACACAAGTAACTTCCTGAGGAGAAGGATGAACTTCTGAAAAAGATGAAAGCCATTGCTGTGTCTGGAACCATCGAGGATTACAACATCAGTGTTCAGACATTGATGTCCTCAAAGACATGGGCTGCAAGTCCAGAATTTAGGAGGTGGTTCCTAAATACATGGCTGAATAACTCAAAGGTATGTGTGTTTAGCATGAATAAGTTTCACTTAACATGCATAATACTCGCTTGAACATCACATTTGTGAGTCTATCCTTCTATCATGGCTTGTCTTTCAGATATATCAGTTTTACCAATGTGAATAAATCCCTTTTGAGGTTGGCCACTATAATGCCATTATTCATTGAGCTTACTAGTGAGTTTACCATTGATGTTACTATGATTTCTTGTTGTATGATTTCTTTGCATAGGGATGAACGGTTCAATGTGGCAATTAATAAAACCAACGGGGTTGAGCGCCAAAATGCCACACTGAAGTGGGGATATTTGTGGTCTCTTGGCCAGCAGAAGACACAAACGTTGAGCCAGCTCATTCACATAAATGTTAAAGAATTTCTCCCTGATGCCTACAAGAAGTATGTATAATATATCAGATGTTTGAATATAAATAGATGAAATATTTCGATACAGTGAATGTAATATCAAATTACATGTAATTGTTTTTTAATTTATATATATTAACATCTAATACAGTTGGAGCTCTTGTCTCAGTGTGTACAGAGATGTGGGCCTCCTCATAAAGTACCCTCAAATTATTACAACAGGTGCATTTCTAGTGTCTGCTAAGTCCTTTTATTGCATTTCACAGATATGTTCAGCAGAATTCACGTTGCAACACCATGGCATACAACTGTGAGATTCCCAAGTTCTTGCACAACAGGCCAAATAACTTTGTCAGGCACGTTATGCAACGATGGCATGAGGCATGTGCTATGCAACAGGATATTGTGGTGGCTGATGGTGGTGGCATGCAGAAATTCATGCTGAAAAGTTCAACTGACAGTACCACTATCTATACTGTGAAGCTTGACAATGGCAATGGCTTCCCTTTTTGTGGTTGTTATGACTGGGCAAAACATCATTATCCATGCAAACATCTCTTGGCAGTCATTGCATCAGGAAACTTCCCAAATTACACCTGGGACAGTTTACCAAGAGAATACCGCAATAGCCCATTCATCAACCTCCATGACACCCAAGCTGCCACAAATATGGTTCAATTACCTCCCACCACATCCACAGAATCCCATGCCTCTGCCCAAGTTCAAGAAGATAATCCCGTTGAAGAGCAGTCAACAAATGAAAATGAAGTTCGTTCATAAATTTTATATTTACCAAAATAAACAGTTAAATACTTCAAAGAAGAAAATTAAGCACCAAGAACTGTAATATGATCTCTCACAAATGAACAATGATTATAGTGAAAGTCAGCAGCATCTTAGTGGCTACTGGCATGTAGTGTGGAATCTAAAAACTTCTTTTAATTCCTCTTAAAGTATCTTTTTAGCCGTCATGTGTCAAACAAGGACTGTGTTTATTCTTTGTAGCTGGCTCGGCTGTGCAGAAATATAAGGGATTTGGCTAAAGAAATCATCACGGGGGCACACACATGCAGAGAGCAAAATGTACTCCAGTCAGCATTGAACACCCTAGAAACTGTGAAACGGAGTCTTTTTGAGCACTCGCCATCAGATGGCTTATTCTACAAAGACCCAAATCCACATGTGCCCATCACATTAAGGAAAGGGTCCAAAATTGGGAGAAAAAAGAAAGGAATCACTCTTCAATTAAAAAAGATGAAAAGTATGTTTTTTAATAAGATATTTAACAAACATTTACACCATATCTATGGTACAGTAGGCCATGCAAGTCTTAGTCAAATGAATTGAATTATCTAATTTGAGCTGAGCAAAGTTTTCACATGTAAAGATTTACAATAAGAAAATATGAATTTTTAATTTCATCAACTTTTCTTATATAGTCATTGTGTTTAACTCTGTGCTGTGTGTGGATTATTGTAATACAGTTTGTCTGTAATTTCATAGTCTTATATGACTGAATTGGATGCGCTTTTGGTTTTATATTTACAGGAATACCAGCTACAAAGGAAGCATCAAGATCTAAAGTTTCGCGGGAGCGACAATTAACTGGTATGCAAAGTTATATAATTATGGCAAAAAAAAAAAAAAATTTTTAATGTAATAAAGTGCTTTTTATGTGTGCAGGGCTGGCACCTATTTTGGATAGTGCGACATAGTCAAAGCTAAATGATGTTATCAAAGCAGTACTAATGGCTACTTATAAATGGTATTAAACTGATTAATGACATTCATACTGTTTTGCAGGATCATTTACATGTGAAGTGTGTGGCAAGGGCTTCATCAAGAGGAGCATCTTAATAACACATCTTTCGATGAGACACGGAAAAAGTAAGGCAATTGTAACTGATGTTTATAAGTAATGTTTTTGCACCTGAGGAAATGGCACTGTGTAAATTAAGAATTCCCACATTAGGTGCTAAACAGCGCATACATGCTTAACATTTACCAACATGTTTTGACATTAGGTGAAAGACTAGACAGGAAAAGGAAAACAGAAGATGACAACATCAACAGATTCAAGATAATGCAGAAGAGAAGATGTCTAAGAAGCGCCACAAGTGAGTGATAAAGGATAGTTAAAATAAGATTTATTGGAATATATAACCATAACTGCCATATCAATCTCATTTTGTGAATTTCAACAGATGATTCTGACAACACAATCTTTGAAAAACAGAAAAAATCTCTGCATGTTAGGGTAAACCTTCCTCCGTGCACAGGTATGACATAGTACTATTTGTTGCCTTGAATTTAAATGAAAATTGTACAAAATATACATGGTTCATAAGACCTAACACTATCATTGATGAAGGCTGCCCATACGAATTGCCAACTCTGGATGAGGTAACTGTAATGCTTTGCAACAGAGAAATGACAAAATGGCATTTGTTATATGATTAAATTTTAACTAATAGCATGTTGTGCATTTTTCATTTTAGGAATCTATGGATGACTTGTGTATTAGCAGGGAACAGGACACTATTCCTGTTAAGTTCATAGAGGAAAAGGTTAGTGTGTTGTACCTTAGTGTATTGCTAATCGGAAATACTTGATTAAAATGGAAAGAGGCCATATCCTTTTTTTGTTCTGTAATATTGTAGTTACATTCTTGACGAGGTTAGTGAAATTTAGTCTCAACAATAGCATATATTATAAATACCAGTGTATAGTGATACAATTTGATTATTGTACTTTATAATAATTTGTGTACCTATTTCCCTAAAAGTAAAGTATCAATCTATTCTGCACTTGTGCGATACATGGCATTGGTTGGAACAACTTTAATACCAAATTCAGTTAAAAAAACTGCAAACAGTAATAGATTGTATAGACCAATAATAAATGACAAAATAATAATTATAAAATTAAATGCCTGAAAGAACACAGTAGTCCCCCCTCGGCACCCATTATGTAAAATATTTGTCATGATTTATTACAGATACAAGAGTTGCTGAAACATTTAGAAATTATTACAAATGGAACCGAAAAATGCCCACGGTATTAAGTTTTTCCAATTTTTATAAATCACAGGAATACATTTTGAAATATTTGTGTGCTAACTAAACAAAGGTGATTTTATTTCAGGCATTCAACTTTCCTTAAACATGGCTGTCCTGTTCGAGCAAAGGTTGGGTATGGTGTTGGTATGGTGTAGGTAGATATATCACATTCATTAATTTAATGCCAATTTTAATTTTAATGTAAAATATGGTTTGTAATGGGAAAATGTGCAGTACAGCGGACCCAGATTTATGACCATATTTAATGAGCCTCATTGCCAGGCCTATGACGTAAAAATGATTGAAATCAATTTATGACATCACAAACTAAGTAGTTATGTTGGCGATTTTCATATTCACGGCAGAGATGGAGTTTATTTTTTGCTTTTTCATGGGGGCTGTCGCCCCCAAACCCCCGCTATTCTACACCAAATGTTATTTTAATTGTGCTAGAACTTCATCTATATCAAACTTATTTTATAAAATAAAATTTTTAATTTACGATTTGGGTCCGCTATACTGCACTTAACCCAAATAATGTTATAATGACACAGACAATGTTACATTAATGCGCTCATTCAAGGTAATAATCTTCTTTATTTATGTTATTGGTATATATTGTCATGATACTGAACTAATGTATTTCTTGGGAGGACCTTGTATAAAGTTGCCTTTATCTTCCATGGGACTTGTGCAGTTGGATAGCACAGTTAAAGGACATTTTGTTTACAAGGTGAAGTTGAACAAAAGGCTGGTGTGAGTGCAAAAGCGTTGTTGTCATTTCTAGGTCTATTATATAATACCTTTTCTACTCGAGCGTTACTTAACATTATAAATTGTTGCTGAAGTAGGAGGAAGAAGTACAAAATTAATCTTTTGGCCATTTTAACCTAATTTTAACATGAAAATCAATTTATATTTAAATTTAGTCGGTATTTCTCACCCACGGTGCACCAGCTCAGGAACTGTGAGCCCAGTTTGAGGAAACTAGTGAGAAGGATGGCTGTAAAGAAAGGAATTTTGTAAGTAATGCATGTTACCTTCTTTATTAATTATGTAATCTATTTGCTTGTAAAATTAAGTCAAATCATATTCATTTATTTGTTAAAAATTATGTAATGGGACAAATTTAGGAAATACCTCCATAACAGAGAGCATTTAGGTTTATAATTCTTGCATAGTTTTCCTTTTTTCACAATGTAAAATAGGCTGATAAAAATTTAGAAAATTAATAAAAACAAAAGTATTTTCTATTTGTATAGAAAAATAAAATTTCTTGTGAAAAATCAATGATAGGTCACGCCATAAATTACATCTTTGACGCTTTCTTTTTATACAGATTTACAGGATCACATTACTATGAGGAGGTGATAAGGAAGGAAGCCATAAAATGGCTCACCCTAAAGTGGTGGAATGTGACCGCTGCAGATGCTGATGCAATTTCCGAAGCCACAGAAAGCAACAGCAATGCTGCAGCTGCAAAACTTCTACATGATTTTCAGTCCAAAAGTATCTTTGACGTGAGTTGTTTTTAAAAAAGAATTTGGATCTCACCTTTTTTTTTGGCAGTATTATGGTAGGATTTCGATAGGAAAGTTTATTCTGTTATTGCTGGTTTCATTCTTGCAGTCAGTTGGTGGTCAGTCAGTTTGTCAGTATGTGTATATGTCAGTAGTCTATAAGTCAGATCTCAAAATTATTTCTTACTGAAATACTGGCCACTGGCCACTCCTTTAGTCTGCAGATGTTAATCAGTTATAAATTTCACGTTTAGTTTTTTATCATCATATGGTGACACTGCACTGACGATGGCCTGAAAATTAATTTTTAAGCATTAATTAGGTCAGGGAAAACTGAGATTTCAAGAAATTTTGGGGAAAAGTCAGGGAATATTTATAGCAAAAGAGTGGCAACCTTAATTGTGAATTTGAATTTATTTTTTATGAATGCTTTTCTAAGCCCTTTATTATCTACAAACAAAAAAACAACTGGCATTAGTAATGTCATTAATTAAGGTGCATATATCTAGGTGCTTGATACTTTTTTCAGATTGTGTAAATATGTTTTTATTTTATAGTCAGTCACTATCAGAATGAATAGTGCCCTGGGGAGCACAACTGTAATAATCATGATAATGTAGTTGTTGTGAAATATTCACTTTATACTCTTTATGTTACAGTACAGTACATCAACCTGTATTGTATAATGTATGTACCTAGGTTACTACTATATGTGATGTGATGTTTTTTGATGAGCTTGTGATATATCTACCTACATCTACTTCCATGTATATATGTGTATGTAAAACAATATTATATAGTATATAGAATTGCTGATATGATGTTAACTATAATCATCCATGTAAATAACTTTCATTGCTAAAACTTGATTTATATTTAATATTTAATTTTAATGAAATTTTTTAACATACAGTGTATTGATATTTTGCTAAATTTTGTTGAATTTGAATGTATTGATGTTTGCGAAACATATCTCATGTTAGACATAATACTGTCAATAAAATTATATTTATGTTTACATATATATATATTTGTGTATTTCATTGCCTCTAGTTTTAGTATCTAGCTCTGAAAGTGTCAATAAAATGCTGTGTATGAATATCTTTATTTAGCATTTGTTATTATTGGCATGCAGTGCCAATATTTACGTTGCTTGTTGGAGGCGTTTTCGCGTAATGCGTCCGGTTTGCCATTTTGCGAGTGGCAAATTCGAACTTACATGTTAATCCAATGAGGCCAGTTCGGGTATACCTTCAAGCTTGTATACATCATACTTCTAGCGCCCTGCCACGTTGTCCGTCTTTAGTGTCCTGCCTTTGGAGTGTTTTTCACTCATCTTTTCTTTTATGTCTTCCATACATTTCTTTAAATCGTTGTTTGTTGCCTCCGCGAGTCCCTCGGCTGTTCCCGGTCACAAGATGGCGAACTCCGACGGAAATGACCGAAGTGCGTTGTACAGCTTCGTGTATCTTGGGGCGAGAGGCCCCAGGTGGGGAATTCTTGCAGTGTCTTATACCTTTTTTTGCTCATTCAATTTTGAAAACCCGCCGAGGCCTCTTCCTGACTGAATATATTAGCGCATGCTTCTAGACGGCTATTTAGGTCACTGCTACAACAGAACGAAATGGCCGTGCAAATTGCTGCATAACACGGCGAATTTTGCCGTTTTCACAGGGAGTGGATACCGTCTTTCTTCAGAAAGGTATTCTATTACTTTCTGGCTTTTATTTAATGTATACTTTGAGTAATTTGACCAACTTTTCATGAAGTTATGCGCTCCGTTCGTCGTGGCCAGCGAACGTTCGCCTTGATAAGGTCAACTGTCAAATGGTACCTACGTGCCAATTTGCACATTTCTATGTGCTCTAGTTTTATTAATTTCTTTAGTTATTTTGAGCACACTGCATAGCAGCATTGCATAAAAAAAAAATGTTTGGAACAGCAAACAGAAAATATTAAAATTAAAACTATTATTAAGAAGCTTAATATTGGAAATTTAGGACTTTTTTTAATAGAGAATATGGACTTGTGCAAGTGCACTAAATAGTAGTGTCTTAACAAGACACTTTTAATTTTTATTGAAGATTTTCTTGTGAAAGAAAACAATAATTCGACAAAACAGCAATTATTAGATTATCACCAAAAAAAAATTAATTAAATAGTAGTATATATATATATTCTTGTTTTATATAAGGAAATTATACAGGCCAAAATCAGTCAAATGCAGAAAAAACCGGGTGCACAAGGTGAATTACAATTGGGGTGTCACTGGCCTGAGAATAATATTTGAATAGCCAATTAAAAGGCCTACCGAGTCTAGTATAAGTGTGGTGTCGTTTGTTAACCCTATTTGAACGAATACTAGACGACTCACCGCTCGGTCGGCTCACCACCCCTACGTCTTAGTTGACTCACCGCCCCTTCAAAATAACTCACCGCCCCTCCGTAGCAAACTCACTGCCCCTTTAGTTCTTACAACCATAGAGATATATCTCTATGCTTACAACATTACTCATTTAGACACTTATGTGTATTCTCTTCTTAATCCAAACATGCCGTAGACTGCAGATCGCAGAATCAGGTTATAAGCAGACTACGCATTTTATGTACATGCGCAGGAAGTTGAATAAAGATAATACAACAACTCTCAGATAGCCAGAATAAATCTTTAACTTTTTAATGTAAACTGGTTGGAAAGAGCCAAATCTCACTCTTTCACCACTTCAGAACTTGGCACGCTGTGCTTTACATGATTTGGTGCGTACTTATTTATTTTGAATAAGGTTCCGACAACAGGTATATCATGGTATTTTCCAAGTAATAATTAAAGTTTCAAGGGCCACACTTCGCCTTCTTGTGACGCTTTGAAGGACGTCCTCAACGGGACAAGTATGACACACACAGACATGCCAACTTTGGAGGAAGCATTACCGGGTCAGTGACAGGCGAGGCCCAAAGATCACATGCAGTTCTATGCACAATACATCATGTATTGTAATTTTTTGCCGGGTTCAGTGTTCAATTTCCGGGCTTGACCCGGCAATTCCGGGTCAGTTGGCGTGTCTGCACACAGACGTGCGAGATCGGATGTAGCAGCACTAAAGTCGCATGAGGGTTGCATGGCCCACATTTGCGTCCAAGTTCGCAGAATAAGGGCCATGCAGCAAATCTTTATATTTTTCCACGGGATTATATGCCATGCGTTGTTGACAAACGACGTTTCTGTCACTCCCGCTGGAGCGCTGCTGTGCAGATCATATTTAATTTGATAGCGCAAGCGCATAATCCTGGGATTCATCTATGGTCTGTTTTAGCACTTGATGCGTTACTTCTGAAAAAGGCCTCTATGAGTGTTAGCTTCACGATTGCCGCGATCCTGGAACTAGCTGAATTACAACACAATTGGGATTGTTCAGAGTAGCTGAATAGGTCACTCCTTAGACAGAGGTGTCAATTATGTCAGAATTGCAATTAGCAGTCACAGGCCTCTGATAACAACAAAAGAGAATTGGATTTAATGAATACTTGTTGCCAGCAACTGTTCAAAATGTGTTGGAGAGCCAGTGAATTCTATCTCAGCCATAGTACGTTTCAGTGTGACTCTTTAAAATTCTCACTCTTCTTTAATTCAAGAGACACATTCAGCTTATCTATTCCTCCGTCATGAGAGCCGTCAGGTCTGGTCTTTACTGTATATAAGCTGAGCTATACTGTCTATGTTTATCTGTTCAAACTGCATGTGATGCATTCTTCATTGTACAATAATATTAGCAACTCTTATGATGCGTGCAGCCTCCAGCTGGATATCGTTGGCCCTATCAGGTTTTCCGCACAGATGTTGCCTCAGACCTACTACAAAACTGTGACCCAACACCAGGGCCCGGAGCGTTGGAAGTCTGAAAGTAGAGAGAAAAACTTTAATCATATGTCCTCCTAAGATCCATTGTTGCAAATTCATGATCCGCGACATCCTGTGCCTCTGTATCAGTTAGTTAGTGTATCAGTTAATGTTCCCAACAAGCCTGTGAACACCAGCCCACATGCGCTGCTGAAGCCTCTAGGGCTTAAAGTGAAGACTGTGAGTTGTCTCCCCATCATAATAGCCTATTGCACTTAGGTGCAATACCAAGCGCTGGTTTACTGCCAACTGGGATAGTGGGGCATTTACCACATTGCCAGTTTTTAAGGTCTTGCGGAACACATAGCCAGATGCCATGTCAACACACATAGACTGGGCTCCTCTAATGTATGTATCCAGGGCGACAACTGGGCACAGGGAGAGGTCAGACGACCGCACCAGGACCAAATGCTTCTCAATTTGTATCTTTCTGAAAGTCTTCCAAGGATCAGCAATTTTTAGGCTTCCTGTTGAGAACAGTACAACTTTTGGCCACCATGAATCCATGAGCTGTTTGACTGGCAACAGCACTGTGCAAGCAGGGACTAAACTCTCTTCCCAAGAAACCTAAAAGTTGAGGAATCATGGCTGGTGGGGGAAAAACATATGGTTTTTTTCTTGCTCCACATCTTGTGCGAACACATTAACACCTGCTGACAGAGGTGCAGGATGCCTTGGGAATGCTTCAAAACACTGCCATCAAGGAAAACATTGCATTTGAATCCAAGGACAACAGATCACATGAATGTCGGCCAAAAGTGTCTTCTACCAGTCTCCAGTAGGCCCCAGAGAGCCGGGCATCCTGACGGTTCAAGACACAGGAACGCACATCCGCCAGGTTGACTTCGGTGTCGACATACGGCAACTGGAGGTCATGTCCAATTTCAGTTTAAGGGTGAATAACTGCTTCATGTAGGTGTTGAAAGAAGTGTTCTTTGACCCTTGACTGTTTCAATTTGTGTGGCGATTGATTGAAGCATTTCGAGCAGAGCCTCAGCCTCTTTCAGATGGATTGGCCAGTTAGCCCCCTCCATGAAGTAGTCACTCTAAATGGCCAATGAATCACGCAAGAGAACCTTCCCAGCTTATTTGAAGCCAGAAGCATCAGTGGCCAACTGAACAGGCTGGTGACACTCTTTTTTCCATGCTGAAACTCCATCCCAAGACTGTAGGAAACGCCAGTGGAACAGTTCTTCTAGCAGTGGACCAGAAAGAGGGACAGGTTTTCCTGACCGCTGTGCTACTGAAATGGCATTGTTGATATCTCTGACATAGAACATTGCAGCGGGTATTGCAAAGGCCATGGAGGCACACTTTCCTGCAATCGTATGCAAAGCCAGTAGGTCTACTTCCTTCTGTTGAAGAATGGCAGACAACAAACCATTAAAGTCCTCACGCTTATTTATCCTCAGGCAGATTGCTTAAATTTAGCCACAACACTTGCCCACACATTGGACATTTACATTGTGATTAACTGTGCAAAAAGTGATAAAAGAAGCAATTAAAATCTTTGCCCATAAATTAATTTGTACTTGCAGATTATCAACTAGGGCATTGATTACTACCCTTAATTTTAATGCTAATCACACACTCACATCCACTCAGTTAATAAAAAAAAAATCATGCAATAATGTACAGTTTAACAAATGTTTACAATGATTAAGAATTATTAGGTAGCAATTTCACTGTTCAGATTAGTGATCGGCGGGAATAATGATGATAATAACAATATAATAATAATAAATAAAATTGATGCACTGGAGTTCCAAAAATTCAAAAGGACAAAAAACCTTTTCTTTGCAACACTACACCTACATTCAAATAACACTGAAACCAATGTAAAGCAAGGGACACTATCTTGCATGAACTCATGACATTATATAGGCTTGACGAGACACTAATAGGAAAATTGCTCAGATACATTGACAGATAAGGCACAATGATTGTTACAAAATGAGATAAGCCAGCATAGATGCATATATATATTGAAGTAAAAATTCTGAATAACAGGGTTGGCAAAAAGGCAGCCGTATTTTAGGCATGGCATCTGTCTAAAACTTCCTTATACTGCCGTCAACTACCGCCTTTAACTGCAATTTACCTATGATTGTTGTATTTCCTATGATATTCATTACGAGCGATGGGTTCTTGTTGACTACATTTATTTGTAGAGCACATGCGGGCGTCTCTACTGACTACATTTACCAAGCACTAGTCATACAACATCCCCCTCATTGAGTATAAATGTTGAGCTAACATTAAGGTGGAACATTCATAAAATAATATAGTACAAGAATACTGTTTTGGCTTGGAAATAGAACAGCAGGCGACTCTTGGATAAAATGTTTAATATGTAAAATATAAGCATGTTAACGTATACAGTATGGACGAATTAAGTACATGCATAGACAATAGGTAAGAATACACATGAAATATTGTGAATGACCTAGGTATAATAGTAATCATCTGAATACAGGAAAGGCTAATACGCACAATAGAACATGAAGATGAATTACGTAACTAGTACTAGTGTTTGGTTATAATACAGTAACAATACAGAGTCTTCATAATTAAATCATTTTGGGTCCAAATGTCCCACAGCAACATGACAGGCATGTTGCTGGATCCCAAAATACAACAGTATATGTTTCTAAATAAGTAAATAAAACTGCCAGAATATGACTGAGATTTACAAGTATGTATGACAAAATAATCGTGATGGCAGGAATCCATATAATACTGTTGTATACATATTTCTGGTTGTATCAAAAACACAGATAGTAAGGTTAGTTTAAATTACATCAGATCTCGTTTGCTTATTATGACATTGTAATATTTTGAAGAACCCTGGTTAATGCTTTAGTGTTGATAATGTTACTGATAATGACAAGTACATGAGTTTACATATTGTCTCTTAAGCATCTAACATTGCAAACTGGGTTACTCGGATAACGATAAAGAAAAATGAAAACAAGGTTGAACAGTCATAGCACCTCTGGGTGGACTACCCTCATGTTCCATGCAAGGACATTATTCTGGCCGTTTTTGTTTTTATAGTCATATCTTAGCCACAGTCCTCTAAACGCTTAGGTTTCTTTATAACTCTACTAGATGGGGTACTCATTTACTGATTACACGTTTGGTTTGGTGTGGTTCTGTTGGTAGGTTCAGTTGTGCATTGAACTAGGTTGTCAGGTGCAATAATGGTATTGCTCCCTGCAGATCGATTGATTTGTGTGGCACTTTGGACTGCAGGTCGGATCACTGGTGTGGTGCTATGTGCAGCTGTGGGAGCAGTGAATCTGACCCGCTTTGGGGTGTCTGGTACAGTCATGTCCTTTAGGTGACTTCTCGTGCGAGGACGATGGATCCGTTCCAGGTTTCTAGGAGGTTGCCACAGGCTGCTGTCAGTGTTGCGGATATGGACACGTTGCCCAGGATAAAGGGTTGACAGTTCATATTTGGCAGTTTGGTCATAGTGCTGTTTCATCTGCTCGCCTTGGTTCTTCCAGACGCTGGCAATGCTCATCTTTACCAGGATCAGCCTGCTTGGTAGCATCGTCGTGATGGGCCTGTTGAGTAGGAGTTCAGCAGGTGACGGTAGTACACTGTCGACTGGGGTTGCCCTGATGTTCATCATGGCCTTGTGGAGATCTTCTCCCTCTTCTAGGCACTTTTTGACAATGCTTTTGATCGTGAGGACGTGTCTCTCGATGAAACCATTGCTTTTCGGATAGTGTGGAGAGCTTGTTGTGTGAATTATGGACCATTCTTTCACAAAATGTTGGAATGCTCGTCCTGAGTATTGGGGACCATTTTCCGTCATAATTTCATCAGGTCATCCAAACAGAGACATATACAGTTTTATCTTCTCAGCTACCACTTTACTAGATGCCGGTGTTGGCAATTCTTCTACAATGGAAAATTTTGAGTAGCGGTCTACTGTCAGGAGAAACAGTTTCCCGTTGGCCTCGAATAAGTCTGATGCAATGTATTGCCAAGGCTTCGCTGGAATTTTGTGTGATGTCATGGGTTGCTTCGGATTGGAATCCTGATGTGTTCCACAGGTAGGGCAGGACTTGCAAAGTTTCTCGATGTCTTTATTTATACCAACCCAATACACACTTTCACAGGCAAGACAGCGAGTTTTGTCGATGCCCTGGTGTCCATCGTGGAGTTGTTCTAGGATGTCCTTGGTCATTGACTCAGGAATGAGGACTTGGCGACCTTTGATGATGACAACAGATTCGATGGATAGTTCAGATCTTTCATTTTATCTGGCCATCCTTGCAGTATGATTTCTTTTAGGACACACAACTTGGAGTCCTTGGGAAGAACCACTTGCTTTTTCCCTGAAAAGTTGATTAATGCAAAATTTACTTGATCAACGGTCATCCAGTTCAATCTGGCTGGCATTTGCAGGATTTGGAAGTCTGCTCAGGATATCAGCCATCACCATTTGTGTTTCTGGACGATATGTGACAGTAAAATTGTAGCCCTGGATCTTGACCAACATTCGCTGTAGTCTTGGTGGTGCAGCATGCAGGGGTTTTTGGCATATTGTTACTAGTGGCTTGTGGTCAGTCACAACAATGAATGGTTTACCATACAGGTATGTATGATATCTCTGTATGCCATAGACAATGGCCAACATTTCACGTTCAATGTTGCTATATCGCGACTGACATTCTGTCAAAGTTTTTGATCCAATTGCCACCGGTTTTCCATCCTGTGTTAGGGCTACAACTAGAACTTTCTGTGACACATCCACCTCCAGCGTAACAGTTGTTTGAGGGTCATAGTATTTCAGGAAGGCATCTGTTGTAATCATGGATTTAAGTTGCTTGAAGCATCTTGAATGTGTTTCGTCCCAGACCTTGGCGTGTGTACAGGTTGCCAAAGAATGATATGCTACTTGTTTTAATGGAACATTTCTGGCTGTTGAAAACTAGCCCTTTTTCGGCAGCTCTTGTCATGAGGTTGTGTAGGTTTCAGTCATGTGCTGCTTCTGTTCGACCAACTACGGCAACGTCGTCAGCGATACTGATATGCGCAGACTATTGTCTTTCTTTGTGGTAAAGGCAAAACTTGAACACCAGTCAGTATATTCACTGACCTTGCGAAGGACTTGGTCGCAGACTAACTTGTCCAGTTCTGCTTTAAGTTTGTCCTTAATGTGGATGCTGCACTTTCTTGGTGGATCGATGAATGGTACTGCACAATTTTTCAGGTGCAACATCGCTTTCCCTGGGAAGTTCCCAGTGGTGTCAAACTGTGCTGGGTATGCCCTTTTTAACTGAGTGATGCCAACAATACGGTGTGTAGATTTCGATACATCTCTTACACCATCTATGTGAATCGTTACAATTTGGAGCTGCTGACTGTTGGGAAGACCGAGAATGGCAGGGCCTGGCACGTCGACAACATAAAATCTAGTGTTGATCCAGGTTGACGTTTTGTGTTGGCATGGTATGTTGATGGTGCCAAGACGAGGAATATTGTCACCACTGTATGATGTTAGCCTGACATTGGCTGCAGGTTGGAGCCTAGTGAGTGAATTTGCTGACGATCCATACATCTGTTTGAATGACCGCAGTGGCAAGGTGCTGCCAGACGCTCCAGTGTCGATCTTTAACTTCAAGGTATGTCCATGACCTCCAACATCGGACGTTCAGGTTTATATACGCCTCTTGTTGGAGCTGATCAACAATGATGTAGTCAAGGCATTGTGTGCTAATTGTTATGGCATGGAACTCCTTTTGATACGTGTTGTCATAGTGATTGTCATTTTCATGGTCAATGGCATCAACAGCTGCCTCATGGGTGCGCTTCTAGAACCCTGTACGCCGTTTCGGTGTGCCGCTCCTGTGCCTATGTCGTCCACGTCTGCTTTGGCTTCTCTGCCTCTTTTTCGTCTTTCGACAACATTTTGCCCAATGGCCCTTGGTGCCACAGGCTGAGCACCCCTCATAGTAGGCAGGACATTGGCGCGGCTTGTGAATGCTATCACAATTGGCTTCTCTGCCTCTTTTTCATCTTTCGACAACATTTTGCCCAATGGCCCTTGGTGCCACAGGCTGAGCACCCCTCATAGTAGGCAGGACATTGGCGCGGCTTGTGAATGCTATCACAATTGGACAGTTCTTAGTATGATGGCTCCTGTGGATGGCATCCCATCTGATACGGCTTGCTATTCCTAGTTGCCATTGCTTAAAATTTGAGACTCTCTTCCATGACCTCATCTTATTTCGCCAGCAGGTTTGCTGCATAGCCAATTGCGAAATGATTCATGTGGGGTGCTGGCGATAATGAGCTCTATGACACGCTCAGTGAGTTCGTCATCACTGAATTGACATTTTAATCCAAGTGTACGTGAACTGTTCACAAAGTCATCAATGCTCTCACCGGCTTTCTGTCTGAATTGCATGAGCTGAAGATGGTGAATAAGAAAGTTCACGTTAAGTTTCAGTTGGTCTTCAAAGAACTTCCATAATTTATCAGGTTTCTTTGTCATCCGCTGTTAGACCGCTTGCATTCAGACTCCGATGCAGATCTTGCGTGAATGTGCCGCATTTTCGTTCACATTTTCGTCCTCCATGTATAGTTCCATATTCTGTGGGAACAGAGACATCGCTTCACTAAGATCGGGATCAGTCCAATCCATTGTAGGGATTTTCGAAGTCATAATGACAAGCAACAGTGATGGCGCCAACAGCCACGTGTGTTCGTGCGCCATTAGTGTCGTGCTTCAACTCGCTCTGTTCGGCGTTGCCAGCTGGACCAGCATGGCAGACGTTAGATTTGGTTATTCTGCATTGATTTGTGTATATCCCACTGCTGCCACCATATTGTATTTCCTATGATATTCATTACAACAAGCGATGGGTTCTTGTTGACTAAATTTGTTTGTAGAGCGGAAATACACAATACCGCACTTGCGTCTACTGACTACATTTACCAAGCGCTAGTCATACAACAATGATCAGCCTAGTTGATGGACTTTTCACACAAGTCAGCTCAGATATTTAGGGTATTTTCAAACTTGTTATCAAAATGATGAATATTAAATTCACAAATAATCAAATGCCACTGTTATGAGTCAACAAATTTGTTATTTCAAGTCAAGAAAGTTTATTTACACCTATACAAAAAACTACACTTGTCACATACATACAAAGTCATACATATTGTTATGAGATGTACACTAGATGTCAGTACTAGTCAATATTTTTTGTACACCACCTGGTGGATTGTAGGTCGTTGGAATAAAGATGGCTAGACCCTGAACATGTGACTTCGTCATCTCTACACAAACTGTAGAAATAAGTAGTTCTGTTACAATCCACCAGGGGGATTAAAGCTTGAGAAAGCACATGGCTGACTTGTTTGTCATTCCTTCTCAACAAGATCCACAATAATACATGGTGGCAGCGGTCTAGAACCCGGACAACACATTTAAAACGACATGGGCCCTCCCCTATACGAAACAGAACCCCATGGAGGTGAGGACAGTTCTACTCCTGGTTCAAGCTCTGGAAATGGCGATGCTGCAGGCGCACCTAACATCACCCAGGCAATTGCAACACATGTCCATATCATCCATGTGCCGATGCCAGCACGTTTGGATGTGGTGCCTGCTACACAATATGCTGAACAATGGCCCAGATGGATCACTCGTTTCGAACGGTATCGTATTGCCTCGGGTTTGAAAGGAAAATCTGAAAATGATCAAGTTTCAACAATGCTTTATTCCATGGGAGATTGTGCGGACAACATACTCAAGACTATGTCCATAGATGAAACTAAATCCTCATATGAAGAGTTGGTCAACGCATTCAATGAACATTTCCAAAGTAGGAAAAACACAATTGCCGAGCAGGCAAAATTTAATAAAAGAGTTCAGCGACCAGGAGAACCTGTTGATGCGTTCATCCAAGACCTGTATAAACTTGCGGATGACTGTGATTATGGCCCCAAAAAAGACGAACTAATACGTGATCGTATTATCGCAGGAGTCATAAACGAATCACTTTCTGACAGGATGCAAAATGTTAGGGACAAGAAGCTCACACTCAAAGTGGCAGTACGTATGGCCCGCCAGCATGAAACACAGCAACAAAATTAGAGTATTCTTCGCGGAAACACCTCCAGCCCCAAGAATCAGTCAGTAAATTAAGTGAAGAAGCCTGGCCAAAAACGACACCAGCCTCAGAAAAACTCAAGAACTCAGTCAAATCACAGTTCACAGACAAATCACAGCTCTCAAGCTCAGTGAAATCAGGAGTTGTGCAAGTGGTGTGGCAGGCAGCCACATGCTAGACGATTATGCCCTGCCAAGTTGGTGAGCGTAATGGCTGGACGGCAATTGTTAAGATGAACGGCAAAGACACAAAGTTTAAATTAGACACTGGCGCAGACGTCACAGTTGTCGGCCAACAATGCATCAGTGACAAACATTTAAACTTCAACAAACAGCTGTTAAAAGGACCAAATGATGCAGACCTAGAGGTTATTGCGACGTTCACTGCAACGCTATCCTCAGCAGGAAAGCACATCCAAGAGACAGTCTATGTGTTGCCCAACCAATCAGTGCCCTTACATAGCCGACATGCATGTGAATAACTAGCCTTAATCACACATTCATCGACGGTGCATGAAGTCCAACTCGAAATAACAAAAGATAAGATCCGTACTGAATTTCCAGAGCTCTTCAAAGGACTTGGATGTTTAAAACGGGAATACAAGATAACTCTCAAAGAAAAAGCAAATCCATTTTGCCTGTATGCTCCAAGAAAAGTTGCACAACCCCTCTTGCCCAAGATCAAGGCAGAACTAAACAAAATGAAGCAACTTGGTGTTATTGATGCGATCACAGACCCGACTGATTGGTGCGCGGCGATAGTTCCTGTCCTCAAATCAAGTGGAGACGTGCGAATTTGTGTCGACCTTACGCATCTGAACCAGGCCGTACACAGAGAAATCCACCCAATGTCATCAGTAGATGAATCATTGGCAAAACTCGGAAGGAGCAAAGTGTTTTCAAAACTGGACGCCAACAGCGGATTCTGGCAAATCCCCCTATACACTGAGTCACAAAAATTGACAAGATTTATCACACCATTTGGGCGATACTATTTCAGGCCGCTTCCCTTTGGAATAAGCTCAGCCCCAGAAGTTTTCCAGCGCACAATGTCGGACATCCTCCACAACCTCGAAGGAGTTATTTGCCACATGGATGACATCTTGATCCATGGCAGGACACAGGCCGAACATGATTCCCGCCTAAAACTAGTGCTCACAGGCATTCGAGAGGCTGGCCTCACTTTGAACAACAAATGCGAATTTAACAAAACATCAATCAAATTCCTCAGACACATTATTGAGGATGGGTTTATCAAGCCTGATCCCCGCAAGATTGATGCTATTACCAAGTTCCCTTCCCAAACTTGTGTTGTGGAACTACCAAGATTCAATGGCATGGTGAACCAGCTCGGAAAATTCATTCCCCATTTAGCTTCGATCAACGCACCGCTACGACAATTGCTGCGAAAAGTAAATACATGGGAATGATGCCTCGGCACATGGCATTGGAGCAGTACTCCTTCAAGAACACCCTGATGGAAGACGGCCGGTCAGCTTCATTTCACGTTCCCTAACACAAGCGGAACAAAACTATGCCGTCATTGAAAAAGAAGCATTGGCTATATCGTGGGCTTGTGATCGCTTTGCTGAATATGATCTTGGACTCCTGTTCACGGTAGAAACTGATCACAAACCATTAGTTCCTCTACTCACTACGACAGACCTCTCAAAATTACCAGTGCGTATCCTACGCTTCAGACTTCGTCTCATGCGATATGCCCCACAGGTTGTGTACGTCACGGGAAAGTCAAATGTAACTGCAGATGCACTGTCAAGAGCCCCTGTAGAAAACCCTTCTGTCAATGATGAACAATTGGTAAACAAAATTAAATCTATGACAGCTGGGGTATCCCAACAATTGCCAGCATCTAGCAGTAGATTAGAGGAATTTCGAAGTGCCCAAAAGTCCGACAGCTTTAGTACGCAAATATTGCTCTGAAGGATGGCCCAAACACCCTCCGAATGACCCAAAAGTTAAGGAGTATTGGAACCAATGAGGTCACCTCACCACAATAGAGGATGTGCTGGTAATGGACTCACGACTCATCATTCCGTCCCCACTTCGTCCCGACATCCTCCATAGGTTACATGGAGGCCATCTTGGCATTACCAAAAGTCGTGCCCTGGCTTGGGAACTGGTGTGGTTGCCCAGTGTCAGCTGATATTGCCGAAAATATCATGAAATGTTCGGTGTGCCAAAAATCCAGACCCCCCACTCGGGAACCTCTACTCCCAACGCCCTTCCCAATTCGTCCATGGGAGAAAGTTGGAATGGACGTTGATTTTCAGGGACACAAATACCTTCTTGTGGTTGACTATTTCTCACGTTGGCCAGAGATCCGCAAACTGTCAGGTCTCTCGTCTAATCATGTCATCCAAGCAATCAAGGGTATTTTTGCAATTCATGGTATTCCTGATAAAGTCATCTCAGACAATGGCCCTCAATTTGCAGCTTATACTTTCACTGACTTTGCCAATTCTTATGGTTTTACCCCACACAAGTAGTTCACCCCTGTACCCCCAGGCCAATGGTGAAGCAGAGAGAGCTGTCAGAACCCTCAAAGAGTTGTTGTCCAAAAATGAAGATCCAACACTGGCACTGCTCACGTACCGTTCCACACCACTGGCTAATGGCTTCTCACCCAGTGAATTGTTGATGGGGAGAAAACTGCAGACTCGCCTTCCGATACCCAAATCTGCATTAGTCAAACGTACCACAACTGACGACATTGAAACAGTCGTGGAGAGAGATAAGAAAATACAGGGAGAAGTATTCGAAGGATTTTAACAATCGACATAAGAGTCAAAAATGATTTCCAAGACTTAGACCCCGGCACACCTGTGTGGATACGAGACCAAGACCGTGAAGGGTTTTTAGTTACCATGACAACCCCTCGTTCTTACATCATCGAAACACCCCAGGGTCAAGTGCGCAGATATCGATCTGCACTTGTCCAGGTGCAAACCCCAGTTGATCCTGATCCCATATCAACCAAATCCATCTGACCAGCCGGTCCTCCAGACCAACAAATTGTCCAACCGGATAAAAACACCCGTCCAACAAGGTCAACGCACCGTCCAACAAGGTCAACATTGTGATTACAAGACAAGATCTGGCAGAGTGATAAAATCAAAGACTTGTGATTGTTGTGTTGATAAATAATTGAGATAGACAACAATGCTCTGCCTAATGTGCCAACGACTCTGCTTACTGACTTTATCATGCAAGATCAGTAGTGTATTTCATGAGAATCAGTATCAGATTATATTCTGTTAGCTTAATAGAAGTTGTTTGTTAACTTTAAAGTTACCACAGATTAATTAGTTATTCTAGTCGCACATATATATACATATGTTAACAGATCATGTTACCTGTAATATTGTTAATTCGCTTAACTACATATAACTAGAGTAAAAAAATATATGAAATTAAAGTTCTGTTTAACTATCAAGATACCCTCACAATCTTAAGGGGGAGATGTAGAAATAAGTAGTTCTGTTACAATCCACCAGGAGGACTAAAGCTTGAGAAAGCATATGGCTGACTTGTTTGTCATTCCTTCTCAACAAGATCCACAATAATACACAAACCAGCCTAAAACATGGTGTCAGCAGTGGGATGGCTAGACCCTGAACATGTGACTTCGTCATCTCTACACAAACCAGCCTAAATATAATAGGATTGGTGTGGTGGGGGTTGACCGATGAACAGAAAAAAATCAAATAAATGATCATTTTAAATTAGAACTAAACAAAAAGAAATACATGTTGTTGACTGCTGTTAAGTAATAAATGTAATATTTTGAGCTCAGGTTAAAAAAAAACCTCCATGCTCAAACTGACTAGCAAAATATTTGTGCATTCAACAAGGTAAGGGTTTGTCAGAGGCAGCTTAATGTTGCCTGCTGTATTAATACAGCAAGAGTTTACAGTTAACTTTTTGGTCCATCATGCCTCACGAAATGCTACATTGACAGAATAATGCCTGGCAGTTGTCCAATGATCCCTTCATGTACTCAAGATCTCGAAGGAGTTTGGTCACCGGCATGGTAAATCTCCCCCCACCCCCTCCCAATCGGAGCAGCAGTTGCGGAAACGAACCGCTCCTTCAGTCAGCGCACCCTATCCGTTGTATGCGGCTGGACATCATTGCGAATAGGATTGCACCTCCACATATAAAGGGCGAGTTGCCCGAGGGGAATCTTGTTGACCTTAAATTTCTGCCCCTATAAATATATATATTCCACAAGGGATGGAAACCCAGATTGACAAAAAAGGGAATTTCAGGAATATGAAGACTGTTGTCCCAAACCAGCAAAAGAGCACATAAGATCCAAACAGCGACTAGGGTTCACTATCTGTCCTTGTATGGTCGAAAGTCAGTAACTACTGCCAGGGGGATACGCAACATTCAGCATATATGCTCCTTCACATGGACTTGCGCTAGCACCAGAGGAAAGTGTCCGACCTTGAATTGTTACAACAGCGTCAGTAATTGCTGGGTACTCTCCTGCTCAGACAAGTAGATCGGTGCACTAGAGCAGTCTCCTGACGAGTTTTGCACCACAGAATGGGGGCACCCAGCTCCCCTTCAACCATGGCACCTACTTCAGACACCACACTCTAGGCAAGCGATGAAAAAATGCCCAAGTACCCCCTATGCCCACAAGTACACACTCACACTACTTGCTTCAAACAGCTCAGACCCGCCAGACCTGTACTGAGGTGACTGGGCCGCATGGCGGAATGCCACTGACCAACACAGTTGCTTTCAAACTTGGTGGCCCAGATCTTGGTCAAGCAGTCACATCCTGTCTCTCGAACTCCATTTTACTTGTGATGGTGTAGGAAGAGGGTTGAGCTCTGGTTAATCCCGCTCCCTCCCTGGCTACACCAATCAAGGCATGACGGGTGGAAACTCAGCGAGAAGTGTATGCTCACAAAAAATGAAGGAGGAAGTTGATGAGTGACGAATTGCAGGCCATTACCCGACTCCATTTTCACCTTTAAATACAGTCAAAAATCCGCACCCTGCCTACTCCACAACTTCTCATCAGTTGCAGTTACCTGTTTATATGGTTTACTCACAGCTTTTTTAATTGAAAATTATGTGTGCATCTGTTGTTTACAGTTGCCATTGTGACATATAGGCCTGTTGAGGCCAGGCAGTATTACAATAGATGTATTTCATGGAATCATAATAGGTTATTTCATGGTTATTTGCATGTCACAGATACACAAGACTGATGATAAGCAGTTCACATAGATTGTTAAAATTTAAGCATCCGGTTTAAATTCAGAAATTTGGGCGTAGGCATAGTTCAGCACTTTGACCAAATCAAGAAAAAACTGGCCAAAAACGTTTGTGTTGAAGGATGTGGATCCAGACAATGGTGAGAAAACATATACAGCTTCTGCAAACTGGATCGCTTCACCTTTCTTGCCATTCACCATCCTTAGAATATGAGCCTCCATGGAATTTATAATGACTCCAAACACTTCAGTCTGATGAATGCCTGCACCCAACATTTCCTGATACAGTTGTGAAATTTCAGAATGAGATAAACTTTGCTGAGATGATTTTATCTCAGTAACTAGTAGGTACTTGGGAAAGCCAGCCTCATCCCTGGAGACCACAACAGTATCAGGATAAACGAAACCAGAATAGTCTCCCAAACTGGCAACACTACCATCCACACTTCCAGCCACACAACAACTCAGGCTAGTAGATGCATATTCAGGTGAACCCGCGGGTGGAATTGCATCTCCAAGAATATCCTGAGCCATGGGCCTTAGCTGCATGTTCATTTCTTTTTGCCTGATGTCTCTTCCAAATTCAACTTGGTTAACCGGAAATCCTTCGTGTTTTTGTGTTGATGTTCCAACATTCAAAACAAACACATCTCTTGAAAGCTTTGGCCCAAAACATACTGTTGAAGAAAGTTTCAACATAGTTTCCATAAAGCGACACCCCTTAGCATTAGTCATATGATGAATAAAAGCAGAAACCATATGTTGAAATAAATCATCTGAAAGGCCAAGCACTGAATGACGATAAACAATTTCATCTTGGTCTTTCTTCTGGTCATCTGTAAAATAAAGAAAGGATTTATGTAAGAATAAGAACATGATTAGAAAAATAGCTCTGCACAAGCACCTGTATTCACTAGGGGGCATGGATGATAATATATTACCAAAGAAAATACCAAGAAGCGCCACTCCCCATACTTTACATTGTAAATGCTGGGCCTACTCCCCACAGAATTCCCAGCAGGTAATTCTGGGAGTAGTAGGCGCAAACTTCCAACACCCCTGTTGGATAATAAAATTCATCCAGAAATGTCCAGTCCAGTGCATAGTATTGCCAATTTCACATGTACAACACATTTAAAGGTCATTTCCACATGATTTGATTGTCATAATGGGCGAATGGAGCTAAATATTTACCACATTTACGAGGTCAACAAGCACCAAAATCTGAACACTACGATGTCCATATCATGGCATGTGACGTCATAATTGTTGCCTATTGTTTTATGTTTGTGACATCATTAGCTCACTTAACAAACTGCTCCTTACCCCAGCTGTCTTATATCGTATAGAATATCCAATTATTATCATACAAGGAATATCGATACAACATTTGAGTTCTGAACATTTGTTTTTACAAACTACTACAGAGGACGTTGTAGTCCAAATCTACCATGATGACACCTAGTGCGTAATAACCAAACTAATGGGTGCCAAACACCGTTAATTTACCTTTCTCCAGTGCCTCATTACCACCATCATCATCTTCATCATCGATCTTCCTTTCTGCATCTCCAGAACCACCTGCTGCATAAGAAAATAAATACAAAATTAGCTAGTAAATCTCCCCATGTCTCTTCAATGAATCTTTTGCCCTTTTGTTATATTCCATATGAAGGATAATCCACCTTTCAGCTATACCATTCTGGATTAAAATTATGTTGACAGTTCTGAGTTTGATGGCTTTTAACATTAGATTTCCAACTCTGAAATTGATGGTCAATTAATTGAGTTTCTACAGAAAAACTGAAATTCTTGATAATGTTTATGTTATGAAATGAGTCAAAACACGCTGATAGAATTGTATAAACTTAGGAAACATGAATCAATTTCTTTTGTAAATTGGAGGTAAGCTACCTTACACGATACTACATCAAATCAGCTGTATCATTCAACCAAATCTTTGGTGTATAAATGTCAAAATTGTAAATATGTAAACAAATAATTTTCAACTAGGTCGTTTGGCTTTGAATAGACAGTAAACAGTGTTGTTGAAGAGAGACAGAACAAGAATATTTGTTTAATAATGTTTACAAATTTCAGTTTAGATCAATACCTTTTTAATAATTCTTAGACCTACAGATACAATTTAAATATAATTTGTTTTTATGCTGTGACAATTTACATACTAGGTCCCGTGGGTTGGGAAATTTGTGGCGTGGGTTGCTAAACACCTCTAAAGCAGTCACAATATGCTGTTGGAGATGCCATAAAATACAGGCAAATAATAAGGTATTACTGTACAAAATTTCATTAGGGTAAGTGCATTAGTGTTAGAGTTCTGCTCCAGAAATGAAAGTTCTAATAAATCTATAATATAGCTTTTGCAATGAACCCAGGAGCTGAACTTGGTACAGCAATGCCAAAAAAGTGAAGATGGCAGAGAGACAGAGAAATTGATATAAAAACTTCCTGTTTTATTAAAAAAATACCTCAAGGCTGTTCCATTTAAAAAACCCCTGCCCAACTAAACATTTTTTTTCTTCTATTTTCTTTCAATACTTTTTAACAGGGCAGGATATATAGTTACCTTCAGCAGAAATTTCCAGGTGTTGTTCTCCTTCTTGAAACCCTATGGAGAAAATTAAATTAATTAATTTTAGAGAGCAGATCATTGGGAAGAATACAGGCAAAGGCCCACTGTCCGTTAAAATGACAATGTTCAAGCTAGGCCATTTGAGCATGGCGCCGTGCCATGCCTGGTGCCCTTGCCCGTTTTTGTCAGAGCCATGCCGAAATATTTTTGGGTTTAGTGCAGTATAGCGGACCCAAATTTTTGCCCATATTTGGCGCCCATTAAAAATTAAATTATATCAAATATTTCACAAGTTTGAAGTTCTAGCACAATTAAATTAACTTTTGGGTGTAGAAGAGCGGGGGCTTGGGGGCAGGAGCCCCCAAGAAAAAGCCAAAATAAACGCTGCCTTTACCGTGATGATGAAAACCGCCGTCATAAATACATTAGTTTGTGACGTCATACATAGATTTCAAGCATTTTTACGTCATAGGCTTGGCAATGAGGCTTGTTAAATATGGTCATAAATCTGGGTCCGCTATACTGCACTTTTTCCATTTTTTTTTTGGGCTTTTCAACTAGATGACGCCCCTTGCCCCATAGATATGACTCTATCTAGGTGCACTAATATTCTTGTCCGCCATGCCTAATTCAAATCCTAGCTGGAACACTGTATGACATGATGACTCTGCCAGTTGCAAATATGGCCAGTCTTGCTGATTAGTTGTTCCACTGATATGAGACACAAAAACTAAGTCATCCATACTAAAGTTGCCACATATAAATTTTAGTGCTCCTTTATGGCAAGTCAAATGAATGAAATTTCAGTACATCAATGTTATAAAAACAATACCTTTCAAAGAAGTTCCAAATGCAATCTTACTTAATGATTATTATTCCTTCATAATAAAATTCATATAAATCATTATGAAATCCTATGATACTTACTCCATCTATTTTCTTGTTTCTGATTCCGATGTAAAATCAGGATCCCATTAGCTTTGGATATTGTGTGGAGAACGTAATTGATGGATTCAGCCCTCAA
The DNA here is from genome assembly GCA_932294295.1 of Alitta virens. Classification (NCBI taxonomy): domain Eukaryota; kingdom Metazoa; phylum Annelida; class Polychaeta; order Phyllodocida; family Nereididae; genus Alitta; species Alitta virens. The sequence goes on along the minus strand of OW028583.1, from coordinate 31,626,469 downwards.
GCAATCTTCTTTTATTTCAACATCAGGGACGGGACACCCTTGTCGCGGTCGATCGATGCTTATCCTTGTTCTATCTGTGGGATACAAATCGGTTCCTGACAACTTCCACACAGACAATGGTATATGAGTTAGCGAATCCACTTCCAGAGTAGTGTCCTCAAACCTCTTATAAAGATCCAACTCCAGTTTAACAAGGTTTAAGGATGGGACTGAAATTAGTAAAATATCAAAATAACAAACAGCAAAAGAAAATATATAATAACTTAATACTTTTAAATTATTTGCGAGAACACCTGACATATTCATGACAAGAGATGTATACATGGTACATTCAACATTTCAACAAGGACACGCAACAAGTTGAACAACATTCAACAAACAATTGAAACATGTCCGAAGTGAACCCAGTGTCAGAGGGAATACAGGTCAATTCGTCGACACGCAAATTCGTTGACACATTTGAAGACCTGATACGTACATTCGTTGACCAAATTAACTCGTATAAATTTGGGAGACACAAAGTCGTTGTCAAACGTTTTACCACAACAACCAACTCGTTGCCCAATGACCATTTCGTCGACACACACTTAATCGCTCTGTTAATAAAGCTTCCACAGTGGTAAACTTGCTACTCATACATTTGTATAAATGAGATCTATAAAAGGATGTCCATAACATTTCTGTACTCCCAAGTATTTACAGAGATAATACCATAAAACCGCGATAGAGGGGGGCAAGGGGAGACCGACGGCCGGGAAACAGTTAGCAGAACCAACTCGTCGACATGTCAACGAGTTAGCATAGCCACGATTTTCTGTCAACAAGATGGTAGGGCCGAGTAGATAGCTTGGCCATTACCTCAACAGAGATTGAAATGAATGGGCTCGTCGGTCCGTCTAGGGCCGAGGGCCTTAATTGTCAACGACTTTGCCGTCCTCATGTCAACGCCAACGGGTTGGTTGTCAACGAAATGGTTGTCTACGAATTGGCTGTCGACGATTTTGCGTCTCGACGAATTGACTCGATACTGTCAGAGGCTCAGAGCCATAGAGATACACAGAAATGGAGAGGAGGCACCATATTAAACAGTGTAAACTAGGTGTAAACCAGAACACTCGAAACTACTAACCTTGGCTTGAAGGCTTTAAAGGAAATAATTTGGCTTTGCGGCCCCATCTTCGTGATGTGGAAGGTGTCAAATGTTGACTTGAAGATTGTCCTCGTCGTGTTTTGGCCATAGTATATAATCCTCGGTGTTTCCTCCCAGGACTTGAATGAAGACTTCCAGTTGCTTTACTCTTCCCCGCCACGAGTTCGTCACAGCTGAGCCAAAACAATCACACAACAATGGCGGGAAAAAGTCTGTAAAATGCGGAACATGCTGAGCCTACGTACGGACCGGCGTTAAACCAATGCTGGAGCAGAGACTGTGTAATATTATACTAGCTAGTACCACACTCGTGAAATAATTTTAAAAAATATTTCAGAATTTTATTTTTAAATACGGTTCTAGAATTTTGCAACACGCAAGCAGAACACACAGCACATAGTAATAAAACCACCATTTGTAACTAATTAATTAAGTAGCAATAATTACTAATTCTGCCCATGGCTGCATCAAACCAGTAACCCCACGCCCTTGGCCCAGTACATTTTATTTAAACTAAGGGGTCCAGCAATATTTGAATTAGTCAACTCTCCCCTCCCTCCGCCCCTCAAGTGCAATTTTTTTCAGGATCCGGCCTTGCATACACTCGGTGACAGTGAAATTCGCCACGACAACAAATCGCCCTAAAACATAATTATACACCTTGCAAGTTCATGATTTGTTAAAACCAATTGTTTACATCATTGACAATGTTTTATCACTCTGACAACCATCATGTTAATTGCACTTCACTTTAAGTGTCGAATCTCGTTGTCGTGGCGAATTTCACTGTCACCGAGTTTATGTCAGTCACATAAGGCCTGGTCTATTTTCGCATCCATCATGGCCTGGATTAAAACTTTGATTTAAATTTGCTATTTATTCAAAAGTGTCATCCTTAAAAAAAAAACAATAAAAAACATTTATGTCTGTAGCTGGCTGTGCCGAGAACTCAGTTTTGACTGACAACAAAGTCATCGGGTCAGGTTGGAATTGTCATTTATTGCAATGACGAAGGATGACATCAGGTGGTAACTGACAGTGATAATACTTGAATTTATGTGTCAGTCAAAAGGTGGGGGAAGTTAACCGGCCCACCAGAGTAGATAGAAGCAATAACATACAGATCAAAATGAACAGGTTAAATGACAAGAAAACATACAGATCCAAATAAACAGGTTAAATGACAAGAAACAGGTAAGGTAAATAATGACAATTACAGGATCCATCCATGATAACAGACCAGTAAAACACTAGACTAGGACAGTAATTCATTGGTATATATATAAGACTAGGAAACACTAGGCTAGAGCTAATAGAGATTACAATATACCAGATCATGAATAGCTGACTACAAGTACAGCAAAATTGCATGCGTCACATGACACAAATGCGACACAGAGCATTTAACGGAGCAGGGACCTTACATTATGAAAAGTGACAAATGGGAGTGGCGGGCGGGAAAACTTCAGTCTGATTTTTAGTCTGTTTGGCGTGATGGCGTTCGTAAACACAACTGCTGCGCATGCATGGATCGAAGCGCCACCATGCCATAAATAGATTTCCCGCTGTGCCGAGAACTCAGTTTTGACTGACAACAAAGTCACCGGGTCAGGTTGGAATGGTCATTTATTGCAATGACGAAGGATGACATCAGGTGGTAACTGACAGTGATAATACTTGAATTTATGTGTCAGTCAAAAGGTGGGGGAAGTTAACCGGCCACAGTTCGAACAGAACACCCCACCTGACAGGTGCAGCCAGCAGACAGACGAAAGGTAAGGGGAGACTCAGCACCAGCTGACAGCCTCCGGCAAGATTGGGGGAGAAAGAAAGGTGTCGCTGGAATATAGCTCTGGCCCAGCGCCTGCTGACGGCACAGAGGTTGACCCAGCCTAGACTAGCAGCACTTAAGAGGGGCTCAGCACCAGCTGGCAGCCCGATAATTGTGATTGGCGGGAGGGTCTGGGCCCAGGCCCTGCTGACAGCCCATGAAAAATAAAGAAGAGAAAACAGGGGAGCCTAATGGCTGGACTTGATGGTGGACGGAGATGGCTATGGACGGGAAATGGGCAAACAGTGGATAGTGCTGGAAAGACAAAGAATGCTAATGGCCAATATCCATTTGCGGGAAATCCTCCGTAGTTAATGGCTGTTTAGGCCGCCTTGATGGTTGGAACGGTGAGGGGCATGATGACGGGCCGAGGGTTATGGGGCACCTTTACCAGAGGTACCGGAGGTGGCCTCCGAGGTAAGGTGGCGGAATCGGCAGTTTTCTTTGTCGCAGTTGCCGTCATTCCACTGTTGCCAGCAAACGCCTTCAGGGCCCCTACGCATGGGTTTACTGCACGAGTTGTCTTCGCTGGCATTGGAGCCAGGTTGCAAGGGCAGGTATAGTTCCTGGTTGATTGCACCCCATGACATGGATGGGTCCTGAGCTTTGAGGTGGCGAAATTGGGAGTCATAAAACAGCCACCATTGGAGGGGGCACCTGCGGGACAGGCTGCGAATGACATTACTTGAACAATGTTGGGGCCTGATGGGGGTGACGTTCAGAGAATACTGCAGCAAATGTGATGAAAAGATCAGTCCACTCGAAAATATTGTGGATTCGGGTGGACCTCGAGTGGGAAGATATGGCCAGTGTTTGTTGGGATTGGCCGTTACCAACTGTGATGGAGAGGGGCGGCTCAGTGGTTGAAGTGCCCAACGAGGTGAGCTCGACAAATTCTCCAGCCCAAATCCTCGACTTTATTTTTGGGGCTATGCTGGCACCCAAATGGAGGGTCATAGGACAGAAAGTAGGTTGGTCACTAGCCTCAGGGTTTGAGAAGGACTGACCAGCATGGAGGAGCCCGAGGTTAGGATCGTGCCGGGGGTGGTCAGCAATGGAGACATTCGGCAGGGGTGCAGGAGGTGGTGGCACTGTTGGTGACCTCAGAGCAAAGTGTAGACAACGTTGCCTGGTCGAGGTGTTGGCAGGCTTGCGGAGCAGAGACTTCCTGTTGCGGCTGTGGGACATCCTGCTGTGGTGGGGACGGACAAGGCCTGGTGGTTGGATCGGCCGAACGGGCTGATCTGGTGGCCGAGCGAGCTGGGGCAGGTAACCGGTCTGAGTCTGGGGAGTGGTACCGCTGAGGCCGCTTGGTGGGTCTCCCACGTCTGGTGGGGGGCATCTGCAACACAGAAAACGGCACAGAAAAGGCAAGATTCATAGCCAAACATACAGGTGTAGGTGTAAAGGCAGGCACATAACTGCGAGCAGCAGAAACAAAAACGGGGACAACCAAATCGTCGTCGCAAAGGAGAACCTGAAATATACTAGAGACTGGAAAAACACCAGCTCGTCCTTGCATATTCAGGGTACAAAGCCCACATTTAAGGGCAACAACATAACGAGTGCACAATGATGGCAAGTAAACCAGGACCTGAAATATACTAGAGACTGGAAAAATACCAGCTCGTCCTTGCATTATCAGGGTAAAAAACCCACATTTAAGGGCAACAACATAACGAGTGCACAATGGTACAAATAAACCAGAACCTGAAATATACTAGAGACAACAATTTACGATTGGTGCGTTGACAGTTGCAAGTTGGGAAATTTCAGGACGCACTTGGTCCGACGAGTCCACAACTTAAACTTGAGACAACACAACAGAATGAAGTCGTAGATGCCGCCAATGAGAGTACAATGATTAGGATGACACAAGGGTGCCGTGGCCTGCAATGGTGAAGGCAGGACGCAAGAAAAACAAGGGAAAAGTTCAGAAAAACTTCAGTCCGATTTTTAGTCTGTTAGGCGTGATGGCGCTTGTAAACACAACTGCTGCGCATGCGCGGATCGAAGCGCCATTACACCATAAATAGATTTCCCGCTTGAAATCTTCATATATACATTCTTATGTTATTCAAGATTTCTTGTCATGTCAATAACTTGCTATACTAATTATTTTGTACTACACTTATTACTTTATCACTTAAAAATTAAAACCTCAAACCCAACTACGGTCTATGTTGTGTTTCCAAGCCAATATATATATATATATAATATATATATATATATATTCAGGTTAAGCTCAGTATTTAATAAAAAATGTATTCACATTTAATAATTGATTGCTGTTATCTGTTACAGTGCATTTGTCTTTGCAGCAATCCTCCTCTCATGATTTAATTGATGGCCGCAATCTTGCAGCATACAGACTAAACTAGCATGGAAATGCGCAAAATGGCACGTAGGCCAGGGCAGCATACACGTAGAGAAAAAGCAGAGATAAATACCCTATGGAAAAATATAGCAATGATGGCATGCATAGAGGCATATAGGCCTATACGTTGAACCTGACGATACCTACGTACATAGGTACTAGTGCAAGGTAGACATGTCTGAGTTAGCAGGCCTACACGTGGTAGGCGTAACAAGTCTGCACTTGCTTATGACAATATTTATTATTTAATTAGCATATAAATAATCCAAAGAGTAAAACTCCAGATTGTCCTTTGAACAACTGTTGAATTGTTCAAGTGCAAGTAAAACATTTATACAAGTCACATGGTCAATTGCCCCAATTGTAATTCATCTGGTCATTTTAATAGAAAGAAGTAGTAATTACATTTCTGCTGGACAGGTCTGATCCAATTGGATCCAATTGGCGGTGTTTCCCGCCATTTTTGCCGGTCCAGCTACAGGCCTAATTTACTGGCTTCAGTAGACACAAATAGCTCCCTGTATTATTTATTATAACCGGCCATCTAAAAATGCTTACCTGCTAAATTAAGACCATTCTGCACCCTCTTACCTGAACGGAGACGAAATGGTACTAGCAATCATTCAAATTCAGTTGAATTCGGCGGAAATGCACTTTCTGCGCGCCTAGAATGGTGAATTCGGCGAAAAAAAGAGTAAAATCGTCGACTGTAAGTAATCAGCCTGGATAAAGTCCTAATTGCAATTGCAGAGTTGCTTCATCTGATTCAATACATGCTATCTGTGATCATTACATTTCCTAGTGGAATTTGGATTTTGAATCTTTTAATCTAATCGAAACCGCGACATTTCCCGCCACTTTCGCCGAGTAATTCTGTTGACGCCCACCAGGGGCGCTGCAATAGATCCCCCAGCGGGCTGCGTTGTGGGCTACGTCCTTGATTCGCGCAGGGTTCCCCCAATGGGAACTGGGGTGTATGGGACCAAACTAAGTTGGAACAGAGATAAAGCCCTTATCTCTAGTTGGAATGAGTGAATAACACAAATGTAGCGTAAGATTGAAGTGGTCAGTAAGGCAGCGTGTGGAAAAACGGCAACCTTGCTGACTGGGGGCTTCCCCCGTTGCAGGGATTCCTTTGATGACGTCATACGGACGTCTCGGGCAATGGCGAGAGCTGGGACAAAGTGGAGGGCAAAACGAGTGTAGAAAGTGGCTGTGCGTAGGATAATGGAGGCACGAAACACGCTGAAAAGCAAAAGGAGCATGTAAAAGGGGAATATGTAGCATTAAACCACGGGATGTAGCGGAAGATCCCATGTAAGTTGTGTTATGACAGATCGTACGGTTTTGCCCCAAGGCGATGTCATCTCACGAGATCGATGTAATAACAAAACCTCTGCCCCTCCGGGGGCAGAGCTAATAAGTAGAAGAACTTGTAATTGATTTATCTTGTCTTTTAACATTAATATAATAATAATTTATTGATAAAACACAAGACACACACTGAGAAAACAAATAACCACAGTACAGTGAATTAATTTTAATTAAAAATAGTAAAATAATTAATTTTAAGTAAAATAATTAAGTGAATTCATAAACTGGTAGAGCTTGCATTTGCGAACAAAACAAGGTATGTAACGTTTGCCTGCCACTTAAAGACGCTAAGTTATTCCACATTAAAGTATGCGCCGAATTCACAAAATTTACGCGCCAAATTCGATGTCACCAAATCATTCATGGGCGATAATCGGCAGAGGGCGCTTCAGCATAACAAAGTGGCGGCCCCTGGTGTTTAGTGGTAGCTTCGGCACACATGGCGGAATTACACGAAGGCTAGAAACGAAGATGGACAGAGGCAGACGAAGCGGGCAGTGTGGACAGAAAATGAAGATTTTAAGAAATATACTAGATAGATTAGCCCAGGAATCGGTGACAAAGACGTACAAGGCCCCCACTAGAGATCGGTAATGCCGACAGGACCGTACATGTCTGCATATATGCTATATTCATGCTTGAGACGAGACACGAAGCTAGCCCATTGGATTAACATGTAAAATCGAATTTGCTGCTCGAAAAGTGGCTAACCGGAAGCATTACGCGGAAACGGTTCCAAAGAGCAACTTAAAGAATGGCGTACAGCCATTAATTACGTTATCAGAATACTGCCATATTAGAGATTGATGTTCACAAGGTCTTAAGAAACATCTGACAGATGAACAATCTGTCTTTCCAGCAATCTTCATCTCATGAATAGAGAGGCGGTCACAATCTTGCAGCATGCAGACAACATCATGTTGTCAGAATACTGTCATTCTAGAGACAGATGTTTGCAGTCTTAAGACATATCTGAAAGATGAACAATCTGTCTTTCCAGCAATCTTCATCTAAAGAATAGAGTGATGGTCACAATACTGCAACATTCAGACTACATTATGTAAGCAGAATTTTGCCATTCTCAAGACAGAAGTTCACAAGGTCATAAGACATATCTGACAGATGAACATCCTGTCTTTCCGGCAATCCTCATCTCTTGAATTGATGGTTGCAATCTTGGAGCATACAGACTAGATTGATAATTTATAAGAATACTTCTATTACAAGGAACATTGTCCTGACTGAAATGCACTTTAAAAACTCTGCACAATGGATAATGAAGTCTAAATATTGATGCATGGCTTTCATTTATAAATACTTTCATAAGTAAACACACAAAATTGCCACTACTAAACAATGCTAAATGGAATTCCACACCATCTTGGAATGAAATCCAATCCAATTCTCCTCTTGATGCCACCGCAGCATCACATCTCCCCCTGCGTGGCTGTCTCGCTTCCGCCACAATCTACAAAAATTTAGATGTGGGATTACCTAAGGATCCTATTTCATAAAACAAGCAAAGTTATCGGGAGGCCCCCCAATCCCCCTGGTTACGCCACTGTCAACAGACCATCACACTTGGGTAATGACGATTGCTTTGTTAATGTTCTAAAGTACATTAAATTGAAACGCTGCATCTTGAAAAGATGGAAAAATTTCTCAACTTCATTAAAATCACATGCTGACAATTGCAATTGATCAGCATTTTCACAAGAATCATATATATGCACAGTATCAGCCAAATCAATGATCTTTTATAAATGACAAATACAACTGGCAGAAAGAACATACGTTTTATGAAATTCACATGCTACCAAGTCCTAGCATTTTGAGAAGCAAATTACTTTGCCAATATATTAATTTTGCCTTGACAGTTTAATATTGAACCTGTAATTGAATAACAAGGCATGTTTTTAAAAAGCTGACAACTTTATTATTAATGCCAAGCTTACCATAGAGCAAATAGGCTGATAATCCACCATGGGAGCTATGCAAAGAAATCTAACAAATATGATATCACTATTTTATTTTTATCGACTCACATATGATAAGTTAATAATAATAATATATCTATCAGCACATTTTTGATAGTGACATTAATCGAAATAAGTAATAAAATTAGTCAATAAATTTGATTTACAAGAACTGATTACATAACCTTGAAGTTAAACAAAATATGCCAATCAATATTGGTATAACATTTTGTCACGTGACTCCCCTGAGTCTGAGAATTCATTATGCCAACATCGAAAGAGCTTGACCGAACTTTCAGGAAAAAAAAGCTTTTGCATGACAATAAGTACAGTGTATATTACATTTAATATATTTGTACTTTTTATAACAACATCAACCATTAGTGTTTCTGTTAAGCACCAAAACGAGCTTAATCATACACAATTCCAAAACTTTAGGTCTCCAGTGTCAATGGTTTAGAAGATACAGCATTTGAAATTTTATAAATTTTTTGTGGAAAAGCACAACGGCACGAGTTTCCCAGTTCAGACGTCCATATCTCTCTTATTTTTCATAATGTAAGCATGAAATTTTGTACCTAGAGTAAAGAAGTTGTATTGAAACCATGTATTCTGTTACATCAGGGCTATTGGTGATATTTTTCAAACTTTAATGCTCTGAAAAAAGGGTGAAAATGGGAAATGTTGCAAAACGAGACTTTCTTTTTTGCAGGGCTGTGTGGAATCTATGCAAGAATAAGAGCTCATATTTATTTTCTTGCTTCTTATGGTCCACCTGCACATATATGAATGGCCAAAACCACCTTATTTGCAAAAAGATGGAAGCCAGAGTAGTTTTAAAAAGACAAATAATATATGATTGTGAAAAAAACCCTTTATTCTAATGTAATTTTGACCAACAAGAGAGTTCACCATCACTTCCATATTTTTTTCCCAATATCACACACATCTAGTGGTCTTCTGGTAAAAATAGCATAAATTCCACACAGCCCTGCAAAAAATAAAGTCTCGTTTTGCAACATTTTTCGTTTTCACCCTTTTTTTAGAGCATTAAAGTTTGAAAAATATCCCGAATAGCCCTAATGTAACAGCATACATGGTTTCAATACAACGTTTTAACTCTAGGTACAAAATTTCATGCCTATATTATGAAAAATAAGAGAGATATGGACGTCTTAACTTGGAAATTCATGCAGTTGTGCTTTTCCAAAAAAATATTAAAATTTCAAATTGCTGTATCTTCTAAACCATTGACACTGGAGACATAAAATCTTGGATTTTTCCATTAATTATATAGACCTACAAATGGTAATTTTTGTAGTATTATGATGATCTACGATCGATGTATGTTCCGCTTGTTACGCTGCGCACATATTTTATGTCTACCGGCGCATGAGCTGTTCTTGGCTTCTGAATAAAGAGATACAACATGGTGGCAGCGCCGTGAAATCCACGTGTCTGAAAATCGTCAAATTCTCTGAAAAAGTCCATTAGCAACAGTCAACAGCAATGGCAAACTACCAAGTACCTCACCTGGACCAGTTCTCCTTCGACCCGCGCGATTGGAAGGCGTGGGCAGCTCGTTTTGAACGGTTTAGAGTGGCGTCCAAACTACAAGTTGGTGTGGGCGATAATCCAGACAATTCGGAGATTATTAACTTGTTGATTTACTCAATGGGAACCAAAGCAGAAGACATCATGCTGTGCTTCAAACTTACCGAAGCCGAGGTAAAGAAATACAATGTAGTCATGAAGCGGTTTGATGATCATTATCTTCCGAAACGGAATATCATCTACGAGCGAACACAGTTCAATAAACGTGTCCAGTTGCCTCAGGAAACGTCAGATTCATTCATCACTGATCTACACAAGCTTGTTGATACATGTGAGTACGGTGCCATGTGAGATGAACTATTGAGAGACCGCATTGTAGCCGGTATGAATGATCTGGTCTTGTCTGAGAAATTACAGCTCGAGGATGCTAAAACATTGACTCTTGACAAAGTTATTCAAAGAGTGAGAACCTCCGAGCAAGTACGCCAGCAATGCCAAGAAATGAGGAGTAAAATTGACAGTTCAAATGTTAATGCTGTTTCCCATACGAGGAACTACAAATCCAACGATCGCAAGCCCAAGTTTGTCCAGCAGAGACAACAACAACCGCAGACCCACAAGTACCAGGCCCAGAGCAAGCAAAGCAACAGCAGTAACCGCTCATTCAGTCGCAGAGACAACTCACGTAAATGTGGACAAGATCCCCATAATCGTAAAGACTGTCCGGCACATAACTCGCGTTGCAGAAAATGCTCCAAGAAGGGACACTGGGACGTTGTCTGTCGCTCCATAGGTGAAGCAGCTGAACATGACCCTTTCCACGATGCACCGTATAACAACTGTGACTATTACAATGATGATGCAGCTTTCATGGGTTCTGTTTCAACCATCGACACAGTCAGATATGACCCATGGATGGTAAATGTGATTCTAAACAACAGCAAGCCCATTAGCTTCAAATTAGACACGGGAGCAGATGTCACTGTTCTGCCCTTACACCTGTATGATCCAGCAATGGGAGAGCTCCAAGAACCAGACAGGTACCTACGCTCCGCAAACAGCACTATGGAAGTTGTGGGTAAGCTGACAACTGATATGACCATCCAAAAAGACACAAAGCAACAAGATGTCTATGTTGTCCATGATCTAAAAGTGCCTCTACTAGGAAGACCATCATTGTCAAGCTTTGATCTGGTGCGTCTGTTTAATGCTGTTGAAGACTATCCAGAGTTGTTCACTGGTTTTGGTGAACTCCGAGATCCTTACCATATCAAACTTACGCCAGATGCAAAGCTGTTTGCTATTCACACTCCCAGGAAGATACCAGTGTGCTATGAGAAACAAACCAAGACCCAGCTGGATGGTATGGCTCGTCAAGGTGTCATCTCAAAGATAGAAGAGCCAACGGATTGGTGCGCGGGCATGGTGATTGTACCCAAGGCTTCACAGGATAACGACGAAACTGGCATTCCCATTCCCAGGGATAGAAGTGATTCTCTGAGGATATGCGTCGACCTAACCCAGTTGAATAAATGTGTTATGAGAAATAGTCACATTTTGCCAGATGTCACCAACACCCTAGCTCAGCTTAAAAACTCCTCCATCTTCTCTAAGCTAGATGCCAATTCGGGTTTTTGGCAAATTAAGCTTGACGAAGAAAGCAGGAAGCTCACTACATTTATTACCCCGTGGGGCCGATATTGTTTCAATCGGTTACCATATGGCATTTCAAGTGCACCGGAGTATTTCACTCTCAAGATGCAATCAATCCTAGATGGTATAGACAATGTACTAGTCTTGATGGATGACATCCTAGTACATGGAGATACTCAAGCAACACATGATGCTGCTTTGGAGGCAGTGCTGAAACGTCTCCGAGATACAAACGTCACACTTAACAGGAAAAAGTGCCAATTCTCTGTCAAATCTGTGAAGTACTAAGGACATCTGGTCAGTGGTTCAGGAATCAAGCCCGATCCTGACAAAGTGTCTGCCATTTGGAATTTCAAAACTCCAGAATCTGTCACAGATATACAGCGATTCCTTGGAATGGTCAATCAACTTGCTAAATTTGTTCCTCATGTTGCAACCGTGACAAAACCAATTAGAGACCTGCTGGTTAAGTCAAACGCTTGGGTTTGGGATACCCCACAGGAGAAAGCCTTTCGGAGTTAAAACAGATCATCACCTCCGATATAGTGCTTAAGTCCTACAACCCTGATGCAGATACTGTAGTTACCAGCGATGCTTCAACCGTCGGAATAGGAGCTATCCTTAAACAGCGCCAAAACGATGGCACCATGGCTCTGATCATGTTCGCTTCTCGTGCTCTCACTCCTACTGAACAGCGTTACGCCACAGTAGAGAAAGAATCTTTGGCTGTAACATATGCAGCAGAAAAGTTCAGCCAATACTTGCTAGGCAAAGTGTTTCATTTTGAAGTGGACCACAAACCCCTTGTCCCACTATTAGGTGACAAAGCTCTGGATCAACTTTCTGCCCGCATTCTGCGATACCAGTATACAATTTCACACGTTCCTGGCAAAGACCTTATTGTTCCTGATGCACTTTCTCGTGCTCCCCCAACACTCAAGAAGGACCAAGATTTGCAAAAAGAGCTTGAGAAAGACATTAACATTTATGTTTCTGCTGTAATCAAGGGTATTCCCACGACTGACTCGAAACTACAGCACATCAAAGAAGCTCAAAGTGCTGACCCTGTCATAAACAAGGTTAAATCCCATGTATCAGGAAAATGGCCTACCACCTTCCAAGAAGACAATCCACTCCAGGTATATCGCTCGCACTCGTCAGATATGTGCGTTGCAGAAAATCTACTCCTTAAATGATCAACGGTGGTCATTCCCTTCAGGATGCGTGCGGAGATGTTGTCAAAACTGCATTCGGGCCATCTCGGTATTACGAAATGCCAAGCCCATGCACGAGGAGCCATGTGGTGGCCCTCCATCGACAAAGACATTGATAAAACTGTGAAAGACTGTCCGACATGTGCAAAATTTCGGCATGACAAAGCAGAACCTCTGCAAACATCCGAAATACCTAAAGGTCCCTGGCAGATTTTCGGCACAGATTTGTGCCAGTCCGATAATGGTGACAAATACCTGATAGTTGTAGACTACTATTCTCGCTATTTCGAAGCATTGCACCTACGTTCGACAACATCGCGACAGTTATTACCTGTCTCAAATTCTTGTTCGCTAGACATGGAATACCATCTGTACTACGTAGTGACAATGGACCTCAATATGCAAGCATTGAGTTCACGAAATTTGCAAAAGATTTTGGATTTCAGCATATTACCAGCTCCCCTGAGTATGCACAGTCAAATGGTGCTGCAGAAACAGCGGTACAGACTTTTAAGAATATCCTAAAGAAAAACGGAGATGACTTGCCCCTAGGTCTTCTCGCTTACAGAAATACCCCAATATTCAATGGATATTCTCCGGCCCAACTACTGATGGGCAGACGTCTTCAAGACAAGATCCAACTCCATCCCAGCCGGCTGAAGCCAAAATCGCCAAACCAGGAGAAAATTCATGCCAAAGAAAAATCGTACAAGAAGGCACAATCGGAAGTCTACAACCAACGCCACAGGGCTATACGCTTGCCTGAAGTGCCTCCTGGAACACAAGTGTGGATGCGAGGAAAAGAACAACCCGCCAAGGTAGTGTCACACTACCAACGATCGTACATCATGAACACATACCCCAGTGGAGCACAGTGTTTACGGAACCGTCGATTCCTATCCGTACCTCTCCCTCACACTACTGTCCAGGCCGCAAACCCCCCTTCCCCCAGTGCTTCCCCCACTTTCCAGCCAACCGTTCGCCCTGAAGCCCGTGGTGACACCCCCGGTTCCCGTGATCGCACCATACGATCACCACCACTTTGAAACCGGCTGTCCTTGCCAGTGCAAAGACCCAAACGTCAAACCCAACGACCTGCCTGGCACAAAAATTATATGTGGGGAAAATAGTGACTGAACACTTGAAAACAAAACAGTTATTCAACACTTGAAAGACATTTGAATATTTTGTATTTTTGATGTTGCTATAATCAAAATGGTTTTTATTTGGTGCTATATGTACTGTTTATATGCTTTGTTTATTTAGCATGTCTAGATTATGTTTGCTTATGAGTATGTCATAATTAGTTATCAGTATTATTTTTGTTTGTATTGATAGTCTATTTGTTTAGATTAGATGATGTAAATAGTAAACGACTTGGAACTGTAATCATCTTAAAGGGGAGATGTAGTATTATGATGATCTACGATCGATGTATGTTCCGCGTGTTACGCTGCGCCCGTATTTTATGTCTACCGGCGTATGCGCTGTTCTTGGCTTCTGAATAAAGAGATACAACAATTTTTAACATTTTTTTGGAGATGGTGACCTGGGGAGCATTCGGTGAATTCATATGGATTGACCCAACAGCACAAAACAAAAAAGCGTGATGCATTATGTACAATGAACAATTATCTCCACTAATCAAAAATGTTGTGCTACAGTCTAGACAAATTTGTTTGAATTACCTGGATATTTGAGAGTATACATGTCTGTGGAAAGAACTTGCCATGAGGCATATTTCTATTTTATCAAAGAAATGGCGAAAAGCTTCCAGAGAGGCACTGCCCTTGTTTCTAGTAGCTTAACTTACAAATCCTGAATCAGAAAAAAGTATTGGAACAGTCAGGGAGTACCTCTCGGAAGATTTCACCCTGCAATAAAATGTGCATCTTGGCAGAAAATAGAATAAATATGGGAATATATATAGGAAAATTGGCCCAAAATCACAAAAGTATAGGACAAATAGGAAATATAGGATCACTTGAAGCCTGACAGGGTTTTTTAACAAAAATTTAGGTTATATTCACAATTACAGCAGGTGGACCCTCGATATCCCGGGCCCTCTGACTCGCGGACCCGCAGACTCTGATAACCTCAACAAAATATAATGCTTGCTAAAATAAACAAAAGTAGCACATTTTCACAAGCAAGATAATGAAATGAATGATTGTTTCAAACAAGGGACATGTCAAAAATAATTTAACAGAGAACATACCAATAATATAATTAAGTTTCGTCTAACATACATGCAAGAAAACTAATGTAACTTGATCCAAAATCCAAAATTGCACAGATTAAATTAAATTCGCATGGAAAAGCCTCATATTAGCACATGATTAAGAAGGGCCAATCTCAGAGCAAGACATACTTCTTTCACACTCATCAAGAGCATACCAACCATATCAAACTTAGGTTCCATTACCTTAAAGTTAAAATATCAGTCAATGATATAATCTTAATGACCTCCTCAAAATCCATGGCATATTTCTTGAATATAATTTTTTGCAAAATCCAAAACTGCAACAATATCAATAAAGATTTCCTTAATGGAATCCCTGAATGTTACTTGTGTACAGGCAAAACTGTATGATAAAATATCCTTCACTATAATTTGTTTGTTTTTAAAATCATGGTACATAATATATATCATAGCTGTGGTATCATTCATGATCAATCCAAAAACAAACGATTGATGCATTGCAGGTCCCAGCATCTCTCGTACAAGCTGTGCCATG
Source organism: Alitta virens (assembly GCA_932294295.1). Taxonomy (NCBI): domain Eukaryota; kingdom Metazoa; phylum Annelida; class Polychaeta; order Phyllodocida; family Nereididae; genus Alitta; species Alitta virens. Next base: position 31,610,602 of record OW028583.1, on the reverse strand, counting down.
GATACTGCTGAGAGGGAACCTTGTCTTTTCAATTCTGCCACAATCAAAAATCTTGGCCAATTTGGTTCATGACCGCTGAACACTACTACATCAGCATCTGTATGCTGACAACCTCCGGTACGCTTACTTACAGCAGGGCATTCTGGAGAAATAAAGTTTGCTCGTCCAGGTGAAATTCCCATACCGCGCCTGGATGTAGTGACACTATTTACACTGAAACTATCGTGTACACTCTTACCACTTGGACTAACACTTGCATCAATTTCTGCAAAACTTAAATCGTCATCACTCTCATCCTCCTGCCTGGCATTGCTCAAGCTTCCCCGAAATATTTCATTCAAAGTAAAAGATTGTTCTCTCACACCAGATGAAGATACCACTCTAGCAACCGCTACGTCCGTGCCAATTTCCTCCCCAAAAGCCACCATGGCAGCAAGATCAAACAAGCCCTTGACAGCAATGTTAGCCGAATTGCTTGACATTTGACCAACAAAAGCACTGTGTAGCCGCATGTTCTTAAACACCGCCACAAAATCCCTCTTCTTCTTATATGATTTAAACTTTTCAATAAGGGTTTGAGCTGGAAAAAGAAAAGCACAAAATATAAGCAAACTGGGGAAATATGTCACAAAATGTGAAGAAGTAATGTTAAAATAATGAAATTATTTATTCACCATATTCATGGTAAAAACACTTGTACAAGTTTGGCGATCTTTTTACTCAAATAGTATCCGACATATTGTCATAATGTAGCTGAGATGTAGCTCATATAAGTGCCCATGCTGGGTTTCAAACCAGGATCTTCAGAGGAGCTGGCCAGTGTGGTGGATGCCTTACCCACTAGGCCACTCAACTGCTGTATGACTTGCTGTTTTACATGTACAATACACAACATGATGCATTATATTTGACATTTCTGGGGGAATAACCACATTTGATTTAAACTTTTCAGGATCAGGTGATTTTTTTACCTGATACAATATCATCTGATTCTGAGCTTCTCAGTTAGTTTTCTGCAGAGTGGCTATTCTGGGGTAGGATTATATTCGTAACAAGTTTGATGGTAATTTGTTGCATAACAGTTGCTCTCAGTTGCAATAGTAATGCAGCTTTGCTCGTTTCAGTTAGTCTGTGTGTTTTGTTTCAGGCTGCTAGTCATCATTACTATTTTGCTAATTGATAAAGAAATTTTTCCAAGTATAATGATATCCTTAAAACAATAGTCTTCACCTATGGACTAAGTGAAGCCTAACAATATGTCCCTGCATGCATAACTGAGTAGGGCACATTATATGATATGCAAACTAGCACATGCCATGAAGTTTGGATAGAAATTGTCCCATTTAAGAACACTTACGGCTTTGCGGCTTGCATCCCCATCTACAATCAACTCCGATGAAACACATATCTTCACAAAATGCGTCGAATAGTGACATCATGACATTAATGTCTGCAGACTCTCCAGAATGTTGTATGTCTTGCCATTTTGACTGGTAGATTTTAAACTCTTCTTCCACAGGGTGTACATCCTCCTTCATAAGGTACTTAATGATGTATTGGTTCGAAGTTGTGGGCTTCTCACAATTCAGTGGAAGGTACCACACTCTCTGCGGTTTGACCGCGAGAGTGTCAATAGAAATCTGCACCTTATCGAATTTGCTAAATGCCAGCTCGCATAATGAAGGTTCAAAAATTGGCTCATTTTGTTCTTTTGGAGGTCGTGGGCCTAGTGAGTTTGACAGTTCTGAAAATTAACGACATATCAATTACAATTACCCTGAAAAACTTAACATCCATAATACTTAAGTGTATGATATGTGATAAGGCTCCACTGATATATTGCTTACCAACTGCATCACCACTTTCTCCACTCTTTGATCCAGAAGATTCTGAAAGTCAAGAAGAGGAAAATGTAGACATGTTTATACAGTAAACCTTTGTAAATAAAACTAGAAAATGCACATGGGATGCGCTGGGTCAACCCTGCAGCGTACGGAGGGGTGGAATCACGTGGGATTATGGAGGGGGAGGGGGAAGAGTACTGGAAGATGAGGATTCCAGGGTAAGAGAATATTAAAACTTGAGAAATATTCATTAAAATAAAACTCCCAAAATTTATAAGGTAATATTTACCAACACTAATAAACATTCAATAGAATCACCAGATCTCATAAGTTGTACAACTCTTAAATGGTGCTCAACAACAATAATAAGAGCAACATAATTTTTTTAATGTAAAAATATTCCAACAGGTCAAGACCATAATATTAAAATGTGTAGAATTTCTGTAAAGCGCATGACAGTCATGTCACGCTCAAGGGTACACGTATGTATCATGTGCATTGATTGCACTTTCTGAGTTTAGCTGTACTTTAGTCTATTTCTAGACAAGTTACTTGCAATTCATTCAATCATCTAAAGATACAGGAACCAAAATTTATCGGCAAATCCAGAATGGTTTTTAGTTTTGACAAAGTGCTGACAAATATGAGGGAAAAATTGATGGTTTTATCTTAACTTAGTTTTTGTCTGAATGAAAATGATCCGTGGGTCTTCTGATCAAGTTCGAAATCTCTCCATTCTTGAATCATACCTTTGGTCGCTTGATCCTGATGTCCTCATAAGAGACCGAAACACCACGAGAGACCACCTCTGTTAAGCAAAACAGAGTCTCTTGTCAGGAGTTCCACTGTATATAGCCATTGTCAGTACACTGTACTACAATGAGTAGGCCTACAGCCATAGCTAAATTAACACTCAAATGTGTACAAGAGAGCTGGAAATGTTTCAGATTAGTGGCAGAGATACACTCTTGGCAGCCGTGTGAGTGTGGCGCAGATTGTGATGCTAGGCTTGCACTAGCAGTGTGCTAGCTAGGCCATTGGAGCATGGTGTGGTGCCATGCCTGACACCCGTTGTGCCATGCCTGACACCCGTTGTGCCATGCCCGACGCGCCACGCCCTTCGCGCCACACCCCAAATTAGGTAAAGACCTTTTTGATTGGTTTTTTTTTTTTTTTTTGGCTTTTAAACTAGCTCGGCACCCTTCATACCTATCTTTAGGTGCCCTAATATCCTTGTGTGCCATGCCCATTTCAAATCCTAGCTGGACCACTGACTAGCATCTCAATTTTGTGAAAGGAAGACCAGACAGGAAGAATGTGGGTAAAAATAATTAAGATTTATTAGATAAGTTGAATGGTGATATATGTGTATAAAAGAACTTTTGACTAGTTAACATATATATACCGAGTAATAAAATGTTTTAAGCATTTGAACTAGAAGAAGTTATACAAAATACAGATGTTTGAACATGATTATAAAAAGTTACTGGTGACATAATTGAGATATGATTAAGATACATGTAATAAACAAAAAAAGGGTTATCATTAAGTATGTGCCAAAACTTTTAGCCAAATTCAAGATCATTTAGCCAAATAAAAATAAAAAATTCCCTAAAATGCGGAATCCTGAACATTTATTGTCCTGCAATACACATAAAATTGTATCAGTTAATTTCAAACATATTAGACCCTTAGGTTATTTAATTAAGTATTTTCATAGTTTGTGGCATATTTATATATTTTACTCTTTCAACTGAATTTAGCAAAATTGGACTGAGTTTTAATATTTGGGGAGAAGATGAAGGAAGGAGCAAGAGGCACAGACTCAGCTGCCCAAATGTACATGATACATCTATCGGAACTCCTTGCTTATGGCCATTATCATTTTTTAGGCTGTGGTTAAGTATGCTCTATGATCACCATAGAACATGGCTCCATGATTTCACTTAAGTAAGGTGTGTTTGTGTGTTATTAGAGCTTTATGTCCTGTATTTCTGCACCAGTTGGGCTAATTTGGACAGGCAGAGACCATGGCAATGAGACGAAGGATGAAACAGCCATCCAACTTAGGCTCGACCGGGAACGAACCCGGGACCCAGCGGTTGGAAGCCCAGAGCGCTACCTCTGAGCTAGGCCCCCGCCCTCACTTAAGTAAGGACATTGACAGTCTGTTCATGACCCCTAGTGGTGATGCTCCAAGATGAGGGCGCCCTCTTGCGGGGCTGATCGCAGTTGGATGGCTGGAGCACGGCTCGCCAGATAAGTTTGGTTTTTGAATGTTTGAGCTGGCTTACCTATGGCACGTTTGGAAAATGGCTTGGGCAAGCGGTTTTTACTTGGTTGTATTTAGTTGAAGCAAAATACCTAGCTACAAGTCCCCTGTCCACAGGACAGGTTTACTAAGGCATACATGCAAAAATATGGAATTAGCCTTTTAATAAACGTTTGCCACACGAAATACACCTGTTCTAGGTTTAAACATACCTCTTTTCTATTGTCTCGCACTCAGATATGGTTGAATTCTTCCTATTTTAATTGATTCTGTAGCATTTTCGAATTCATATTTCATTGATAATCCATGATAGCTATTGCTGCCTAGTTCCACCAAAACTCGCTAGAGGGCTCCGGCGACGTCATGTATTGAAAAGCTTTTGTGTTGACGTTATAAATTGGTGATTATTTGCTTTATACGCACACTAGGGCATTTGGGAATGATATTTGAACTACTTTACGTCAGATTTAAGAAACTTTTTCAAAATTAAATTCTTTATCTAGGGGGCTTTGAAATATGCGACTAATACTCCCAGAATGCCGTTGGGGGAGTGGCAAAAGTGAATCCCTTGAAAGAGCAAACGTGAATTTGAAAATGCTCTTTAAAACGGTGTTTAAAGTAGCTTTTACAGTAAAATCAGAGTGCGAGACGATAGTAAACAGAGCAGTCCTCATGCACATAATGCCGCAATAAGCTATGCTAATGTGTTTATTGAAAAATCGGTGTCAAAAATGTCAAATTCTAAGAATTCCTATGCAAGTCGTTCCGACCCTACATCGCATCTAATGCAATGTAGGTCGGTTCTAGCTACAAAATACCCTTCTCTTAGTTTACAGAGGGTTTTGACGCTTGCACTAGTGTTTCTGCTAAGGGACAGCATTGCTCAGCAATGAGGGGTCATTTCCGAGGGGAGCAGTCCTATTCTGGCAAATTTAGTTATCATGCCATCTCGACAGCCAACGAGTTGGGACAGCCGCTACAAGCAGGGGAGCCAGAGGTACAGTGATCTTGTAATGTCATTGTAGGAGGCTGACAGACCAGTCCCAGGGCCTGCTCAGGCTTCAGGAGACACAGGTTGATGTTGAAGTGGAACTACATAAGGTAAGGCTCCACAGTGTCCATTATGCCCTAGCCAATGTGAAGGCCCTTGCTTCATCTGATGCCACTGACCAAGCTGTTTTGGTGGCCTTGGACATGCACGTCGATATGGCCGTTGATGCTGGACACATTGAATTGCCCCTGTACCAGAATCTGCGGGCACAGGCATCTAGGATGCAAAGCCAACTCTGTCTTCGTGGGCTGTTTCTGGAGGTGTTGTGCGCCGAGACGACAAATTGTCAAATGCTGTCCAGAAAATGCTGCGTGAGGAGAAAGCTAAAAAGCCAAAGAGGGAGAAGAAGGAAGAGCCTTCTGCTCTGCAGCCAACACCTGCCACAATGTATGTTCCTGCAGGAACAGTGGAATCACATATCTGGCTTTTTGGGATTTCCCATTTGTCTATGTTCTGAAGGACATCAATTTGTTTATGATCATTTGAACCTGGTTGCAATGGATACCAATACAACCTAAATATCTTGAACTAATTTTGACTATTTCAAGTTTCTGATGAACAACCTTTTGCATGGAAACAGGTATTAAGTGATACGCAGAATGAATCTAAAAATTTTTTCATGTGAAAAAGGTCCAAATTTGGCTTGATAGAGCTACTTCTGGGGATTCTGAAAAGTACAACGTTGTGCTATATCTATGACTTGTCAAGCAAATGACATAGTAGCGTATACTAAATGCCCATTGGAGAAGATCGACGACAAGTAAACCTAACTAAACTAAGGATAAATATGTAACAGATAAAAACATGTATTAAGTCTACTTCTACTCACTATTCCTATATTCAATATATTTAATATATATATATATTATCAATTGGAGGAAGAAAGCACTACTTGGTCTTTGGTTTTTGCCCTGAATGTTTGCCTTGAATGTTTAACTTGGATAAACCAACGTTTTATCCAAGGCTTATATGACTTACCTGACACTTAATGTAGACAATGGTGTTACAGCATCAGTAACACAACACAACATTCAAATATATACCACAAGAACAACAACAAAAATCATTAAATAATTTCATTAATTCCTGTTCTTTTCATCATGATCAGATCAAGTGTCATAGATATTGGAACGGGTTCTTGATGAAGAAATAATTAGCTTATTACATCAAAAAACAAATGTGATTATATTTTTACAAATATTTTATTCACACACAATGTTAAAAAATACATTGGTGTACAATGTCAACACAAAAGTGGAAGCATAGGACCATAGAAAACAATACTATAATCATACATGACTAGCAATATTCCTGGGGTCTTTAAAATACTACATTTATAGGCCTTTAATACAAAATCAATGGGTGGCCGTCCTGGTATTTGGCCGTTTTGGATAGTTCGCCGTTTTGACCCTACTCCCATAATAATACAGTAAAATAAAAATTGCACATCATAAACGGGAGGAGACTGCATTTGCTAACAAAACAAGGTATGAAAGTACGCGCCGAATTCACCAAATTTATGCACCGAATTCACCAAAAGCGATCGCCGAATTCACCAAACTCCATCAGTCGATTCTAGTGAATTAAGCGGCGCCGAACTTGATACGCGCCGAATTCACCTGTCACCGATTTTGTCACTATCTTAATAAGCCGGAGTAGAGTCAAAACGGCCAACGACCATAACGGCCACTCCCCATAACGGCCAACTAGCCAAAACGGCCACCCCCCATAACGGCCTATCGACCAAAACGGCCAATTACCAGGACGGCCAACTCAATATATTTTTTAATTATTCATTATTATATAAATTGCATATATAGAGCTCTAGCTCTATATAAATTGCATCAATAATACAGTGATTCTGGGAATAATCAAGGATGATGATTCAAGGGAATTTTAGGTCAGTGGAAGAGTTTGGTGTGATAAAAATTCACAAGCAAAAAGTACGGGTCGGCCTAACCCTCCTAAAAAAGTGTGAAAACGAAATGTAAACAGATGTCAACGCCTCAAACCTAGCTGAAACTTATAGAATAAAGTCTTATCTATATGCTCACCACATAAAACGAGTACAGGGAGTGTTTTTTCGTTGAAAAATCGCACTTTTAAGCAAGAGATTTGATCGGTAATTCGTTTCTGAACAAGTCCGCCATTTTGATAATGCGTTGCAACGCTTTGGGCACGCGCGAAGGAGAATTTTTTACCACCGTCGTCTGCTGTTTTCCTGCCGTCGTCTGCAATTTCGATCATCAGAGCTTTGCAAAGAATGGATTTCCAACTTTTGCCGTTTGCAAGTATTTTAGATGATGGGAAAAAAAGGACAAGAAAAAGGCAGCAGCTGGAGATGCTGGATGGTCAATTTTTTCCTGCAGAGGGCCATGCTGCTGTCTTAATGGAAAGAAATGATAGCACCATGCGCCTCATCACCCTAGGTATGCATGCTTTAAAAATTATAATTGTTTAAATTAGGAAAATATTTTTAATATATGTTTCTTAACACAACATATTCCCTGTATTTTCTTGAAAAAAAAATCCCATTGCATTTGTACAATAAAAATTATGATTCAGTTATATATCGATCTGGTATAATTTTGAGGGCCCTATGCAGGGGCAGATCCAGAAATTATTGAAGGGGATGCAATATATAGCAGGGTCACATTTAAATTATTTTAATTAAATGTGGGATCTGTAAACTGTCACAGATTAAATATCGAACACACTTTATACCCTGAGCAAATAAGTTCTATCTTTATCCATGCAGTAAAGAGGGCACTATGCCATTTTAGTGATGCATAAAAGTATGGGGAAGATAAAATACAAATGGGGGCATTGCATCAATTTGTATCGAAGAACATTCTGCCAAATTTTGAAATTACAATGTAGGCCTACGAAAAAGGGATTATTCATCCCCAACCTTTGATCATTGTTGTTCACAGGCATACATAGCTTCATTGCATCATTATGTCTGCCACTACAGCAGCTAAGATCATAATAAACAGTGTGTGATAATCTTTTCCATAATACTTTACAGGTGGTACAAGGCGCAACGAGACCAGCCCCACCTCATGGAGCTTGGGTTTAACTTTGATGAAGATGATGTGACCATGAGTCACATCAAAGAAATAAAAACTGTTGGTAAGTATTAAAAAGATAAATATATTATGCGCATTTATGATTTTACCAAAAGGTTGTTGTGTCCTAATAAATAAAACAAAGATATATCATTTTTGAAAAAATGTTTATTTTACAAAATCCAAGTGTAAAACAATGAATGTTTATGATCAGTCCATCTGAATTCTAAACTAGTCTAGACAGCCCTATTGTTACCATCTTTTGAAGTGCTAACCTGCCTAACCATATGATTAAATATGTAACATTCCTATTTACAGGTGCTACAATACCCCCCCCCCCCCCCTGGCTGGACATGCCATGTTCAAAATTAATAACTTGGTCTACGTTTACGGGGGTCAGTGTATCGATACCACGGCACCAAACAACGTATTTTATACGTTGCAGGAGGAGAAAAAGGTCACTCGGGTTCGTGTTCTACCAACAACTAACAGCCCGAGTGGCCGATTTGGTCACAGTGCTACTGCATTGGATGAGGATCACATCATCGTTCATGGAGGAGTCACCATGCCCTTTTACAACAGTAGTTATTTTGTTACAAATTATTTTAGACACACTGTTTATGACCCTAATTTTTATTTATTTAAGCTTTCAACACAAAATTGGACCCCACTCAACATCATATCACCCCAGCCAAGAGCATATCATACAGCAAATTTCATCAATAACAGCATCTTCTATATTGGTGGCATATCATCATCATGCAAGGATAAACATCCAGATCTGAGATTACCACTCAGTCAGATCTTGTGCATAAATATTTTAGATCTTGCTAATCTTGATTTTAGTATGGAAATTATAAATGTCACCAATATTGAAAATGCTTTTATAACTAATCATTCGGCCACTGTTTTCAATAACAAGGTACTTATCTATGGAGGTATGAATCACACTGCAAGCAACATTTCTAGTGTTTGTAATGTTCAAGGGTCAAACAAACTGTATATCATTGACACCGTTTCACGGTCACTCCTGAAGGAGCAATCATTTGATTACAGGCAGAGTGTCATGGCTATTAGAGCACATTCCGCCCATATTATTGATGATCAATGTTTAATGTTTTTGGGGGGTTCACTAAAGGGAATTTTAATGTATACGACTAAGGCCATGACACCCTCACCATGTGATCTACATGATAAATGCACCATAGGTGAGAGTGATGTAATTTCACCAATTCCCTGGATTCAGTGCGATGGTAATTGTAAGCGCTGGCTACATTACCACTGTGTCGGGATAACCCGTGCTCCAAGGAAATTTTTTTGTAATTTGTGTTCTTCTGCAAAAAGGGGCACCAAGCGAAAGTCCAAAAAGTAAATTAGATTTTTTAATAATAAATTCTTAATTTAGCACTGAAATCCTTAACATTTTTTTACAATCCAAGCATCAGTAGCTGAAATCCTATCTGAAATATTACAAATTTTCCATTATTTATTCTTTACTTATTAATAATATTATTAAGAGAAGCTTAATGGACAGTACACTCTCAACTATGGTGCAATATATTACAAATGTATCATGTATGATATTACTGTGTCAATAAAAGCATATATATGTATGAAATATATCATGCAGATTATTTGACAGATAGTTCTTTTTGTGATCTCTACATGTTGTTAAAATCAATTCATTAAAAAAACCAATAGATAAGTACCTTGTTATTGGGCTTTAGGTGCTGTATTTTTGCACCTGATGGGCTAATTATGACCAATAGATAAGTACCTTGTTATTAGGCTTTAGGTGCTGTATTTTTGCACCTGATGGGCTAATTATGACAAGCAGGGACCATGGCAATGACATGATGGATGAAATATCAAGATTCAGTAAATTAGCTTTACAATTAATGCTCTTGGGTGACCATACATATTTTTTACTTGTATACATTACTGCTTGAGTGGGGTCTTTCACTTGTTTCAGCATAGACATTGAGTACACATTAATTAATATAACTTTGTAAAATCTCCTCCATGAACAATGCTGTGATCATTTACATACTATTATGTCATATTTACTAGTACATGTACCATTTACCACTTGAGTGGGTCTTTCACTTATCTCAGCATAGACATGGAATACAACTTGCTATCTCAGCAATGAATAAAACTTTTTTACATTTTCTACATGAACAATGACCAAGAACTGCCATTTCAGTTATCATAAAAGAAAGTGTCATTATTTAAATCTGGTTTGTTAACATAAGACCACCTAAAATATATTTGCAAAGGGCAAAAGTTTTCTGTTGAACATACATCAAATTGTATAGTGTACTACGATGAATGTATAAAATATAAATGTGCATAATGTAATCATTAAATATATAATTAAATATACTTGTAAAGGGCAAAAGTTTTCTGTTGAACATATATCAAATTGTATAGTGTACTACGATGAATGTATAAAATATAAATGTGAATAATGTAATCATATAACGTCAGTTTCCATACATTATGCCCTTTCTTAACTCTGGCTTTGACGCCATCTTTCGATGCCTGGAGATCCGTGAATGACAACTGCTACAAATGACCTTTGGATATATTGCAGGGTCATCTTGGCATACGTCAACCTGTCAAGAGAACATCACATAAATGTTATGATAATCACCACAATTAATTTGACAAAAAACCCTATATTTCATATTAGCCCTCAAGGTTTACTGTCTCAAATGAACTTACGTTAAACACATTTTGAATGAAAGTCCGATATTTTGCAGCCAAACTCCCTTTTCCATGAAAGTCTTTTCCACATAGACGACACAAATTAATCTGCCCTACAGCAGGATCCATACTGTAAAATAAAAACAAAATTTATGTATTCGTTTTTTAAAAATTATTATTGTTCAAATCATGTTTCTATCAGAATGGCATAGGATTAGAAACAGTATAGTATCAAAATATCTTACCTTTTATTTCTTTTATCAGGTTTTGCCGAAAAGCTACTGTATTTGATAGTATTCAATATATCCACCCATTTTTACTTAAGTGTAAATGTGTAAAAAAAAATTTTCAAGTCTAAATTCAACAATATTATTCACCCAGAGTATGAAACCATGGCATTTTCTTGACAATACAAGTCATGTAAGAGGCATGTTACAATTTCAATGTCCAGTCACAAGCCCGGCGCAGTGGCTCTCACCAAATTTTTTGCGCTAATGTATGCTTGAATTAGTCTTTATTGAGTTCAAACTTGATTTTTAATGAGAGTCACTGCGCAAATGTGTTAAAACACTCATTATTTACACCAAATTCGGTTGTCCGCCATCAATGTAAACAATATCACGTGCGTCCGGTTATGCATTGTTTCTGAGATTTACAGAGGAATTAAAGCCTTAAAAGTATCCCAAAACTTATGCCCAGCCTCTAAAAAACTAAACTACTTAGTTTTTGCGATGAAAAACGAAGATATTTACCTTTTTTGGATTAGCTTTCAGCTCGTGATTCCCGGTTCATCTTGCTCAACAGGAAGTGACGTGGCGCATGCGCACGAATATAATTTTTTTTAAACTTTTTTAATTTAATCAATGTTTCAGTCGTTTCCATTCACAGTCTTCATAGAAATAAATTACTGACATTTCTTGAAATTGTTAATGGTTATAGAAAATTTTATTTTTTAACCTTCAACTTCTCGCGAGAACGAGACCGCACGCAATTTAAAGCCGTGATTTTGCTTGTGTAATGTTTGTTTGACATCTTATAATTATAATTATAATAAAAATTTATATTAATTATAATTATAATTATCGTTCAATTATGATTTCTTGTTTCTAGAAAATTATATAACATCAGTTAGTTTCTTATGTCTTGCTGAATTCAGGGCCCATGCATACAGTTCCCACTTCATCACTGATACGTAATACTCAGTCAAAAGGTAACTCTATGATGCCCCCCCCCCCCATCTGACATTGTATCTGCCGCTGTCCGATTCATAAAACCTGGGTTAAATATGAAAAATAATTTTTGTTTCGTTTCCACACCTACATACCTGGTCATAATCATGATAATCATTTATGATAATGGTGCATTTGTTTGGATAGACCGGTGTGACGCGGTTTGGAGCTAAAAACAAGCAGAAAACAGGTAGCCTATACCGACGTCAGGAGCGTCTGTAGTACACAAGATACCGCTCACTACCGACGTCAGCAGTTATAGGAAGTCTAGCATCTACCGACCGTCTGTAGGTCTTTTATATTAGCATACTATCGACATCTCTATATATTGCTTGAACATCAGTAAAGGACAAAATACCAGTCACTACTGATGTCTACAACATTAGGAAATATAGTACTTGCCGACGGTCAGTAGGCCTTAAATATTGGCATTCTATCGACGTCGCCAGATTAAAGATTTCATGCAATTGCTGACAGTAATCTGATAAGCTTTTCATAGCATCAGCTGTGGGGCAATTAAGGTTCTTTCCCGACGCCATTAAGTGATAGCTAAAAGTGAGGTTATATAGCCGATTTTTCTCAAGTAGATAGGGTTTAATGCATTAATGAAGTGAAATGAAATTTACTGTGGCTGCTTTATAATTTCTTAACATATGACAAGTTCAAGTAAACGCCAAGTGGCCAGCGCCAGGTAGCTGACTTCAAGATATTTCAAGTAAATGCCAAGTAGCCAGCGCCAGGTAGCTGACTTCACAGATCTCTGGCCAGTGTCTGATGCGTACAAAGAATGAAAGAGTGTGGTTGACGCCGAGGGATACCCGGATGTATTGAAACCAGTTCTTTCATCAAAATTTGCAGTCATGGGCAACTATACACCCTGACCCTGGTAAGAGATCATGCCATTATACACAGAGAGGCCAGTGTCAAGAGAGTTCATCTTTACAATTATCAAGTATCAGCTGATTGTCATTGCACAGTGCAGTATGATGGACTGAGCGACCTGTTACTGAATCTTGAAAACAAGAATCTATTTGATTTAGACTGGAATTAACACTAGAGGACAGCACAAGTCAGTCGACCACCAGCGCCCTCAAGTCAGTCGACCACCAGATCCAGGTGCATAGACCAGAGCACTACCCATCTCACTTATCACAGTCTCAGGTGTTCTTATAACTGTTTCCTCAGGTAAATACCACTGCATTATCTTAGCTAAGAATCACTTACAAATCAAGTTCTACCTTTGTCTTTCAGACTTTTAGAATGGAATGAAACAGAAGCCTTCACTTGCAGAGAATGTCAAAATACACTGAAAAAGGGGACTGTTCGATGTGATATGCGATGGAATTATGATGGGCTGCAAAAAACATTATCTCCAGGAAGTCATCATGGGTGAGCCATGCAGAGGATCCAACTCCAATCAGAGGAACAAAACATGCAGACAGGTAAGATGTTTCTTTTTTAATGCTAGATAGTGTGCACAATGACCGTGAACAAACTGAAATACATGTTATTTGTAGATATAATTATACCATTTTATTGGTTTCATGCTAATTTATGACTGTTACAGGTGTCCTTTGTCTGTGAAGACACGTCACCTGCTTGCTGAGTACATTGGGTATGTGAAAGGGAAGCTGGTAACAAGTCCGCAACAACTGTCTGATATCAAGTTCCGTGACCTGGCTAAGAAACTAAAAAAAGAATGTCCTCCTGTATGGCAGTGGGTTGCTGAGATGGGACCTCTTTCTAACTACAGGTAAATGCGTAATTTTACTATAACTGGTGCAAGTTAACATTCTTTCCTTTTGTCAGGCTTTGGCATGTTTACATACATGTGATATGTTTCTTATTTTAGTTGCCGCACACTGCTGATCCCGTTCTGCTCCTCATCACCATTGTGTGGGAGCTTCCAAATGTTCCGGTACCCTGAGGTCCAGCAAGCAATCATGGATGTGCTAGATATCTAGAGTGGTTAATATCAAGGACTCCACTGGGACACATCACTTCAAACTAATCATGAGGCATGCCCCAATTCTAGCCAAAGCTATCATGGGCAATATGCAAGATGGGGTACTGCATGTAGGTACCTACTTATGGCCAAGGTGATACATTTCATTCTGGTCAATGTCAATCAAACTCTAATGAAATGTGAGGTGCCCAGCCCTGAGAGTTATGGTGCTCCCTATGACAGCCCATATGAGTATTTTCCTGGCTTCCCAGTAACCCTAGGCAGGTCCCACTATGAAATGGACGTGCACAAGCATCAGGATGATGTTTTCTGTAGGAAGTTCTCAGGCAGTCACCCCACACTAAGCCCTGGGATCTTCACAGTCTTCTGTCGGCACAGAGTCTGTCTTGGATTTAGTCTTATGACATCTGCTGAGTCCTCCAGGACACCTTTTGAGATATTTTTAAAGATTCAATGGTCATTTGAACAATATGAGAATATTTTACGATAACTGTTGCAATCTACATCAGTTTGTTTTAAATCGAGAACCTGCTAGATTCAGTGAGACCATTTGTTCGATAGATACACTACCAAGATCACTCAACCTGTACAGATGGCTATAATACAAATTCCTATAATAGTGATCCGAAAATCAAACAGATCAATACACAAGTAAATGAACAGCTAATGCCGACCTCAGGAATTTGAGCAAGCAAGTATCTCACATGGGACCAGAAAATGTAATGCTCCATGCAAGAGTGTTTCTTGCGGACAGAAATAGAAGAGTGAAGAAATTGTAGTAGTTGTGTCATATTTTGTTGTTTGATCATCTCTCATGAATTGTGAATGTTATATTGTGGACTAAAACTGTGGCTGAAATGCATATATTGTGTACATGTTTGTTCTTTTTTTCATGCAACTTTTGTGACACGAATTAAACTTCGAAACCTTGTTGGCTTCACTAAATATTTTCATATTTTGTTGTGTGTATAAAAAGAAAGCAATGTCCTCCTGAAAATGTTGCTATCAATAAACTAAAGAATAACAAAGACTACTGACTGTCGGGAGTGCCACAGTAATGTACTTTACATTCTGGCTGATGAACCCTGTTATTAAGCTGCACAAATACAGCAACTGCAGACAGTCAGCAGTGGCCCAGTCTTGTGTGACTACTGACGTCGGCAGGTCTCTGAAAAACCCTCATTGCTGGAAGTGCAGCTGTCTCTAAGCTGCAGAAACATAGCAACTACAGCCAGTCGGCAGTGACACAGTATTGTGTTAATACTGACGTCGGCAAGTGTATAAAAACCGCTCTTTGGCTGGAAAGGCAGCTGTTATTAGGCTTTACAAATAGAGCAACTACCGACGGTCAGTACTTATGGCAAAGCTTGGCCTACCTGACGTCTGGTACCTGGAGTATTAGAAAAACTGCCGACGTCAGTAGTGGACCTAAAACAGACCCATTTGCCCGTTGTCACATCTAGCGTGAGAAACTGAATTGATTTAACTTAAAAAATAAAAAATCTCTAGATCTCTAGATATGTCATATATGTCTACACAATAGACTATAGGCTATGGGCCAAGTGAAATAACAAGCTTGGATTAGAATTCATACGCAGTCAAAGGATGAGCACTGCACATGGCTATTGTGGTCCCTCTGCTCTCATCTGCTCATGAATCTGCTTGACAAACGCTGGCCAGCCTAAAGGATACTCGAGGTAGGTGGTCTTTAATTGAACATTACACAGAACTTTTTTCATACATGTCACGATGTGCACTACCAGAGCTGTCTGAATCGGATTACCTCCCTGCAGCACGACGCCGATGTTGGTGGAGTGCAAGAATAGCATGGATCAATCACAAGGAGCAGTGCCACCCTTGGCAGCTGGGCGGGGATGTAGCTCAGCGGTAGAGCGTTCGCTTTGCATGTGAAAGGCCCCGGGTTCGATCCCCGGCATCTCCACTTTTTCCCTCCTTCCTCGTGCTCATACTTTAAATACAATGTAATGATTGAGTGGTCCATATAGCCTACCCCAATTGCCCCATGCAGTTTGACGTGTCAGGGTGCTCCAGACATGATGGTCGACCGTAACCAGATAAGTTTGGCCCAAAAATGCCTTCAATTGATAAAGTTATAAACAAAAAGCGTATCACAGAGCTCATTAATGTTCATGAATTCCATGTCAAACAGGACAAAATATTAACGTTGCACTTTCTTTTGTGTAAAAAAGAAGTTCAATTTCTTGTCGTCTTTTTTTTTCACTTCAAGTGACGCGCATGTGATGAGACAATATAATTATAAGTTTGTCACTATAAGTATCAACAGATTTTTGATGAATTTCTAAAAAAGTGAAGCCAAATATTAAAGTGCTAGCTATTAAATTTTTGTCAAATCAACATTATGGACCATAGCTTACACATGTATACCACAACATTTTAACATGATGTACTGGCATTAACTGAGATTTTTGACTGTGAAGTGAGTCGTCCAGGCATGTTTGGGAAATAATATTTGTGATTCTGCACAAATAATTAGGTGAATGTATTCTTATCTGACACAAATATTTTCCCAAGAGAAAATGACATATTTCTGAAATACAATTCGTGATAGGTCTCCCATGTGCTAATTTTCTTTTTAAAAAGTGCAGATATTCAGAGTGACGGAATCACACTTTTTGACTGTGAGGGAATCACATAGTTTAAAGAACAAATGAAGTAGTTTTACCGTGGCTGATCATACTTAAACCATCATCAAATTATACAATCCTATTTTATATTAGTATTACAATTTGGCCTATTTTCAAAATCACCAAGGAAATGGATACCCTCATTTATGTGGATATGATTTCATGAACTTGAAGTGATAATGGCACTTAAAATGATAAAACTTATTTTTTAAATCTGGAAAAAAGGGGTAGAAAAAAGGGAACTGGCGTGTATGATTTGTTTTAACCCTCAGCAAATGAAGTTCGAAGAGGGTATTGTTATCACAAGGAAAAAACCCCTGTCCGTCCATGGGCTGGCAGGCGGATGTGACACTTTCGTTTCCAAAGTAGAACTCAAACACTAATGCTCTAACCCTAACAAAATTTCATACAGTAATATGGCCTACATGTAGTTGTGCCTTTTGATAGTCTTATTACCATCTTCCAGCCATGTAAGGAAAAACATATAAATTGCTGCAAATTGTGTTGTTTGTTGTAAATCCCATAAACCCTGTTACTCTATGTTTACAAAAATATCCATACATTTTGTAGAATCAAGGTGTGTGTATTTGTGGTTTAAATAATATTTGACAACTTCTATCATACTCTCTTAGCAAATTATATTTATGGAAAATACTAATTGGCAAAAAAAAAAATATAGAAAAATATGCCTTTTACTAACTATCTATAGGCACTTACACTGCATTATTTTTCTCATTTTGGGTCCCCTAAATAAGTTCACAGGTGGTCAATATTTTACACTACGGCCAATATTCATTATCAATTTTGTCAAACTTGCCGAGGGTATGCTGCTGCAGCAGCCTATGTTTGTTGTTATGTATAGACATGTTGGCACACACAAAAAAAGATATCAAACTATACTACTATAGATATATCTATGTGGTTTACACTTGTGATTCCATCACATTGTGACTCCCACTAATTAGCTCTTAAGATAGTATGCTATATATATTTCATGCACCATTGGGTGTTGTGATTCCGTCACAAAAGTGTTTTGGATTCTGTCACTCAAAAACTTGGTGGACTGAATGGTAATACTTGCATATTCATCAAATATTTCTTCTTGTTTCTGTAGAACACAAAATTCAGTGATTCCGTCACATTGACTAATTTATAACTGGAGCACAGTGCATGATGAAAATATTCTGTTCGTGGTACTTGTATTACAAGTAAATTTAGACAACATATATATATATAAATATTTATAATTTATGATATCAATAAAAGTTACAGATAACCTAATCAAATTGTAAAATTATACAATCAGATGCATGCTAAATCACTTTAATCAAGCTTATATGGTTATAATTTGTTTTATAGTCTTATAGTTGGACATATAATAGGTTATCAGGTTATATATATGCACTTATCAGATTAACACAGGCTCACAGCCTTACCTCATGTCACTAAAAGTTTCACTAAGTTTCAGGCTGGTTGATATTTCATGATTTTTATTTTATTTTTTTAATGGAATGTTAGCCAGGGTTATTTTCAGCACATGTGAAAGTCTGTGAAAATGATGAAAATATTCACAATTTCATACCACTATGCAAAATGGCTTTTAGTAGGGGTCGCATGGGCACAGGTTATACATAATTACTAATTATACTAATCGCTGTAATTTATATCCACAATTTTTAAGAAGACCCACCAAGCTGTTGGCTGCGCTGTAAGTAAACAGTACTGCACTTGCTAGATGGACCAAAAAAAAAAAGTCTGCGTCCCTGGGTGGGCTCGAACCACCAACCTTTCGGTTAACAGCCGAACGCGCTAACCGATTGCGCCACAGAGACAGCTGAGTAATCGAGAGTTTACAGTGTAATATAAATAGACCGCACAGCTGGGTCGCTGTTAGTCCGAAGTGAACCCAGTGAACTAGGTCGCTGTATGCGCCAATAAGGCCAATTAAACGTTTAGTTTTATGATGTACAGATCGTAACAAGACCTGCGTTTACCGTGACGTCACGCTCTGCTCTATAAATAGATCTGGGGGGGGGGGGGGGGGGGGAGTTGACTGGTTTCGGCCTCGAGCAACCTTATACTTGACACAGGCACGGAGCTGCACGGGAACCAGTGAATTTGAGTGAAGGGTGGGGAGTTGACTTTTTACACTATTACATACATTTACATTAGACTGATTGATCAAGCCTAGGCCTATAATGCCTAAGTACCCTCGGCAAAAACATTTGCCAAAGGTATTGTAGTTACTTCGGTGAGTTGTCCTTGTGCCGGGTGGGCGAGGCGTCACACTTTTGTTTCCGGAGCAGAACTCCAACACTATTGCAATTGATATAAATTCCTTAGCAACTAGAACTGTAAATATGTCTTTCAGTTTAGTAAAGAGAAGAAATACGAAAATTAAATGAGAAATAAATTATAAGAATAAATAAATAAAACTAAATAAATACATAAATAACGAAATTTCCATAAAATTAGGATATTTAAAATCAATGCTGCACTTCCTTAGTCTGTCTGAATAACTAAAACAAAATAAAGGGAAAAATGAAACAAGCCAATAAATGAATAAAAATAAAATAAGATAAAACATTAACTGTAGACCACTGGCAGAGGTACCACATTGCTTTTGCGCTGTTCTTGCCTGTCGGCACTACACAGTCGGATTCAATATTTTTATTGATATGTACACATGAAATACACATGTGTGTTTTTATTGTAATGCATTTGTGTTGTTTTTTCCCTGTATCTTTCATGTATTTTGACTTTTATATTTTTTTACTAAAAAAATGTCAATAAACGTCGCGCTTTCGATCCCACTAGGGATCAAAGTGTTCTGCTCCTATCGGCAGAGCTCCGCACATCCCATGTGCATTCTAGTTTGGTATTTATTTAGTCTTTATTATCTAGTTTGTGCCTTTTGATAGGTAAGTCTCATTTAAATGTTTCGGCTATGTTTTACAAAATCAGGAAATTTTTTTATTTTGGTTTCGGAGCAGAATTCTGACACAATTTCATCTACATGCTTGAATCTTTGTCACTATATGTCTAAAATAGTGTAGTTGTGCCTTTTGGCGGCCTTATGGCCGAAAATAATTTGAAATTATAGTAATGAGGGAAAAATTTGAAAAATTTATATGTCCCCTAACCACCCTATCCCACATACTATTATGCCTACATGTATGAAATTTGGCTACAAAATGTCTAAATTATAGTACTTTCACTTTCTAAACCTCATTCTGGCATTTATTTTATACTTTTTTCATAACAATAGAAAATATGAAAAGCTTCTTCAAAATTTGTGTTGTTTGCTACATTACCTGAAGCCTGATACTTCGTGTTTGCTATGATATGCATATGATTATGGAGAATTAAAGTTTCTATATGGATGTTTTAAAATTGTAGACATCATTGTCATATTCTTTGTATATCTACTTCTAGATATTGTGCTAAGGCCAGTAAGGGTTGGCGATTCAGGCAGAGGTAAACTCCGATGTGGCTGGGTCTTGGGCCAGTATTATTTCACCAGGGCATAGCTTATCATGCTAAACTCAGTTATCATAGACAAAAGCAGTGCACTTTAAACTAATTTAGCAGCAGTTACCTAAATATGGTAACAGACCATTTATAATATAAAAGCAGTTAATTTTAAACTGATTTAGCAGCAGTTACCTAAATATTAGTGTAGGCATATTTGTCATGAAAAAAGGATTCGTGTATTTTTTTTGTTAAAAGCAAAAACTCACTTGATTTTGTAAGAAGGTATCATAAGCTTTAAAAAAAATTAGGGTGGCATTTTTTCTGAACATTCTAAGGCTATGAAATTCAAGATGGCGTCCAAAATGGCCACCGAACACTAATAATGCCATATCTTCGTGAATACATGTGATACAATTACAAATGAAGTGTCTAAATATATGTTTTCTGAGACCAGGAATCTAATGGAATTGTCAAATTTATGTTATATGTATGATCTACATGCCAAATTCCAAAATGGCCACCGCACACCTGCAATGTAAGCTATACATTCTCCCGTTGCATGCATTACCAAGCCAACAGGATTTTGTAATTACAAACCAAGTATCTACCTATTTAAAGACATGTATTTTTCACACAGATTACATAATTAACAAGCCAACAAACAGATCTAAATAAAATTAAATACTTGAATTTCTGTTCAATACAGTGTTCAATCTCTTAAATCGTTTAAACAGGACGATGCAAAAAGTCATACTGATTAAATGCCTGGCTTTCATTTAGTAGTTTTAACAATGGGTATCAAGTGAATTATTATTTTGTGAATGTCATAGAAAGTAACACCTCAATCTTCACAGTCTTCATTTATCCCTGGTTGGACAGTTTTATTGTTGCAGCTGAAAACCCAGCATCCACAAACTTCCGTACATGGGATATTGTTCTTGTGACAGCTGCACCTTCCTTCGCATCCACGTTTGCACCCGCACTTTATGAGGTGCAATACTGCTTCAGGAGCTGGTGGATTCAAACAGCGAACTGGAGAGAAGTGAATTGAACCTGCATCAAATGTCCAACCAAATGCAGTTGGTGCTGGGAGGCACGGGTGAGTTTCACAAGCTTTTCTCCAAATCATGGATATGTAATGTGCCCGACGAATATGTAAGTCCAGTGAGCCAGAAGTTGGTGGGAGGTTTTCTCCTTCGGCTGCACGATTTGAGTAGAGGAACCAACGGAGCTCATTCACTTTTGTGTAGATTTTGGATCGTTACAAAATACAGACAAAGCGTTCTAACTGAGAGCATATATCAGCGGGCAGATCAATGTCATTCCCGAGCATTGCTAGTGCATCCAGGATCTCATCATCACAAGACATAAATGCCTTGAAGCACAAGTCTTTGGTTCTGCCAGCAAATCTACCAGACATATGGAAACCTGTCAGAGCATGAAAACCTAAAAGTGATCATTATTGATGGCATGGCTATGGTTAATTCAGTTAGCAAAACGGAACAAATGAAAACATGCCAAGACTTTGCAGATGCCTTTCTCCAGATAATCTGTAACATGGCAGCACAATATGAGGAGGTCAGATTGGTGTTCGACCGGAACATCAAAACATCGCTCAAGGAACAGATGAGGACAAAGAGGACCAAGGGAAAGTCAACACTTTAATCCAAAATATTTCCCTGAAGGACTTCTTATCAGATATCCGCACCAAAGGAGAACTGACCGAGTATTTGGCTGACAAAGTTGTATGTCACAGCAAGAGCTCCAACAACAGACTGAAAAAGACTTATGGTGACCTCAGGAACACAAACCAAGGGCAATGTTGATATCCCAGACTCGCTCTTCACTCACAGCCAAGAAGAGGCAGACACTTTGCTTGTACTGCATGCTCTAACTGTTCTCAATGAAGCAGAACTTGTTGTCAGTTCCCTAGACACAGACGTCTTGTTGTTGCTTGTCTACATGTATCCAAACTTACAGACGTCCACAACCTTCCTTACGGGAAAGGGCAGGCTGAAGAGGAACATTTCTGTGCGGAGCATATACAACAACTTAGGACTAAAGCGTGCTTCTGCACTGTTAGGTTTTCATGCTCTGACAGGTTCCCATATGTCTGGTAGATTTGCTGGCAGAACCAAAGACTTGTGCTTCAAGGCATTTATGTCTTGTGATGATGAGATCCTGGATGCACTAGCAATGCTCGGGAATGACATTGATCTGCCCGCTGATATATGCTCTCAGTTAGAACGCTTTGTCTGTATTTTGTAACGATCCAAAATCTACACAAAAGTGAATGAGCTCCGTTGGTTCCTCTACTCAAATCGTGCAGCCGAAGGAGAAAACCTCCCACCAACTTCTGGCTCACTGGACTTACATATTCGTCGGGCACATTACATATCCATGATTTGGAGAAAAGCTTGTGAAACTCACCCGTGCCTCCCAGCACCAACTGCATTTGGTTGGACATTTGATGCAGGTTCAAGTCACTTCTCTCCAGTTCGCTGTTTGAATCCACCAGCTCCTGAAGCAGTATTGCACCTCATAAAGTGCGGGTGCAAACGTGGATGCGAAGGAAGGTGCAACTGTCACAAGAAAAATATCCCATGTACGGAAGTTTGTGGATGCTGGGTTTTCAGCTGCAACAATAAAACTGTCCAACCAGGGATAAATGAAGACTGTGAAGATTGAGGTGTTGCTTTCTATGACATTCACAAAATAATAATTCACTTGATATCCATTGTTAAAACTACTAAATGAAAGCCAGGCATTTAATCAGTATGACTTTTTGCATCGTCCTGTTTAAACGATTTAAGAGATTGAACACTGTATTGAACAGAAATTCAAGTATTTAATTTTATTTAGATCTGTTTGTTGGCTTGTTAATTATGTAATCTGTGTGAAAAATACATGTCTTTAAATAGGTAGATACTTGGTTTGTAATTACAAAATCCTGTTGGCTTGGTAATGCATGCAACGGGAGAATGTATAGCTTACATTGCAGGTGTGCGGTGGCCATTTTGGAATTTGGCATGTAGATCATACATATAACATAAATTTGACAATTCCATTAGATTCCTGGTCTCAGAAAACATATATTTAGACACTTCATTTGTAATTGTATCACATGTATTCACGAAGATATGGCATTATTAGTGTTCGGTGGCCATTTTGGACGCCATCTTGAATTTCATAGCCTTAGAATGTTCAGAAAAAATGCCACCCTAATTTTTTTTAAAGCTTATGATACCTTCTTACAAAATCAAGTGAGTTTTTGCTTTTAACAAAAAAAATACACGAAATTGCAAATATGCCTACACTATATGGTAACAAACCATATTTAAGATAAAAGCAGTGCATTTTTAACTTATTAAGCAGCAGTTACCTAAGTATGGTAACAGACCATTTTTAAGATAAAGGCACTAAATTTTAAACTGATTTAACAGCAGTTACCTAAATATGGTAACAGACCTACTCAAACTACATTTGCTGTCACCTAAAGTTGGTAGCCATGGACAAAAGAAATGCATTTTAAACTAAGTTAGAAATAGTTACCTTAATATTGTAGCAGACCCCTTTTCAAAGCAATGCAGTGTATTTTAAACTTATATTTAGCTGCAGTTACCTTAATGTGATAGATCATCTCAAACTACATGTATTGTTACATAAAGTCAGTAACCATAGACAGAAGTAGTGTATTTTAAACTTAATTAACCATCAGTAACCTAAATATATAATAATAGACCATTTTTCACATTTAAGCAGGGTATTCTAAGCTTAGTTAGCAGCAGTTACCTAAATATGGTAACATAACATTTTCCAAATAATCTAATATAGCTGCAGTTACTTAGATATGACAATAGACCATCTCCAGCAACACTTGTGGTTACCTAAACTCAGTAACCATAAACAGAGGCAGTGTATTAGAAATCATTTAACAGCAGTTACCTAAATATAGTAACTTACCATCATATTTAGGTAACAGACCACCTCAAATTACATGTGCTGTCACCTAAAATCAGTAATCGTCAACAAAAGCAGCTATTAAAGACCATGTTTCTAATCTTAGCAGTATATTCTATGGTAATAGCCAATTTTTTTATATCAAAGCAGTGTATTTTAAAATCATGTAGCAGGAGTAACCTGCAGGCTGTCTCAAGCAACATTTGCTGTCTCTGAAAGGTGGCTGTTTTAATGTGAAATCATTCACAAACATTTTCTTTTTGAGTGACCTAAGACCTCTATACATCAGACACTGAAAATCACATTGTACTTTGCTCATCCTTGTCCTTATTGATCAGTTACATATTATGGCAATTTTAACACAGATAACACTGTAAATGTCACCCCCCCCCCCCCCCATTGTACATGCATCAAACTTCTTTAAAAATGTCAATGGCTGTCATTTACATATGTGGTCACCTGTTGATTGGCTGGCCAACTGACTGACCATTAGCATCTGACCAATCTGGGCCCTTGATGTGACAAGTGGGGTGGCCCAACCCCTATAACCCCTCCCACTGGAGCGAGGCACTCCTGCCATTCAGATGAGGGTGAAGAGTATTGATACTACTCCAAGTGATTAGACCCTGTCTATTATTTATACATAGGATGCATCAATGGAATATTAATAACATGGAATAGTGTTTATTGCACACATACAGACATGGAACTACCTTTTAAGTGAACTTGTCAATGGTCACATTCATAATGGCTTAGCAATGTGTCAAAATAACTAAGGTGAGTGATTGTTAAAATATTAAGCATGGTCAGATTGTGTAATAATCATTGAAAATTACAAATCCTTCAAGTTTACAACTAAGAATGGCCATTGTACAGAGATTGCAGCTGCACATCTGCATCAGGGTTTCTGAGCTTTTCTGGTACTCTGACCTCTGGTGTTAAATCTGGTCACTAACTCTGGGCTGGGAGAGTGAAACTGCAAGATAGTTACCAACAGCCAGTAACAGATAAGGAGATTAAAAAATTACCCATGGGGCCTTTTCCTTATTTCACGGGTCACCTCCCCTGAAAAAATTACCATGAATACTAGACATTCTAAACCTTCAATAATTGTTGTTTTATGAAATCTGAGCCCACTACTTATCATGTAACAGGCTGTCAAAGACCATGCAAGTCCATTTTGGCATGTTTGATGTTACCCAGTGGTGGTAACATGTTCACAGCTGCTACTGTCACTAGGTAATGCGGCCCCGGTTACCAGTAGTCAGTAATCAAACATACTGGTAATAGAACCATTTAACATGCTAAATCAGTGACACTAGTTTGGCAGTAATTATGAAACCAATTCACAAGCTTCCTCACTAAATGGATATCTTGATTGCAATAAATATAAGACAAAGTAATTTTAACATCAAGAATTAATTTAAAAAAACTATCATAGCCTAAGGGAAATTGATTATTCAATCCACAAACAAGCAATATGTATATTACATGCACAAAATAATAAATATAAAAAATTAAAAATGGAAAGTAAATGGTAGTTAACCTTGCATGCATGGTGGACATGAGCATATTATTCCGTATCTGGTCGGTTGTCGGCCAATATTTTGTATTGATCCTGGCAGGCAGGCATTTTCCCTCAAACAACACTTTCACATATTCTGCTAAGAGAGTCTTCATCTCTTTTGTGCTTGAGATGTTGTCTTCCTTTACTTTCTTTCTGATATATGCTGCAAGGCGCTTGTCAATTGGCATCACAGAATCTGCAGCCTGTCAAAACCCAAATGAAACTTTATCAACACATGCAACAACTGCATTAATTTTGGTTATGATAAACGACATGTAGTAAGTATGTAAGTGCAAAAACATCTATGCTGGCTTTTCTCAGTTTTTGACAATCATTTTGAATTCTCTTTTAATGTATCTGAGCAATTATTTGTTATTAAGTGTGATGTAATGAATTCATGGGGATTTCATGTAGTGTTATTAGCATGTAGGTTTAATGCTAAAAAGAAAAATTATGTATGGCATGACATCTGTTTATGTTAGTTTCAAATCAGAGGCTGTTTTGACATTCTTTCCAACAAAATTGGGTGTCATTTCACGCGTGTTGACAGTATCAATTGAGTTTGTCCTTCTGTACTTATTAATTTATTGGAATTTTCAATTCATAATGTTATCTATTATTTTCAATAAGCTCAAATCCAGAACTACAAATTGCTACTGAATCGTTGTGAGTCCTGATCATTGTAAATAGCTTGTCAAAAATAAATTACTGCCATGCATTACTAATGTGTGTGACATTGGTTTTCAACAGTATTAGCACTCTTTGTTGTGAAGCGTAAAATTATGAATGCAAAGATTGGGAACTGGAAGTTAATTTGTTCAGAGATATATCGGCATGGGTTAGAAATGTGGGCTTTGAACTTACAGTAACAATTGTAAAAATGGGCAAAAAAAAAAAACAAGTGTATATTTATTGTTGACTTCTACTATGTTATGTATTAATCAAATGTGTCTCAAGCTCATGATATGTATCACCGTTGTCTGAAGACTGAGAAAATATCATTCTAATATCAATCTTAAGTGTATTTTTTTTATCACATACAGTGCTACTCCAAATTGCATGCCAAAAGTTTACACACCTTATGTTGTTTTATACAACTGCTTTTATGCATTCTCTAGGATGTCAAAATAGCTACATTCCCTAAGCCCTGGTGCTGGACAATGACAGCCATGAAGAATTAATGTGTATATATGTATGTTTTGAAAACAGGAAACCAATACACTTGTGCTTTTGAAATTATGGAATAAATCATAAATGACACACAGTAGATTGTGATTGGAATTACAGAAAGTATGTCATATGTGACATTTGACTTGAGAAAACTATTATGGTTAATCTAAATATTTTGTTAACACTATTCATTCCAAATTAAGCCATATCAAACTACTCACACACGCATATATTAATGTTAAGCTTCTCTGGTCATCATGTTGTAATTGTTGCCCCCTTGTGGTAAATTAGAAACTACTTATATCATTTTATTCTGTGATCTGGACAAATTCCTTAATTAGTCATTTTCCGTAATTTCTAGGAAAGTAAAATATATATTAATCAATTTGCAAATTAACTACAATTCTGCAAGATATTATTTATTTTATTTGACGTTAAATGTTAATATTTTCTTCTTGAAGGTCATATGTGTCCTTGAAAAATACTTGATTGCTTGATTTCTTGATTTCTTGTTTGCTGTAATTTCTAGGAAAATGAACTATATATTAATCAATAAGCAAAAGAATGTGCTTTAATTCAGCAAGCAATGATTTTAATTAATTCAGGTTTTACTGTGATATTATATGCTGGAAGGTCATATATGTCCTTGAAATAATTTTATTTTTTTAATTTCTCATTTGCTAACGAGCAGAATCGCAATAAAATTATTGTGGTGTTTTACTACTATGGGTATATTATTTCCCCACAGTCGGATTAATTGTTTCATCAGTTTCAGGGGGTGCTGCAATGTACTGAAATATGAATTCAGGGCCACCTGTGTCCTCGGATATTTTCGCCTGCTTTTCCGCATTAAAAAAAGCTGTGTAAAATATGGAAATGCATAGAAACATATCAGTATGATGTGCAGGTTATTATTTTCCATTCATATTTGATCAATTGCATGCTTTTAACCATATACTAAAGAATGTATGTATTTTGTTCTGGCCGTATTTGGCACTCTATGAAGTTAGAAGTGTGCTGAATGCCACTATGTTTAGTAAAACAAGGCGAAATGTGGCCAAAAAAATTAAAAAATATATGTAGAATATAAATGCCAAGTGCAGACAGAAATAATTCATTTTTAAAGTTTCTAATTTTGCTAATTTTTGTCAGCATGGACTTATATGTCCTAAAATGTGAAATCTTCAATTTTTGATAAATTCTTAAAGTGTCAAGAAATGCACTGAATGCTATCAAAATCAGAATTTAAAGTTAGCTTCATAATACATTTATATCTGATGCATTGCTTTAAACATATCCTGAAATGTTTATTTAATTTTTGCAATCTAATTATATGGCCAGAACTGTCTTCTCTCATTAAATGCTATCTGCACCTATCTGCTCACAGCTGAATTTCTTAAAACTCACGAGCCTGTTCCTTATACCTATAAGGACAAGTTTGAACCAATTTTGGTTGCTGCAGATCAATTAGATCTACCTGCAGAAAATTAGAATTTTCACACCAAATTTGATCTAATGGACTTATAAGTCCTCAGACATAAGCGTTCGTTAAAAATTAATTCTTGCGTTTTTTAATGTTTGATCGCAGCAGAATTCTTCTTATATGCAGCAAACAAAGGCCCATAAAAAAAAGTTGGGATTTGAAAATTAAATTTTGTGTTAGGAGCTATAGCTAGGGTTCGATTCCCGGCCGTTGCAAATATTTGATTCCATAGTGTAGTGGTTATCACGCTTGCCTCACACGCAAGATTTCCTGGGTTCGAAACTTAGTGGAATCACAGCTTTTTTGCGGGCCAGGCTGGCATGAAAAAGTATAGTTGTTGTCAGAAGTGGGATTCGAACCCACGCCCGGAAGACCGGACTGCGACCTGAACGCAGCGCCTTGGACCGCTCGGCCATCCTGACCACACAGCTGACTCATACTGTGAGAAGTAGAAGTGGCATTTAAGTCAAATTTGTCTTCCACTTGAAATTACTTGTCATTTTGGAAGTTAACAGAGTTGGCATTGGTGGTTCCGTGGTGTAATGGTTAGCACTCTGGACTCTGAATCCAGCGTTCCGAGTTCAAATCTCAGCGGAACCTTCTCATGTGTTTTGTGGTTGGGTGATCTTTGTCCTTCCATTGTGGAAGACTTTCTTTCTAACTTTTATCGCTAGGCATCAGCTGTCACCCTGGAAACTTTTTTGTACACAGTACAGACAAAAAGCATTTGGAATCTGAAGGAAAACAAGTTAAACAAAAGACATGGCCTGTGTGGGGATCAAACCCACGACATTCGCGTTATTAGCACGACGCTCTAACCAACTGAGCTAACCGGCCATTGCTTGCTTCTAGTGAAAGGCCACAGCAGGGTGCCGCCCATAAATTTTTTTGTTTTTTGCACCATCTTTTAAAAACTAACGCAGTCGACAGGATTCGAACCTGTGCGGGCAGAGCCCAACAGATTTCTAGTCTGTCGCCTTAACCACTCGGCCACGACTGCACATGGCTTACTAGACTTCTGCAGTGATTAACTGCTCTGTACGCACTGGAGAAATTTGCCGATTTTTCCACATGTATGAGGTCTCGATTGATTCACCATACTTGATGTACACCATTGTGAACTCAACTCACATATGGCCTCAATAAGCAAAAGGAGATCTTACTATGCACCTTAGATAAGCTGAATAATTGCCTGCCAATCGATAAACTTTTCAAACCCAGGACCTCTCGCGTGATAGCCACTACACTATGGAATCATGAGACATAGTACGCTTTCCCCAGGATGACCTGTGGTAACAAACATTGTTTTTCTGGAAGAGACAAACTTCTAGGGTTAGGGTTAGAGATAGGGTTAGCTTGAAATGTGGTTGTGTAGTTCTTGAGATACAGAGGATATGCTAAAAATAAGGGCCTGGTGAGCTCAATCGGTAGAGCATCAGACCTTTAAGCAGGTTAATGCTGTTTGAAGGTCGTGGATTCAAATCCCACATCGGGTGATGTTTTCTTGATTTCACAAATTTAGGTAGTTGAAAAAAGAAAAAATGCTCATCTTAATTTGATAATGGACAGACTGGAAGTACAGGCAAAACTTTGCCAGATACTACATCAAGACCAAGGGTCTCTGTGGCACAATCGGTTAGCGCGTTCAGCTGTTAACCGAAAGGTTGGTGGTTCAAGCTAACCCAGGGACGTTGGTATTTTTTTTATCTTGGCAATTAGGGAACTCATGTGCAGATTTAGTCAAACTGAAACTTCATGCCTCACAAAGTGCGTATCTGATTTTGTTTCGGATGGCGAATAAAGATGTCAGGCATGAAGCATCGGTGGTTCAGTGGTAGAATGCTCGCCTGCCACGCGGGCGGCCCGGGTTCGATTCCCGGCCGATGCAAATATTTGATTCCATAGTGTAGTGGTTATCACGCTTGCCTCACACGCAAGATTTCCTGGGTTCGAAACCCAGTGGAATCACAGCTTTTTTGCGGGCCAGGCTGGCATGAAAAAGTATAGTTGTTGTCAGAATTGGGATTCGAACCCACGCCCGGAAGACCGGACTGCGACCTGAACGCAGCGCCTTGGACCGCTCGGCCATCCTGACCACACAGCTGACTCATACTGTGAGAAGTAGAAGTGGCATTTAAGTCAAATTTGTCTTCCACTTGAAATTACTTGTCATTTTGGAAGTTAACAGAGTTGGCATTGGTGGTTCCGTGGTTAGCACTCTGGACTCTGAATCCAGCGATCCGAGTTCAAATCTCAGCGGAACCTTCTCATGTGTTTTGTGGTTGGGTGATCTTTGTCCTTCCATTGTGGAAGACTTTCTTTCTAACTTTTATCGCTATGCATCAGCTGTCACCCTGGAAACTTTTTTGTACACAGTACAGACAAAAAGCATTTGGAATCTGTAGGAAAACAAGTTAAACAAAAGACATGGCCTGTGTGGGGATCAAACCCCAACATTCGCATTATTAGCACGACGCTCTAACCAACTGAGCTAACCGGCCATTGCTTGCTTCTAGTGAAAGGCCACAGCAGGGTGCCGCCCATGAATTTTTTTTGTTTTTTGCACCATCTTTTAAAAACTAACGCAGTCGACAGGATTCGAACCTGTGCGGGCAGAGCCCAACAGATTTCTAGTCTGTCGCCTTAACCACTCGGCCACGACTGCACATGGCTTACTAGACTTCTGCAGTGATTAACTGCTCTGTACACACTGGGGAAATTTGCCGATTTTTACACATGTATGAGGTCTCGATTGATTCACCATACTTGATGTACACCATTGTGAACTCAACTCACATATGGCCTCAATAAGCAAAAGGAGATCTTACTATGCACCTTAGATAAGCTGAATAATTGCCTGCCAATCGATAAACTTTTCGAACCCAGGACCTCTCGCGTGATAGCCACTACACTATGGAATCATGAGACATAGTACACTTTCCCTAGGATGACCTCTGGTAACAAACATTGTTTTTCTGGAAGAGACAAACTTCTAGGGTTAGGGTTAGAGATAGGGTTAGCTTGAAATGTGGTTGTGTAGTTCTTGAGATACAGAGGATATGCTAAAAATAAGGGCCTGGTTAGCTCAATCGGTAGAGCATCAGACCTTTAAGCAGTTTAATGCTGTTTGAAGGTCGTGGATTCAAATCCCACATCGGGTGATGTTTTCTTGATTTCACAAATTTAGGTAGTTGAAAGAAAAACTGCTCATCTTAATTTGATAATGGACAGACTGGAAGTACAGGCAAAACTTTGCCATATACTACATCAAGACCAAGGGTGTCTGTGGCACAATCGGTTAGCGCGTTCAGCTGTTAACCGAAAGGTTGGTGGTTCAAGCTAACACAGGGACATTGGTATTTTTTTTATCTTGGCAATTAGGGAACTCATGTGCAGATTTAGTCAAACTGAAACTTCATGCCTCGCAAAGTGCGTATCTGATTTTGTTTCGGATGGCGAATAAAGATGTCAGGCATGAAGCATCGGTGGTTCGGTGGTAGAATGCTCGCCTGCCACGCGGGCGGCCCGGGTTCGATTCCCGGCCGATGCAAATATTTTATTCCATAGTGTAGTGGTTATCACGCTTGCCTCACATGCAAGATTTCCTGGGTTCGAAACCCAGTGGAATCACAGCTTTTTTGCAGGCCAGGCTGGCATGAAAAAGTATAGTTGTTGTCAGAAGTGGGATTCGAACCCACGCCCGGAAGACCGGACTGCGACCTGAACGCAGCGCCTTGGACCGCTCGGCCATCCTGACCACACAGCTGACTCATACTGTGAGAAGTAGAAGTGGCATTTAAGTCAAATTTGTCTTCCACTTGAAATTACTTGTCATTTTGGAAGTTAACAGAGTTGGCATTGGTGGTTCCGTGGTTAGCACTCTGGACTCTGAATCCAGCGATCCGAGTTCAAATCTCAGCGGAACCTTCTCATGTGTTTTGTGGTTGGGTGATCTTTGTCCTTCCATTGTGGAAGACTTTCTTTCTAACTTTTATCGCTAGGCATCAGCTGTCACCCTGGAAACTTTTCTGTACACAGTACAGACAAAAAGCATTTGGTATCTGTAGGAAAACAAGTTAAACAAAAGACATGGACTGTGTGGGGATCAAACCCACGACATTCGCGTTATTAGCACGACGCTCTAACCAACTGAGCTAACCGGCCATTGCTTGCTTCTAGTGAAAGGCCACAGCAGGGTGCCGCCCATGAATTTTTTTTGTTTTTTGCACCATCTTTTAAAAACTAACGCAGTCGACAGGATTCGAACCTGTGCGGGCAGAGCCCAACAGATTTCTAGTCTGTCGCCTTAACCACTCGGCCACGACTGCACATGGCTTACTAGGCTTCTGCAGTGATTAACTGCTCTGGACACACTGGAGAAATTTGCCGATTTTTACACATGTATGAGGTCTCGATTGATTCACCATACTTGATGTACACCATTGTGAACTCAACTCACATATGGCCTCAATAAGCAAAAGGATATCTTACTATGCACCTTAGATAAGCTGAATAATTGCCTGCCAATCGATAAACTTTTCGAACCCAGGACCTCTCGCGTGATAGCCACTACACTATGGAATCATGAGACATAGTACACTTTCCCTAGGATAACCTCTGGTAACAAACATTGTTTTTCTGGAAGAGACAAACTTCTAGGGTTAGGGTTAGAGATAGGGTTAGCTTGAAATGTGGTTGTGTAGTTCTTGAGATACAGAGGATATGCTAAAAATAAGGGCCTGGTTAGCTCAATCGGTAGAGCATCAGACCTTTAAGCAGGTTAATGCTGTTTGAAGGTCGTGGATTCAAATCCCACATCGGGTGATGTTTTCTTGATTTCACAAATTTAGGTAGTTGAAAGAAAAACTGCTCATCTTAATTTGATAATGGACAGACTGGAAGTACAGGCAAAACTTTGCCATATACTACATCAAGACCAAGGGTGTCTGTGGCACAATCGGTTAGCGCGTTCAGCTGTTAACCGAAAGGTTGGTGGTTCAAGCTAACACAGGGACATTGGTATTTTTTTTATCTCGGCAATTAGGGAACTCATGTGCAGATTTAGTCAAACTGAAACTTCATGCCTCGCAAAGTGCGTATCTGATTTTGTTTCGGATGGCGAATAAAGATGTCAGGCATGAAGCATCGGTGGTTCAGTGGTAGAATGCTCGCCTGCCACACGGGCGGCCCGGGTTCGATTCCCGGCCGATGCAAATAATTTATTCCATAGTGTAGTGGTTATCACGCTTGCCTCACATGCAAGATTTCCTGGGTTCGAAACCCAGTGGAATTACAGCTTTTTTGCGGGCCAGGCTGGCATGAAAAAGTATAGTTGTTGTCAGAAGTGGGATTCGAACCCATGCCCGGAAGACCGGACTGCGACCTGAACGCAGCGCCTTGGACCGCTCGGCCATCCTGACCACACAGCTGACTCATACTGTGAGAAGTAGAAGTGGCATTTAAGTCAAATTTGTCTTCCACTTGAAATTACTTGTCATTTTGGAAGTTAACCGAGTTGGCATTGGTGGTTCCGTGGTTAGCACTCTGGACTCTGAATCCAGCGATCCGAGTTCAAATCTCAGCGGAACCTTCTCATGTGTTTTGTGGTTGGGTGATCTTTGTCCTTCCATTGTGGAAGACTTTCTTTCTAACTTTTATCGCTAGGCATCAGCTGTCACCCTGGAAACTTTTCTGTACACAGTACAGACAAAAAGCATTTGGTATCTGTAGGAAAACAAGTTAAACAAAAGACATGGACTGTGTGGGGATCAAACCCACGACATTCGCGTTATTAGCACGACGCTCTAACCAACTGAGCTAACCGGCCATTGCTTGCTTCTAGTGAAAGGCCACAGCAGGGTGCCGCCCATGAATTTTTTTTGTTTTTTGCACCATCTTTTAAAAACTAACGCAGTCGACAGGATTCCAACCTGTGCGGGCAGAGCCCAACAGATTTCTAGTCTGTCGCCTTAACCACTCGGCCACGACTGCACATGGCTTACTAGGCTTCTGCAGTGATTAACTGCTCTGGACACACTGGAGAAATTTGCCGATTTTTACACATGTATGAGGTCTCGATTGATTCACCATACTTGATGTACACCATTGTGAACTCAACTCACATATGGCCTCAATAAGCAAAAGGATATCTTACTATGCACCTTAGATAAGCTGAATAATTGCCTGCCAATCGATAAACTTTTCGAACCCAGGACCTCTCGCGTGATAGCCACTACACTATGGAATCATGAGACATAGTACACTTTCCCTAGGATAACCTCTGGTAACAAACATTGTTTTTCTGGAAGAGACAAACTTCTAGGGTTAGGGTTAGAGATAGGGTTAGCTTGAAATGTGGTTGTGTAGTTCTTGAGATACAGAGGATATGCTAAAAATAAGGGCCTGGTTAGCTCAATCGGTAGAGCATCAGACCTTTAAGCAGGTTAATGCTGTTTGAAGGTCGTGGATTCAAATCCCACATCGGGTGATGTTTTCTTGATTTCACAAATTTAGGTAGTTGAAAGAAAAACTGCTCATCTTAATTTGATAATGGACAGACTGGAAGTACAGGCAAAACTTTGCCATATACTACATCAAGACCAAGGGTGTCTGTGGCACAATCGGTTAGCGCGTTCAGCTGTTAACCGAAAGGTTGGTGGTTCAAGCTAACACAGGGACATTGGTATTTTTTTTATCTCGGCAATTAGGGAACTCATGTGCAGATTTAGTCAAACTGAAACTTCATGCCTCGCAAAGTGCGTATCTGATTTTGTTTCGGATGGCGAATAAAGATGTCAGGCATGAAGCATCGGTGGTTCAGTGGTAGAATGCTCGCCTGCCACACGGGCGGCCCGGGTTCGATTCCCGGCCGATGCAAATAATTTATTCCATAGTGTAGTGGTTATCACGCTTGCCTCACATGCAAGATTTCCTGGGTTCGAAACCCAGTGGAATTACAGCTTTTTTGCGGGCCAGGCTGGCATGAAAAAGTATAGTTGTTGTCAGAAGTGGGATTCGAACCCATGCCCGGAAGACCGGACTGCGACCTGAACGCAGCGCCTTGGACCGCTCGGCCATCCTGACCACACAGCTGACTCATACTGTGAGAAGTAGAAGTGGCATTTAAGTCAAATTTGTCTTCCACTTGAAATTACTTGTCATTTTGGAAGTTAACCGAGTTGGCATTGGTGGTTCCGTGGTTAGCACTCTGGACTCTGAATCCAGCGATCCGAGTTCAAATCTCAGCGGAACCTTCTCATGTGTTTTGTGGTTGGGTGATCTTTGTCCTTCCATTGTGGAAGACTTTCTTTCTAACTTTTATCGCTAGGCATCAGCTGTCACCCTGGAAACTTTTCTGTACACAGTACAGACAAAAAGCATTTGGTATCTGTAGGAAAACAAGTTAAACAAAAGACATGGACTGTGTGGGGATCAAACCCACGACATTCGCGTTATTAGCACGACGCTCTAACCAACTGAGCTAACCGGCCATTGCTTGCTTCTAGTGAAAGGCCACAGCAGGGTGCCGCCCATGAATTTTTTTTGTTTTTTGCACCATCTTTTAAAAACTAACGCAGTCGACAGGATTCCAACCTGTGCGGGCAGAGCCCAACAGATTTCTAGTCTGTCGCCTTAACCACTCGGCCACGACTGCACATGGCTTACTAGGCTTCTGCAGTGATTAACTGCTCTGGACACACTGGAGAAATTTGCCGATTTTTACACATGTATGAGGTCTCGATTGATTCACCATACTTGATGTACACCATTGTGAACTCAACTCACATATGGCCTCAATAAGCAAAAGGATATCTTACTATGCACCTTAGATAAGCTGAATAATTGCCTGCCAATCGATAAACTTTTCGAACCCAGGACCTCTCGCGTGATAGCCACTACACTATGGAATCATGAGACATAGTACACTTTCCCTAGGATAACCTCTGGTAACAAACATTGTTTTTCTGGAAGAGACAAACTTCTAGGGTTAGGGTTAGAGATAGGGTTAGCTTGAAATGTGGTTGTGTAGTTCTTGAGATACAGAGGATATGCTAAAAATAAGGGCCTGGTTAGCTCAATCGGTAGAGCATCAGACCTTTAAGCAGGTTAATGCTGTTTGAAGGTCGTGGATTCAAATCCCACATCGGGTGATGTTTTCTTGATTTCACAAATTTAGGTAGTTGAAAGAAAAACTGCTCATCTTAATTTGATAATGGACAGACTGGAAGTACAGGCAAAACTTTGCCATATACTACATCAAGACCAAGGGTGTCTGTGGCACAATCGGTTAGCGCGTTCAGCTGTTAACCGAAAGGTTGGTGGTTCAAGCTAACACAGGGACATTGGTATTTTTTTTATCTCGGCAATTAGGGAACTCATGTGCAGATTTAGTCAAACTGAAACTTCATGCCTCGCAAAGTGCGTATCTGATTTTGTTTCGGATGGCGAATAAAGATGTCAGGCATGAAGCATCGGTGGTTCAGTGGTAGAATGCTCGCCTGCCACACGGGCGGCCCGGGTTCGATTCCCGGCCGATGCAAATAATTTATTCCATAGTGTAGTGGTTATCACGCTTGCCTCACATGCAAGATTTCCTGGGTTCGAAACCCAGTGGAATCACAGCTTTTTTGCGGGCCAGGCTGGCATGAAAAAGTATAGTTGTTGTCAGAAGTGGGATTCGAACCCACGCCCGGAAGACCGGACTGCGACCTGAACGCAGCGCCTTGGACCGCTCGGCCATCCTGACCACACAGCTGACTCATACTGTGAGAAGTAGAAGTGGCATTTAAGTCAAATTTGTCTTCCACTTGAAATTACTTGTCATTTTGGAAGTTAACAGAGTTGGCATTGGTGGTTCCGTGGTTAGCACTCTGGACTCTGAATCTAGCGATCCGAGTTCAAATCTCAGCGGAACCTTCTCATGTGTTTTGTGGTTGGGTGATCTTTGTCCTTCCATTGTGGAAGACTTTCTTTCTAACTTTTATCGCTAGGCATCAGCTGTCACCCTGGAAACTTTTCTGTACACAGTACAGACAAAAAGCATTTGGTATCTGTAGGAAAACAAGTTAAACAAAAGACATGGACTGTGTGGGGATCAAACCCACGACATTCGCGTTATTAGCACGACGCTCTAACCAACTGAGCTAACCGGTCATTGCTTGCTTCTAGTGAAAGGCCACAGCAGGGTGCCGCCCATGAATTTTTTTTGTTTTTTGCACCATCTTTTAAAAACTAACGCAGTCGACAGGATTCGAACCTGTGCGGGCAGAGCCCAACAGATTTCTAGTCTGTCGCCTTAACCACTCGGCCACGACTGCACATGGCTTACTAGACTTCTGCAGTGATTAACTGCTCTGGACACACTGGAGAAATTTGCCGATTTTTACACATGTATGAGGTCTCGATTGATTCACCATACTTGATGTACACCATTGTGAACTCAACTCACATATGGCCTCAATAAGCAAAAGGATATCTTACTATGCACCTTAGATAAGCTGAATAATTGCCTGCCAATCGATAAACTTTTCGAACCCAGGACCTCTCGCGTGATAGCCACTACACTATGGAATCATGAGACATAGTACACTTTCCCTAGGATGACCTCTGGTAACAAACATTGTTTTTCTGGAAGAGACAAACTTCTAGGGTTAGGGTTAGAGATAGGGTTAGCTTGAAATGTGGTTGTGTAGTTCTTGAGATACAGAGGATATGCTAAAAATAAGGGCCTGGTTAGCTCAATCGGTAGAGCATCAGACCTTTAAGCAGGTTAATGCTGTTTGAAGGTCGTGGATTCAAATCCCACATCGGGTGATGTTTTCTTGATTTCACAAATTTAGGTAGTTGAAAGAAAAACTGCTCATCTTAATTTGATAATGGACAGACTGGAAGTACAGGCAAAACTTTGCCATATACTACATCAAGACCAAGGGTGTCTGTGGCACAATCGGTTAGCGCGTTCAGCTGTTAACCGAAAGGTTGGTGGTTCAAGCTAACACAGGGACATTGGTATTTTTTTTATCTTGGCAATTAGGGAACTCATGTGCAGATTTAGTCAAACTGAAACTTCATGCCTCGCAAAGTGCGTATCTGATTTTGTTTCGGATGGCGAATAAAGATGTCAGGCATGAAGCATCGGTGGTTCAGTGGTAGAATGCTCGCCTGCCACGCGGGCGGCCCGGGTTCGATTCCCGGCCGATGCAAATATTTTATTCCATAGTGTAGTGGTTATCACGCTTGCCTCACATGCAAGATTTCCTGGGTTCGAAACCCAGTGGAATCACAGCTTTTTTGCGGGCCAGGCTGGCATGAAAAAGTATAGTTGTTGTCAGAAGTGGGATTCGAACCCACGCCCGGAAGACCGGACTGCGACCTGAACGCAGCGCCTTGGACCGCTCGGCCATCCTGACCACACAGCTGACTCATACTGTGAGAAGTAGAAGTGGCATTTAAGTCAAATTTGTCTTCCACTTGAAATTACTTGTCATTTTGGAAGTTAACAGAGTTGGCATTGGTGGTTCCGTGGTTAGCACTCTGGACTCTGAATCCAGCGATCCGAGTTCAAATCTCAGCGGAACCTTCTCATGTGTTTTGTGGTTGGGTGATCTTTGTCCTTCCATTGTGGAAGACTTTCTTTCTAACTTTTATCGCTAGGCATCAGCTGTCACCCTGGAAACTTTTCGGTACACAGTACAGACAAAAAGCATTTGGTATCTGTAGGAAAACAAGTTAAACAAAAGACATGGACTGTGTGGGGATCAAACCCACGACATTCGAGTTATTAGCACGACGCTCTAACCAACTGAGCTAACCGGCCATTGCTTGCTTCTAGTGAAAGGCCACAGCAGGGTGCCGCCCATGAATTTTTTTTGTTTTTTGCACCATCTTTTAAAAACTAACGCAGTCGACAGGATTCGAACCTGTGCGGGCAGAGCCCAACAGATTTCTAGTCTGTCGCCTTAACCACTCGGCCACGACTGCACATGGCTTACTAGACTTCTGCAGTGATTAACTGCTCTGGACACACTGGAGAAATTTGCCGATATTTACACATGTATGAGGTCTCGATTGATTCACCATACTTGATGTACACCATTGTGAACTCAA
Organism: Alitta virens; assembly: GCA_932294295.1. NCBI lineage: Eukaryota > Metazoa > Annelida > Polychaeta > Phyllodocida > Nereididae > Alitta > Alitta virens. The sequence continues at coordinate 31,571,037 of OW028583.1, read as the reverse complement.
CTCACATATGGCCTCAATAAGCAAAAGGAGATCTTACTATGCACCTTAGATAAGCTGAATAATTGCCTGCCAATCGATAAACTTTTCGAACCCAGGACCTCTCGCGTGATAGCCACTACACTATGGAATCATGAGACATAGTACACTTTCCCTAGGATAACCTCTGGTAACAAACATTGTTTTTCTGGAAGAGACAAACTTCTAGGGTTAGGGTTAGAGATAGGGTTAGCTTGAAATGTGGTTGTGTAGTTCTTGAGATACAGAGGATATGCTAAAAATAAGGGCCTGGTTAGCTCAATCGGTAGAGCATCAGACCTTTAAGCAGGTTAATGCTGTTTGAAGGTCGTGGATTCAAATCCCACATCGGGTGATGTTTTCTTGATTTCACAAATTTAGGTAGTTGAAAGAAAAACTGCTCATCTTAATTTGATAATGGACAGACTGGAAGTACAGGCAAAACTTTGCCATATACTACATCAAGACCAAGGGTGTCTGTGGCACAATCGGTTAGCGCGTTCAGCTGTTAACCGAAAGGTTGGTGGTTCAAGCTAACACAGGGACATTGGTATTTTTTTTATCTTGGCAATTAGGGAACTCATGTGCAGATTTAGTCAAACTGAAACTTCATGCCTCGCAAAGTGCGTATCTGATTTTGTTTCGGATGGCGAATAAAGATGTCAGGCATGAAGCATCGGTGGTTCAGTGGTAGAATGCTCGCCTGCCACGCGGGCGGCCCGGGTTCGATTCCCGGCCGATGCAAATATTTTATTCCATAGTGTAGTGGTTATCACGCTTGCCTCACATGCAAGATTTCCTGGGTTCGAAACCCAGTGGAATTACAGCTTTTTTGCGGGCCAGGCTGGCATGAAAAAGTATAGTTGTTGTCAGAAGTGGGATTCGAACCCACGCCCGGAAGACCGGACTGCGACCTGAACGCAGCGCCTTGGACCGCTCGGCCATCCTGACCACACAGCTGACTCATACTGTGAGAAGTAGAAGTGGCATTTAAGTCAAATTTGTCTTCCACTTGAAATTACTTGTCATTTTGGAAGTTAACAGAGTTGGCATTGGTGGTTCCGTGGTTAGCACTCTGGACTCTGAATCTAGCGATCCGAGTTCAAATCTCAGCGGAACCTTCTCATGTGTTTTGTGGTTGGGTGATCTTTGTCCTTCCATTGTGGAAGACTTTCTTTCTAACTTTTATCGCTAGGCATCAGCTGTCACCCTGGAAACTTTTCTGTACACAGTACAGACAAAAAGCATTTGGTATCTGTAGGAAAACAAGTTAAACAAAAGACATGGACTGTGTGGGGATCAAACCCACGACATTCGCGTTATTAGCACGACGCTCTAACCAACTGAGCTAACCGGCCATTGCTTGCTTCTAGTGAAAGGCCACAGCAGGGTGCCGCCCATGAATTTTTTTTGTTTTTTGCACCATCTTTTAAAAACTAACGCAGTCGACAGGATTCCAACCTGTGCGGGCAGAGCCCAACAGATTTCTAGTCTGTCGCCTTAACCACTCGGCCACGACTGCACATGGCTTACTAGGCTTCTGCAGTGATTAACTGCTCTGGACACACTGGAGAAATTTGCCGATTTTTACACATGTATGAGGTCTCGATTGATTCACCATACTTGATGTACACCATTGTGAACTCAACTCACATATGGCCTCAATAAGCAAAAGGATATCTTACTATGCACCTTAGATAAGCTGAATAATTGCCTGCCAATCGATAAACTTTTCGAACCCAGGACCTCTCGCGTGATAGCCACTACACTATGGAATCATGAGACATAGTACACTTTCCCTAGGATAACCTCTGGTAACAAACATTGTTTTTCTGGAAGAGACAAACTTCTAGGGTTAGGGTTAGAGATAGGGTTAGCTTGAAATGTGGTTGTGTAGTTCTTGAGATACAGAGGATATGCTAAAAATAAGGGCCTGGTTAGCTCAATCGGTAGAGCATCAGACCTTTAAGCAGGTTAATGCTGTTTGAAGGTCGTGGATTCAAATCCCACATCGGGTGATGTTTTCTTGATTTCACAAATTTAGGTAGTTGAAAGAAAAACTGCTCATCTTAATTTGATAATGGACAGACTGGAAGTACAGGCAAAACTTTGCCATATACTACATCAAGACCAAGGGTGTCTGTGGCACAATCGGTTAGCGCGTTCAGCTGTTAACCGAAAGGTTGGTGGTTCAAGCTAACACAGGGACATTGGTATTTTTTTTATCTTGGCAATTAGGGAACTCATGTGCAGATTTAGTCAAACTGAAACTTCATGCCTCGCAAAGTGCGTATCTGATTTTGTTTCGGATGGCGAATAAAGATGTCAGGCATGAAGCATCGGTGGTTCAGTGGTAGAATGCTCGCCTGCCACGCGGGCGGCCCGGGTTTGATTCCCGGCCGATGCAAATATTTTATTCCATAGTGTAGTGGTTATCACGCTTGCCTCACATGCAAGATTTCCTGGGTTCGAAACCCAGTGGAATTACAGCTTTTTTGCGGGCCAGGCTGGCATGAAAAAGTATAGTTGTTGTCAGAAGTGGGATTCGAACCCATGCCCGGAAGACCGGACTGCGACCTGAACGCAGCGCCTTGGACCGCTCGGCCATCCTGACCACACAGCTGACTCATACTGTGAGAAGTAGAAGTGGCATTTAAGTCAAATTTGTCTTCCACTTGAAATTACTTGTCATTTTGGAAGTTAACCGAGTTGGCATTGGTGGTTCCGTGGTTAGCACTCTGGACTCTGAATCCTGCGATCCGAGTTCAAATCTCAGCGGAACCTTCTCATGTGTTTTGTGGTTGGGTGATCTTTGTCCTTCCATTGTGGAAGACTTTCTTTCTAACTTTTATCGCTAGGCATCAGCTGTCACCCTGGAAACTTTTCTGTACACAGTACAGACAAAAAGCATTTGGTATCTGTAGGAAAACAAGTTAAACAAAAGACATGGACTGTGTGGGGATCAAACCCACGACATTCGCGTTATTAGCACGACGCTCTAACCAACTGAGCTAACCGGCCATTGCTTGCTTCTAGTGAAAGGCCACAGCAGGGTGCCGCCCATGAATTTTTTTTGTTTTTTGCACCATCTTTTAAAAACTAACGCAGTCGACAGGATTCCAACCTGTGCGGGCAGAGCCCAACAGATTTCTAGTCTGTCGCCTTAACCACTCGGCCACGACTGCACATGGCTTACTAGGCTTCTGCAGTGATTAACTGCTCTGGACACACTGGAGAAATTTGCCGATTTTTACACATGTATGAGGTCTCGATTGATTCACCATACTTGATGTACACCATTGTGAACTCAACTCACATATGGCCTCAATAAGCAAAAGGATATCTTACTATGCACCTTAGATAAGCTGAATAATTGCCTGCCAATCGATAAACTTTTCGAACCCAGGACCTCTCGCGTGATAGCCACTACACTATGGAATCATGAGACATAGTACACTTTCCCTAGGATAACCTCTGGTAACAAACATTGTTTTTCTGGAAGAGACAAACTTCTAGGGTTAGGGTTAGAGATAGGGTTAGCTTGAAATGTGGTTGTGTAGTTCTTGAGATACAGAGGATATGCTAAAAATAAGGGCCTGGTTAGCTCAATCGGTAGAGCATCAGACCTTTAAGCAGGTTAATGCTGTTTGAAGGTCGTGGATTCAAATCCCACATCGGGTGATGTTTTCTTGATTTCACAAATTTAGGTAGTTGAAAGAAAAACTGCTCATCTTAATTTGATAATGGACAGACTGGAAGTACAGGCAAAACTTTGCCATATACTACATCAAGACCAAGGGTGTCTGTGGCACAATCGGTTAGCGCGTTCAGCTGTTAACCGAAAGGTTGGTGGTTCAAGCTAACACAGGGACATTGGTATTTTTTTTATCTCGGCAATTAGGGAACTCATGTGCAGATTTAGTCAAACTGAAACTTCATGCCTCGCAAAGTGCGTATCTGATTTTGTTTCGGATGGCGAATAAAGATGTCAGGCATGAAGCATCGGTGGTTCAGTGGTAGAATGCTCGCCTGCCACGCGGGCGGCCCGGGTTCGATTCCCGGCCGATGCAAATATTTTATTCCATAGTGTAGTGGTTATCACGCTTGCCTCACATGCAAGATTTCCTGGGTTCGAAACCCAGTGGAATCACAGCTTTTTTGCGGGCCAGGCTGGCATGAAAAAGTATAGTTGTTGTCAGAAGTGGGATTCGAACCCACGCCCGGAAGACCGGACTGCGACCTGAACGCAGCGCCTTGGACCGCTCGGCCATCCTGACCACACAGCTGACTCATACTGTGAGAAGTAGAAGTGGCATTTAAGTCAAATTTGTCTTCCACTTGAAATTACTTGTCATTTTGGAAGTTAACAGAGTTGGCATTGGTGGTTCCGTGGTTAGCACTCTGGACTCTGAATCTAGCGATCCGAGTTCAAATCTCAGCGGAACCTTCTCATGTGTTTTGTGGTTGGGTGATCTTTGTCCTTCCATTGTGGAAGACTTTCTTTCTAACTTTTATCGCTAGGCATCAGCTGTCACCCTGGAAACTTTTCTGTACACAGTACAGACAAAAAGCATTTGGTATCTGTAGGAAAACAAGTTAAACAAAAGACATGGACTGTGTGGGGATCAAACCCACGACATTCGCGTTATTAGCACGACGCTCTAACCAACTGAGCTAACCGGTCATTGCTTGCTTCTAGTGAAAGGCCACAGCAGGGTGCCGCCCATGAATTTTTTTTGTTTTTTGCACCATCTTTTAAAAACTAACGCAGTCGACAGGATTCGAACCTGTGCGGGCAGAGCCCAACAGATTTCTAGTCTGTCGCCTTAACCACTCGGCCACGACTGCACATGGCTTACTAGACTTCTGCAGTGATTAACTGCTCTGGACACACTGGAGAAATTTGCCGATTTTTACACATGTATGAGGTCTCGATTGATTCACCATACTTGATGTACACCATTGTGAACTCAACTCACATATGGCCTCAATAAGCAAAAGGATATCTTACTATGCACCTTAGATAAGCTGAATAATTGCCTGCCAATCGATAAACTTTTCGAACCCAGGACCTCTCGCGTGATAGCCACTACACTATGGAATCATGAGACATAGTACACTTTCCCTAGGATGACCTCTGGTAACAAACATTGTTTTTCTGGAAGAGACAAACTTCTAGGGTTAGGGTTAGAGATAGGGTTAGCTTGAAATGTGGTTGTGTAGTTCTTGAGATACAGAGGATATGCTAAAAATAAGGGCCTGGTTAGCTCAATCGGTAGAGCATCAGACCTTTAAGCAGGTTAATGCTGTTTGAAGGTCGTGGATTCAAATCCCACATCGGGTGATGTTTTCTTGATTTCACAAATTTAGGTAGTTGAAAGAAAAACTGCTCATCTTAATTTGATAATGGACAGACTGGAAGTACAGGCAAAACTTTGCCATATACTACATCAAGACCAAGGGTGTCTGTGGCACAATCGGTTAGCGCGTTCAGCTGTTAACCGAAAGGTTGGTGGTTCAAGCTAACACAGGGACATTGGTATTTTTTTTATCTTGGCAATTAGGGAACTCATGTGCAGATTTAGTCAAACTGAAACTTCATGCCTCGCAAAGTGCGTATCTGATTTTGTTTCGGATGGCGAATAAAGATGTCAGGCATGAAGCATCGGTGGTTCAGTGGTAGAATGCTCGCCTGCCACGCGGGCGGCCCGGGTTCGATTCCCGGCCGATGCAAATATTTTATTCCATAGTGTAGTGGTTATCACGCTTGCCTCACATGCAAGATTTCCTGGGTTCGAAACCCAGTGGAATCACAGCTTTTTTGCAGGCCAGGCTGGCATGAAAAAGTATAGTTGTTGTCAGAAGTGGGATTCGAACCCACGCCCGGAAGACCGGACTGCGACCTGAACGCAGCGCCTTGGACCGCTCGGCCATCCTGACCACACAGCTGACTCATACTGTGAGAAGTAGAAGTGGCATTTAAGTCAAATTTGTCTTCCACTTGAAATTACTTGTCATTTTGGAAGTTAACCGAGTTGGCATTGGTGGTTCCGTGGTTAGCACCTGACTCTGAATCCAGCGATCCGGCGGAACCTTCCAGCGATCCGGCGGAACCTTTTCATGTGTTTTGTGGTTGGGTGATCTTTGTCCTTCCATTGTGGAAGACTTTCTGTCTGACTTTTATCGCTAGGCATCAGCTGTCACCCTGGAAACTTTTTTGTACACAGTACAGACAAAAAGCATTTGGAATCTGTAGGAAAACAAGTTAAACAAAAGACATGGCCTGTGTGGGGATCAAACCCCAACATTCGCATTATTAGCACGACGCTCTAACCAACTGAGCTAACCGGCCATTGCTTGCTTCTAGTGAAAGGCCACAGCAGGGTGCCGCCCATGAATTTTTTTTGTTTTTTGCACCATCTTTTAAAAACTAACGCAGTCGACAGGATTCCAACCTGTGCGGGCAGAGCCCAACAGATTTCTAGTCTGTCGCCTTGACCACTTGGCCACGACTGCACACGGCTTACTAGACTTCTGCAGTGATTAACTGCTCTGTACACACTGGAGAAATTTGCCGATTTTTCCACATGTATGAGGTCTCGATTGATTCACCATACTTGATGTACACCATTGTGAACTCAACTCACATATGGCTTCAATAAGCAAAAGGATATCTTACTATGCACCTTAGATAAGCTGAATAATTGCCTGCCAATCGATAAACTTTTCGAACCCAGGACCTCTCGCGTAATAGCCACTACACTATGGAATCATGAGACATAGTACACTTTCCCTAGGATGACCTCTGGTAACAAACATTGTTTTTCTGGAAGAGACAAACTTCTAGGGTTAGGGTTAGAGATAGGGTTAGCTTGAAATGTGGTTGTGTAGTTCTTGAGATACAGAGGATATGCTAAAAATAAGGGCCTGGTTAGCTCAATCGGTAGAGCATCAGACCTTTAAGCAGGTTAATGCTGTTTGAAGGTCGTGGATTCAAGTCCCACATCGGGTGATGTTTTCTTGATTTCACAAATTTAGGTAGTTGAAAGAAAAACTGCTCATCTTAATTTGATAATGGACAGACTGGAAGTACAGGCAAAACTTTGCCAGATACTACATCAAGAACAAGGGTCTCTGTGGCACAATCGGTTAGGGCGTTCAGCTGTTAACCGAAAGGTTGGTGGTTCAAGCTAACCCAGGGGCGTTGGTATTTTTTTTATCTTGGCAATTAGGGAACTCATGTGCAGATTTAGTCAAACTGAAACTTCATGCCTCACAAAGTGCATATCTGATTTTGTTTTCGGATGGCGAATAAAGATGTCAGGCATGAAGCATCGGTGGTTCAGTGGTAGAATGCTCCCCTGCCACGCGGGCGGCCCGGGTTCGATTCCCGGCCGATACAAATATTTTATTCCATAGTGTAGTGGTTATCACGCTTGCCTCACATGCAAGATTTCCTGGGTTCGAAACCCAGTGGAATCACAGCTTTTTTGTGGGCCAGGCTGGCATGAAAAAGTATAGTTGTTGTCAGAAGTGTGATTCGAAACCCACGCCCGGAAGACCGGACTGCGACCTGAACGCAGCGCCTTGGACCGCTCGGCCATCCTGACCACACAGCTGACTCATACTGTGAGAAGTAGAAGTGGCATTTAAGTCAAATTTGTCTTCCACTTGAAATTACTTGTCATTTTGGAAGTTAACAGAGTTGGCATTGGTGGTTCCGTGGTTAGCACTCTGGACTCTGAATCCAGCGATCCGAGTTCAAATCTCAGCGGAACCTTCTCATGTGTTTTGTGGTTGGGTGATCTTTGTCCTTCCATTGTGGAAGACTTTCTTTCTAACTTTTATCGCTAGGCATCAGCTGTCACCCTGGAAACTTTTTTGTACACAGTACAGACAAAAAGCATTTGGTATCTGTAGGAAAACAAGTTAAACAAAAGACATGGACTGTGTGGGGATCAAACCCACGACATTCGCGTTATTAGCACGACGCTCTAACCAACTGAGCTAACCGGCCATTGCTTGCTTCTAGTGAAAGGCCACAGCAGGGTGCCGCCCATGAATTTTTTTTGTTTTTTGCACCATCTTTTAAAAACTAACGCAGTCGACAGGATTCGAACCTGTGCAGGCAGAGCCCAACAGATTTCTAGTCTGTCGCCTTAACCACTCGGCCACGACTGCACATGGCTTACTAGACTTCTGCAGTGATTAACTGCTCTGTACACACTGGAGAAATTTGCCGATTTTTCCACATGTATGAGGTCTCGATTGATTCACCATACTTGATGTACACCATTGTGAACTCAACTCACATATGGCCTCAATAAGCAAAAGGAGATCTTACTATGCACCTTAGATAAGCTGAATAATTGCCTGCCAATCGATAAACTTTTCGAACCCAGGACCTCTCGCGTGATAGCCACTACACTATGGAATCATGAGACATATTACACTTTCCCTAGGATGACCTCTGGTAACAAACATTGTTTTTCTGGAAGAGACAAACTTCTAGGGTTAGGGTTAGAGATAGGGTTAGCTTGAAATGTGGTTGTGTAGTTCTTGAGATACAGAGGATATGCTAAAAATAAGGGCCTGGTTTAACTCAATCGGTAGAGCATCAGGGGGCCGTTTCACTAAAGATCTTAAGTGAATTTTCTCACTTAACCTTAAGATCTCCCTTAAGATAAGGGAGATTCCCAACAGAGCGTTTCACCTAGATTCTTATCTTAAGATAATCTTATTTTTCGCCCTTAACTTTTAAGGGTACTCCAACCTCACTTAAAATCATTCTTTCTACACTAAGTTGTAAAAAATGGCGCTACAAATGCGAAGAGAACGCGAATTTTTGCCCAGAGTTTTAATAGAAGACTTACCTGACCATCTGCTGGGGGATTACCGATTTCCGAGGCCGATTGTGGAGAGTTTATGCGACAGTTTTGGGGACAGTGAGTTTTCAAACATCACAAATCGGTCCCATGCAATATCAGCACAGTCCCAGGTGAAGTTTACAATATTTTACATGACACTGAAGTTATATTTTTCGAAAAAAAATGTCTAACATAAGCAACAATCAACAGGCAGCTGACTGCAGTCAATCTGAGTGGCCAGTAGTAGTAAGCCAGATGGCGCTGGTGTTGCAAATAACTAAAATGTAGTATTGAAGGCCACTATGCCTGTGATGATTATTTCTGTAGATATGTGATATTCTAACTACATATAATTTCACAATGAAAGTGTTTTATTTGCTAAAAACTAGTTTTGTCATACTTTCCACTTTTCTCAGAGATGGCGCTACCATGCGGTGGAGCCACTGGTCTATTTTTTTTCCACCAGAAATCCCGCCTTTTTCAGTTATAATTGGTCAGCTCTAAATTCCTTTTTTTTTTCACACATATATAGATGTATATGTTCTCTATTAACGTAAATCATCAAATTAAATCATTTATATATATATATTCCTACCTATTTTTCTCAATTGCAGGTGCTGACCGCCTTGCGTTTTTTTGCGAAGGGGGGCTACCTTAGTGAGACTGCCAAGCTGCATGGGCTGTCCAAAGCTAGTGCATGCCGGGCAGTCCACAAGGTATCAAGTTTTTTGTGCTCCAGGGCGCCAGATTTTATTCAGATGCCTGTGGGGTAAGATTTAAAAAAAAGAATTAATGCTGTATATATAACCACTTTTATGTCAAATGCATGACTCGTTCTCTCACTCTCCCTGCACAATATGTATAGCAAGACAGAGGAGCATGCAGGAACTAATGCATACAATTAAGCATATATACTTATACATTGAGAACAGCCTTCATATTTTTTTTATTTATATCCCCACAATCAAGATTGGTTGTTTTTCCTATTTAACTTTACCGGGACTACTCATATATTAATGTGATCATCAACAGCATATACAGTCCTAATATCATTGATGTAAATAGATTTTTCTGTAATTTGTTGCAGACAAGAAAAGCTGCAAGTAGTTCAAGAGTTTGCGGATAAGTACCATTTTCCTGGTTGCATTGGGGCCATTGATGGCACTCACATTCCTATCGTTGCCCCATCCATTGATGAAGCTGCATATGTGAACAGGAAAGGCTTCCATTCGATCAATGTGCAGGTGACTGTATTTCATTAATAAATTTACAGTACTCCCTATCGCACACGAAAGTGAATCCACCTGCACAAAACACCAACTATTTTACTTAACAATATCTTGGGGTACATTCACTTGACTACAATGAAATATATAGAGGGTGTCAGTACATCCTAATAAGACAATGAATGCTTTTTTGTTCATTACAGATTATTGTGGACTCGAACCTACTAATTCGGGATCTGGAGGTCAAATGGCCAGGCTCTACGCATGATGCTTTTATGCTGAGGCAAAGTGGAATTGGCAGGATGTATGAAGATGGGAACTTCCAAGGGTCACACCTTCTTGGTGATAGTGGCTATGGGCTGAGAAACTGGTTGATGACGCCAGTCAACCATCCTCAGACTGCCAGTCAGAGGAGGTAATACACAGAAAACATTGTTATCAAATGCATTTCCTGAGCAAAAATAATGTACACAAAATTTGAAATTAATTTAAAACACAAACTAGAAATATTAATTAATTACACAAACATTTACTATTGTAATGAAGTAAATGTATATATTAGCACATATAGTGTACAATTGCATTTTGAAACATACTCTTGAGTTAAACTTTCACTTTTTACAAAATGTATCTAACAGAAAGAATTCATTTGCCAGATATAATCAGGCTCAGCGACAGGCCCGCTCTGTTGTGGAAAGAGCCATTGGGGTGCTCAAGTGCCGATTTCGGTAAGAAGTATACATTAATAGTTTGACAGAATAGGCCTATTACTGTATACTGCCAATATTAAATTTTGGTCAACAACTGTTGTGCTTATGTTGCAGGTGTCTAATTCGGACCATCCACCTTCAGCCAGCGACCGCCTGTAAAGTTATTATGGCATGTGCAGTATTGCACAATATTGCAATTAACCAAAACATCAACCTGCCGGACCAGGAAATGCCAGCCGAAGTTGAAGATGAACATGCAGGTATGGAAGCACAGGTTGGCCCGGTACAACAGAATGCATTCCAGTATAGACAACAGTTTATTGATAATAACTTTTAAATATTTCTTTAATAAAGCTGTTAAACCAAGCACACCTATATATGTAATATTTGCAGATTAGATTTGCATTTTTACCTTTACCCTCATCAAGGTCAAATATATCTTAATACCCGAAAAGCCCTATGTTACATCTTATCATGAAACTTTGCTGGAAAAATAGCATTAAAATTACCTGTGACCTTGAGAAAAGGGTCAAGGTATTTCTGTTCTACAGAATTGTAGTTATACCTAAGGTCCACCTACCCACCAAGTTTTGTCCTGGTAGGATCAAACTGAGGTGGCGAATAATAATAATGATAATAATAATGTTGACAAAAACTATATGATTCACCATTTTGATGAATCATAATTACATTTGAAATGGTCCCATGCAATTTACAAGAAGCTGAATTTGGGGTCAACCCCCACCATGGAACTACAGATCCTCTTCGCTCCACTCCGTAGATGTGTAAATGCATTATGCTTAGCCCCCATAGAAGATAATTCTGTGTCCTGCCTATATGCAGCTTAAGAAAAATCTCTATGAATTTTTGCTAAATATACCAAACATAATTGAACATACTTATCTTGCTGAAGTACTATTTATTATCTTGTTATGTGAAATATAACACAAATTAGAGAAGACATTAGTTACCAAAAAAAGTGCTATGTACAGCAAAGTTACATACATCTGATTAATTCTTCTGCCTTGGCAGGATTTATGTGCAGAACCTCAGCGAAAATGTTTATCAGTATCTCGGGAAAAATTACTTTCATGACAAAGTCCAACTGCAAATATAAAATGAATGAACACTTCAGGCTGCCTGAGCAAATCCAGTTAATGTTATATATACATTCCACAAAGTATAGTGACACTCACATCATTGAGGTCTTTGCAGAATTTTTTCCTGAGCAATTCCATCAGACTGTCTTGTTGCTCCTCTGAGAATGCACTGAATAGCCCAAACGGCATATTATTTCCCATATTGACTGCAATTTTAACATCAATCGTGAATGTACAAAAATACTTTTCGAGGAAGTATAATGCTCAATTGTAAGACTTTCTTCTTTCCATTGATTAACAATCCTAATGCTACGCCAGGGCATGATATGAACCCCAAGCAACCAATCCCTTAACTCTTCTCTACCCCCCCCCCCCTTCCCTATAGTTTTTACCTGAGCTACCCCAGTGATTACACCTCCCCAGGCCACATCAACACCCCCCCCCCCCCCCTCCCAACTCAGCCAAAGACCACCATCGCTGACAATCTAAAGGGCCCTTCACACAAAGCCGGATCAGATGCCGGATTGTCCAGGAGTATAGCTCCGGCAAACTCCGGTAATAGCGTGTAGACCTCGTGTTTATTTCCAGCATTGTCCGTCATTGTCCAGAGCGTTCTGGGACCTCCTTGGGACTCCGGGGAAAAAAAATTAAACATGTTCAATTTTTCATGCCGGAGGTCCCGGAGTATTTAATCTGTGTTGATCCATGTAGACTCCCAGTAGACTCCGCCGACCTCCGGGAATCTTGTATTGACTCGGGCATACTTCGTGGTATCTCCGGCTATGTCCGGCTTCATCGGGCATGAATAATTCGCCGCCATAACCAATATAAATATAACTTTGATAGCTTACTGCGACCCCTTGGGCCAGATTTCATATATTCCTCTCTTCGGGGACAGGATATCTGTGCATAAATATTATCAAGTCAGTCAAGACTTAGTCTATAGTGTAAATTTTCTGTAGCTAAAGCCATATCTGGCACATGTTAGCAAATTTTTAAATCCATATTCCATTTATGTACGCACCTCACCACTGTGAAGTTTTTCAATATGGGAACATTGAGCTGCAAACATTTCCTCAATGTTAACTGCTTGTACTGTTCTGTACGAATTAATTGCAGTTTTGGTTAACACCTTTGGAAGTGAGTGTGTTCTAAAAATCTGATTATTATTTTATAGTTTATAGTCACCTTTTAACACACTCAATGTCAGTGTGTTTGGAAGTTGTCTTCAGCTGAATATGAAAAAGATAATAACTATTACAATTGTTTATTCTGGATCATCATTTATTAAATTATTAAAAAAATAAGCAAAATTTAGGGATACTGCCCCTTTAACAAAAAACAAATTATTTGCAATAAAACTTTGTGGCTTCCTTCAAAACTGATTTAGCTGAAAGAAGAAGATTAAATTCATTACAGTCATTGACAGTCCTCAAAGCAAGAAGAGGCTTAGTGCATAATTGTGTTTTTAAAAACTTAACAATTCATTGACTGTGTAAATATCAGATCTGGGTAGTGCAAGTTAAGAGCAATAATTGGGTTGAAAGTCAAGTAAATCTATTCAGTTTGACTTATTCACAGGACATCTTCTTGCTGCCACTTCCATTGAAAATATTGGTTGATAATAAGGTGCATTATGTGCCCTCTTGCATGAAATAATGTAGTTAATTAAATAAGAATATTAAGTGCAATACCAATGATAGATGTGCGTCAGCTAAAGGGGGTTTCACACAAAGCCGGATCAGACGCCGGAGCGTCCCGGAGTAACATTTTATTACCTCCGGTGGGTTCCGGGATCAAAGAGCTGTTAAATGTCAACAAAAAATAAATATTTGACGATGTGTACACGATGTCAATACGGTCTCAACAAGAAGCAACACGGAGCTAACACGACTGTCCCATTTAGAATGCGGAGTGAACCGGATTTTCACGGTGCCTTCGCGGATATCACCGGTCTTTACACCGTGTTCATTCGTGTGGAGCCGTGTTGCTCCTTGTATCTCCGGCGTTAATGGCGGCGAAATATTCATGCCCGGTTGACGCCGGATGTAGCCGGAGATATGCCGTAGTCAATACGGAGATTCCCGGAGATCGGCGGAGTATATTGGGAGTCTACACGGATCTACACGGATCTACACGGACCAATACGGATTTAACTATTCCAGGATCTCCGGCATGAAAAATTAAACATGTTTAATTTTTTTGCCGGAGTCCCACGGTGTTACCGGACAATGCCGGACAATGCCAGACAATCCCGGACATGAACAAGATGTCTATACGCCTTTCCCCGGAGTATGCGGGAGTATTCCGGAGTTGTCCTCCGGGACGCTCCTGCATCAGATCCGGCTATGTGTGAAACCCCCTTAAAGGCAGCACAACAAATTTTATGATCACTTACTACTTGGAATCTACGGATCGGGGATCCAAGTCCCAGATCATCTTCGCAATTTCGACTGCAAAAGAAAAGCAATCATAAGACTGATATTTCTGGGAATTTGATGTACAAAAGAAAATAGATATCCAAAATCAGTTATGCAATTCAGTATAGGAATGCCTCTTAGTATATGCATTGATGTGTGTATGGTTGCAGTACGAATGTTGTTCTTGCTGTGTCTAATATGTGGATCCTTAAAATGTACACTACATGTTTCGACTAATGAAGTATTCATTACAAATTTCCAGTAGAATTGTTTTTTATTCTGATAGGAATAACCCTTCTTAAAACTTTATTTGCTGAGGCACTAATGTAATACTTTGATTTTTAAATGATTAAATTTTTTGTCATAAAAAAATCTTTAATACGGGCATCAAGAGCAATGCTTACTCAACCAATTTCTCAAGCAGCTAATTCGTCCTTTTGATACCGGCAGAAATTGTTCTTAGCTCTGCCAGGATCTTAGAATTATGTAACAAAATCAAGAGAGAAGAGCAACAGATTATTAGTACAACCAGAAAAACTTAAAAACTATTTAAGATATCACAATAAGACTCGGTTTATGTTTGTTAAATTTGCTGTATCAACCACATAAGGTTAATCCATACCATGTTTTCATCTTCTTCCACCTTATCAGTCAAACGGATCTGGAAAGTAACAAGTTTAGTCATTAGCATAAACAATTTTTAAAGATTTCTTTATCTTTCATTTTCGGCCTCCATGATGAAGTTTACAGATCTGTAGCTAAAATTGTTTCTTCCCAAATTTTCCAATGGTATGCTGCTGGCCTATGTTTCCTTGCCATTACATTAGATAAAAACCTAGCTACATTTGACTCACCTTTTTAGAGGGAACAGCTGGATTGGTAGCAGACTGAAAAATACGTAAAGCAGGATATTTTAACATAACTGCAATTTTATGCCATTGTAAAACAGAATATTATAACATGGCTCACCGCATCTGATGGGCCTGGTAGATAAGCTGGCCCTGTCAGGTCAGTCATAGTCTGGAAAAAACCAAGAACCAGTGAACTAATACCATGCTACCATTTCATTGAAAACTAGACCTTAACAAGAAGGTGCACTGTTTATGAATTGTGACAACTGAACCATATTTATGAACTGCTTACCGTTGTAATGGTCATAATTTCACCAGTGGGAGCCTAAGAAATAAAAATTAATGAACTGTTTATCATTCAAATACAATTTTAAATTCACATTGGGATGTTTCATAGCTGTGATATGGTCATCAGTTGTATATGACTGGCTAGAATTGTTTGTACCATTGAGAAATAAATATTTTAGATAGCTCACACTTTCAGAAGTCTTAGTCCGGTCAGCAGCCTAAAAAGGATCAAACAACATACTGCTGCATTATAGGGAAATATGGAACTAGACGAACACCAATATTTATATATATATATATATATATATATATATAAACATATTGTGCTTGCTGATTTGATGAAATGTATTCACCAAAACCTTCATTACTGCATTTATCAAACCCAACAACATTGTTGGATCACCTAACTGAAACCCATGAGCACGATGAGTGGGTTGTACATAAGTTTCCGGAAACTCTAGTGATGCTCATGCAGTGCATTTTGATTACATGATGGTTTTATTAAAGATCCAAATTGTACCTACCAGCTGGGCCACTGTCATCCCTCCATCAATACCTGCAAATGGGAAAGTGAGTCATCAAAATCTCTTAATCATATATTGTTGTCGATTTTATGGGTAAAAAGTAAATATCTTCACCCAAGTTATATTATAATGTAACTTAATTTATTATTAATATTATGACTTGTGAAATGATTGTCTGTAATGAAATCAATATTGTATTTTTATATATATCATGTTTCATGCAGGTAAACAATACAAATGTATGTATACACAATATACAGTGTACATTTTCAAATTTACTAACCATTTGCATCATTTCACAGAGATTACTAACCATCAATTGATGTAGTACACATCAAAGCCAAAACTCTGGATTCCAGGGGAGTCAGGGCCGGGCCCACTGGTCCTGCCCCTCCTGTCTGTGCCCGCCTGTGGTTGAGATCAGCAGCCTGTCCAACATTGCACATCAAACAATTACCATAATAGTCAACATTAAAAAGTGCTGATGACAGACTATCAGACACAAAGGTCTTCACCCATAGTGATAGGTGAAGACCAATAAGCCAACTGTAAGCAACAGAGCCTGACAGATGCACTTGGGGAGTACTAAAACCATCTCTATTATTTTTTTCACTAACGTATATATATATACCTTTTTTTTGACGATGGAAAACCAATTTTCCTTTTTTTTCTTTAATTGTTCCGCCGTTCTGGGCACTCCAGTGACCTGGGCCACGCCCTCCCCTATACGGCCCCAAGTCTCATCCTTTAGTTTTTTTGTGATCATTTTGCCATTCTCTGAAATAATCATAATTAGCAGGATAAACACTAAACTCACTTGATTAGTAGTTCTTTATGAGTTATATAATACAAAGCTGTAATATTTACTTGTATGTAAGCAGTTTCAGTTGAGAGAAATGAGAGTGTCATTAAATTTGCACTAACAGCAACATTTCTATTACAAAAGAGTGTTCAATGACCAGATTAGCATTTAGCAAACAAAATTTTACATTGATGTGGTACATGATTTCCAGTAAACTGCCAAGTTCTTAGGCGAAGATACGAAAATACGAATATAACGAAGTTCTTCTGCAAAAATGAGAAGCAAAAAATGACGCAAATTCAGCTTCATAAAAATCACATACTTTAGGTCAATTGCGGGGTATTTTTCCTTTTATAATATATATAGATCTTTTCACTAATTAAGCAACATTGTCCTTATTCCCTCCTGCAACTTGTAAGTTTACTTTTATGTTTATATATATATTTTGTTCAAATTTTTTAATAAACAGTGGTTGGCATGAATAACAATTTTTATTTTGTTCAAATTTTTTAATAAACAGTGGTTGGCATGAATAATTAATGTACATAGTATTTTTTTAATTTTGGGGAAATACCTTGTGGCCCCCCTGACAAAAATCCTGGCTACGCCACTGTCCCCCACCCCCATGGATCCGTTATGACTACGCCCCTGACATTGGACAAATGACACAAACTTAGTTAGCCTACTGACCGACTTTTTTTTCATTTTTTTTTCAGTTTAATCAGAGCACTCAGTGCACCAAAACAAAAGGTTACAACTTGACAAATTTAGACAACGTAATAAACCCAGACAAAACAATGTCTAGATTTGACGACACTGTCTGACTGTCAATAATTTTTGTGACAAAAATCACCACATTCTATTGGTTGTAGTGAGTTTCAGTGGGAGTGGCCTGCACATATTTTTGTAGGTAACTAATTTCAGTCTGAGAGTGTACGGTCATATTCTGTAGGTTGTATATATTATGCACAAAGGGATTATGATATGATGGAGATGGACCTACGGATAGAAGATATATAGATGACGGATTTACCGATCAGACATGATGCGTAACTCTGAGGTATGTGTAGTACTTGACATGGATCACAAAGCTTTTTTTTTTAAATCTTACAATTTATTTTTTTGTACTGCTACTGCAGTGCTAGTGCTACCAATGAATGTGCTCTATTATTAGGTGTGTCAAAATCTCCCGGCGCTTTTGAGTTGTTAAATTATATTTTGCTAGCAAAATCAAATAGAGGCTACGGAACTCCTCTGCCTCCCCAACTCCCAAGACACTGGTTGGTTTATAAAACCGCCAATAAAAGTGGGAGTGAAACCGCCAAATTTGAAGACTCATAGGCAAATCCAATGCTATTCGTTAATAAGCAGAAAGCCATAAAATTTGCCATGTCCTTTTAATCTTGTCTCCATGCTCTAATCATAGACATAGACTAGATGATAGAGTCATAAACACAACTCTGGTTCATTCTATTGTGTAATGAGGTTTGAACAAATAACTGTTTAGGTAATAATGGTAAAGATACTTAGCTGCTTAATATTAGTCTAACATACCAAGCTTTGTACCAAACTTCCCGTTCAAGAGAAGATTTTCTTTTTCAATTTCTGTGACAAAGGCCTCCAGCTCAAGGCTGGAGAACCAAGCGCTTTTTTTCTTCTGCAAAGTAAGCAAGTTCAATAGTCATCATTTTATTTCACATTCATAAATCATATATTATAAATTTAATTTTCAAAACATTTTATACATAATGTGAGGAAACCCCGCTAAGAAGGTATCATAACAATGTAAGACAGTGGCTATGTAGTCATGATTTTGTAATATGCCAATTTACTATTTAGGCATGAACAAACATATATTTAGTACATATATGTATAACTATAAACCATTTCACTCATATGTCCGTTTTATATATTTTACTCATATGTCAGTTATATATACATTTTTTTCAGTAGTATTACCATAAATTTATACAAACATTGCCATAATGGCAGAATCTATATATATATTGAAAATAATATTTACGTCTGCTTCGTTGTCCATACTTGGATCATTGCCAAGAAATTCGTCTGCTAATGTTTGTTTTCTTTTGAAAACCGGAAGTAAACAAACAAGTGGTGTATCGCGAAATATGCGTCACAAAAATACTTAGCGTACTTAAGTGGATTCTTAACTTAAGTGAAGTGCACAAAGTTAAGATTAGCTTAGTGAAACGCCCCTAAATCTTATCTTAACTTTTCCCCCTTAACTTAAAAGTTAAGTTCCCTTAAAAGTTAAGATAAGAATTTTAGTGAAACGGCCCCCAGACCTTTAAGCAGGTTAATGCTGTTTGAAGGTCGTGGATTCAAATCCCACATAGGGTGATGTTTTCTTGATTTCACAAATTTAGGTAGTTGAAAGAAAAACTGCTCATCTTAATTTGATAATGGACAGACTGGAAGTACAGGCAAAACTTTGCCATATACTACATCAAGACCAAGGGTGTCTGTGGCACAATCGGTTAGCGCGTTCAGCTGTTAACCGAAAGGTTGGTGGTTCAAGCTAACCCAGGGACGTTGGTATTTTTTTTGTCTTGGCAATTAGGGAACTCATGTGCAGATTTAGTCAAACTGAAACTTCATGCCTCGCAAAGTGCGTATCTGATTTTGTTTCGGATGGCGAATAAAGATGTCAGGCATGAAGCATCGGTGGTTCAGTGGTAGAATGCTCGCCTGCCACGCGGGCGGCCCGGGTTCGATTCCCGGCCGATGCAAATATTTTATTCCATAGTGTAGTGGTTATCACGCTTGCCTCACATGCAAGATTTCCTGGGTTCGAAACCCAGTGGAATCACAGCTTTTTAGCGGGCCAGGCTGGCATGAAAAAGTATAGTTGTTGTCAAAAGTGGGATTCGAACCCACGCCCGGAAGACCGGACTGCGACCTGAACGCAGCGCATTGGACCGCTCGGCCATCCTGACCACACAGCTGACTCATACTGTGAGAAGTAGAAGTGGCATTTAAGTCACATTTGTCTTCCACTTGAAATTACTTGTCATTTTGGAAGTTAACAGAGTTGGCATTGGTGGTTCCGTGGTTAGCACTCTGGTCTCTGAATCCAGCGATCCGAGTTCAAATCTCAGCGGAACCTTCTCATGTGTTTTGTGGTTGGGCGATCTTTGTCCTTCCATTGTGGAAGACTTTCTGTCTGACTTTTATCGCTAGGCATCAGCTGTCACCCTGGAAACTTTTTTGTACACAGTACAGACAAAAAGCATTTGGAATCTGTAGGAAAACAAGTTAAACGAAAGACATGGCCTGTGTGGGGATCAAACCCCAACATTCGCATTATTAGCACGACGCTCTAACCAACTGAGCTAACCGGCCATTGCTTGCTTCTAGTGAAAGGCCACAGCAGGGTGCCGCCCATGAATTTTTTTTGTTTTTTGCACCATCTTTTAAAAACTAACGCAGTCGACAGGATTCCAACCTGTGCGGGCAGAGCCCAACAGATTTCTAGTCTGTCGCCTTAACCACTCGGCCACGACTGCACATGGCTTACTAGACTTCTGCAGTGATTAACTGCTCTGTACACACTGGAGAAATTTGCCGATTTTTCCACATGTATGAGGTCTCGATTGATTCACCATACTTGATGTACACCATTGTGAACTCAACTCACATATGGCTTCAATAAGCAAAAGGAGATCTTACTATGCACCTTAGATAAGCTGAATAATTGCCTGCCAATCGATAAACTTTTCGAACCCAGGACCTCTCGCGTGATAGCCACTACACTATGGAATCATGAGACATAGTACACTTTCCCTAGGATGACCTCTGGTAACAAACATTGTTTTTCTGGAAGAGACAAACTTCTAGGGTCAGGGTTAGAGATAGGGTTAGCTTGAAATGTGGTTGTGTAGTTCTTGAGATACAGAGGATATGCTAAAAATAAGGGCCTGGTTAGCTCAATCGGTAGAGCATCAGACCTTTAAGCAGGTTAATGCTGTTTGAAGGTCGTGGATTCAAGTCCCACATCGGGTGATGTTTTCTTGATTTCACAAATTTAGGCAGTTGAAAGAAAAACTGCTCATCTTAATTTGATAATGGACAGACTGGAAGTACAGGCAAAACTTTGCCAGATACTACATCAAGACCAAGGGTCTCTGTGGCACAATCGGTTAGGGCGTTCAGCTGTTAACCGAAAGGTTGGTGGTTCAAGCTAACCCAGGGACGTTGGTATTTTTTTTATCTTGGCAATTAGGGAACTCATGTGCAGATTTAGTCAAACTGAAACTTCATGCCTCACAAAGTGCATATCTGATTTTGTTTCGGATGGCGAATAAAGATGTCAGGCATGAAGCATCGGTGGTTCAGTGGTAGAATGCTCCCCTCCCACGCGGGCGGCCCGGGTTCAATTCCCGGCCGATACAAATGTTTTATTCCATAGTGTAGTGGTTATCACGCTTGCCTCACACGCAAGATTTGCTGGGTTCGAAACCCAGTGGAATCACAGCTTTTTTGCGGGCCAGGCTGGCATGAAAAAGTATAGTTGTTGTCAGAAGTGGGATTCGAACCCACGCCCGGAAGACCGGACTGCGACCTGAGCGCGGCGCCTTGGACCGCTCGGCCATCCTGACCACACAGCTGACTCATACTGTGAGAAGTAGAAGTGGCATTTAAGTCAAATTTGTCTTCCACTTGAAATTACTTGTCATTTTGGAAGTTAACAGAGTTGGCATTGGTGGTTCCGTGGTTAGCACTCTGGACTCTGAATCCAGCGATCCGAGTTCAAATCTCAGCGGAACCTTCTCATGTGTTTTGTGGTTGGGCGATCTTTGTCCTTCCATTGTGGAAGACTTTCTTTCTAACTTTTATCGCTAGGCATCAGCTGTCACCCTGGAAACTTTTTTGTACACAGTACAGACAAAAAGCATTTGGTATCTTTAGGAAAACAAGTTAAACAAATGACATGGACTGTGTGGGGATCAAACCCACGACATTCGCGTTATTAGCACGACGCTCTAACCAACTGAGCTAACCGGCCATTGCTTGCTTCTAGTGAAAGGCCACAGCAGGGTGCCGCCCATGAATTTTTTTTGTTTTTTGCACCATCTTTTAAAAACTAACGCAGTCGACAGGATTCGAACCTGTGCGGGCAGAGCCCAACAGATTTCTAGTCTGTCGCCTTAACCACTCGGCCACGACTGCACATGGCTTACTAGACTTCTGCAGTGATTAACTGCTCTGGACACACTGGAGAAATTTGCCGATTTTTCCACATGTATGAGGTCTCGATTGATTCACCATACTTGATGTACACCATTGTGAACTCAACTCACATATGGCCTCAATAAGCAAAAGGAGATCTTACTATGCACCTTAGATAAGCTGAATAATTGCCTGCCAATCGATAAACTTTTCGAACCCAGGACCTCTCGCGTGATAGCCACTACACTATGGAATCATGAGACATAGTACACTTTCCCTAGGATGACCTCTGGTAACAAACATTGTTTTTCTGGAAGAGACAAACTTCTAGGGCTAGGGTTAGAGATAGGGTTAGCTTGAAATGTGGTTGTGTAGTTCTTGAGATACAGAGGATATGCTAAAAATAAGGGCCTGGTTAGCTCAATCGGTAGAGCATCAGACCTTTAAGCAGGTTAATGCTGTTTGAAGGTCGTGGATTCAAGTCCCACATCGGGTGATGTTTTCTTGATTTCACAAATTTAGGTAGTTGAAAGAAAAACTGCTCATCTTAATTTGATAATGGAAAGACTGGAAGTACAGGCAAAACTTTGCCAGATACTACATCAAGACCAAGGGTCTCTGTGGCACAATCGGTTAGGGCGTTCAGCTGTTAACCGAAAGGTTGGTGGTTCAAGCTAACCCAGGGACGTTGGTATTTTTTTTATCTTGGCAATTAGGGAACTCATGTGCAGATTTAGTCAAACTGAAACTTCATGCCTCACAAAGTGCATATCTGATTTTGTTTCGGATGGCGAATAAAGATGTCAGGCATGAAGCATCGGTGGTTCAGTGGTAGAATGCTCCCCTGCCACGCGGGCGGCCCGGGTTCGATTCCCGGCCGATACAAATATTTTATTCCATAGTGTAGTGGTTATCACGCTTGCCTCACACGCAAGATTTGCTGGGTTCGAAACCCAGTGGAATCACAGCTTTTTTGCGGGCCAGGCTGGCATGAAAAAGTATAGTTGTTGTCAGAAGTGGGATTCGAACCCATGCCCGGAAGACCGGACTGCGACCTGAACGCAGCGCCTTGGACCGCTCGGCCATCCTGACCACACAGCTGACTCATACTGTGAGAAGTAGAAGTGGCATTTAAGTCAAATTTGTCTTCCACTTGAAATTACTTGTCATTTTGGAAGTTAACAGAGTTGGCATTGGTGGTTCCGTGGTTAGCACTCTGGACTCTGAATCCAGCGATCCGAGTTCAAATCTCAGCGGAACCTTCTCATGTGTTTTGTGGTTGGGTGATCTTTGTCCTTCCATTGTGGAAGAATTTCTTTCTAACTTTTATCGCTAGGCATCAGCTGTCACCCTGGAAACTTTTTTGTACACAGTACAGACAAAAAGCATTTGGTATCTGTAGGAAAACAAGTTAAACAAAAGACATGGACTGTGTGGGGATCAAACCCACGACATTCGCGTTATTAGCACGACGCTCTAACCAACTGAGCTAACCGGCCATTGCTTGCTTCTAGTGAAAGGCCACAGCAGGGTGCCGCCCATGAATTTTTTTTGTTTTTTGCACCATCTTTTAAAAACTAACGCAGTCGACAGGATTCGAACCTGTGCGGGCAGAGCCCAACAGATTTCTAGTCTGTCGCCTTAACCACTCGGCCACGTCTGCACATGGCTTTCTAGACTTCTGCAGTGATTAACTGCTCTGGACACACTGGAGAAATTTGCCGATTTTTACACATGTATGAGGTCTCAATTGATTCACCATACTTGATGTACACCATTGTGAACTCAACTCACATATGGCCTCAATAAGCAAAAGGAGATCTTACTATGCACCTTAGATAAGCTGAATAATTGCCTGCCAATCGATAAACTTTTCGAACCCAGGACCTCTCGCATGATAGCCACTACACTATGGAATCATGAGACATAGTACACTTTCCCTAGGATGACCTCTGGTAACAAACATTGTTTTTCTGGAAGAGACAAACTTCTAGGGTTAGGGTTAGAGATAGGGTTAGCTTGAAATGTGGTTGTGTAGTTCTTGAGATACAGAGGATATGCTAAAAATAAGGGCCTGGTTAGCTCAATCGGTAGAGCATCAGACCTTTAAGCAGGTTAATGCTGTTTGAAGGTCGTGGATTCAAATCCCACATCGGGTGATGTTTTCTTGATTTCACAAATTTAGGTAGTTGAAAGAAAAACTGCTCATCTTAATTTGATAATGGACAGACTGGAAGTACAGGCAAAACTTTGCCATATACTACATCAAGACCAAGGGTCTCTGTGGCACAATCGGTTAGGGCGTTCAGCTGTTAACCGAAAGGTTGGTGGTTCAAGCTAACCCAGGGACGTTGGTATTTTTTTTATCTTGGCAATTAGGGAACTCATGTGCAGATTTAGTCAAACTGAAACTTCATGCCTCACAAAGTGCATATCTGATTTTGTTTCGGATGGCGAATAAAGATGTCAGGCATGAAGCATCGGTGGTTCAGTGGTAGAATGCTCCCCTGCCACGCGGGCGGCCCGGGTTCGATTCCCGGCCGATACAAATATTTTATTCCATAGTGTAGTGGTTATCACGCTTGCCTCACACGCAAGATTTGCTGGGTTCGAAACCCAGTGGAATCACAGCTTTTTTGCGGGCCAGGCTGGCATGAAAAAGTATAGTTGTTGTCAGAAGTGGGATTCGAACCCATGCCCGGAAGACCGGACTGCGACCTGAACGCAGCGCCTTGGACCGCTCGGCCATCCTGACCACACAGCTGACTCATACTGTGAGAAGTAGAAGTGGCATTTAAGTCAAATTTGTCTTCCACTTGAAATTACTTGTCATTTTGGAAGTTAACAGAGTTGGCATTGGTGGTTCCGTGGTTAGCACTCTGGACTCTGATTCCAGCGATCCGAGTTCAAATCTCAGCGGAACCTTCTCATGTGTTTTGTGGTTGGGTGATCTTTGTCCTTCCATTGTGGAAGAATTTCTTTCTAACTTTTATCGCTAGGCATCAGCTGTCACCCTGGAAACTTTTTTGTACACAGTACAGACAAAAAGCATTTGGTATCTGTAGGAAAACAAGTTAAACAAAAGACATGGACTGTGTGGGGATCAAACCCACGACATTCGCGTTATTAGCACGACGCTCTAACCAACTGAGCTAACCGGCCATTGCTTGCTTCTAGTGAAAGGCCACAGCAGGGTGCCGCCCATGAATTTTTTTTGTTTTTTGCACCATCTTTTAAAAACTAACGCAGTCGACAGGATTCGAACCTGTGCGGGCAGAGCCCAACAGATTTCTAGTCTGTCGCCTTAACCACTCGGCCACGTCTGCACATGGCTTTCTAGACTTCTGCAGTGATTAACTGCTCTGGACACACTGGAGAAATTTGCCGATTTTTACACATGTATGAGGTCTCAATTGATTCACCATACTTGATGTACACCATTGTGAACTCAACTCACATATGGCCTCAATAAGCAAAAGGAGATCTTACTATGCACCTTAGATAAGCTGAATAATTGCCTGCCAATCGATAAACTTTTCGAACCCAGGACCTCTCGCATGATAGCCACTACACTATGGAATCATGAGACATAGTACACTTTCCCTAGGATGACCTCTGGTAACAAACATTGTTTTTCTGGAAGAGACAAACTTCTAGGGTTAGGGTTAGAGATAGGGTTAGCTTGAAATGTGGTTGTGTAGTTCTTGAGATACAGAGGATATGCTAAAAATAAGGGCCTGGTTAGCTCAATCGGTAGAGCATCAGACCTTTAAGCAGGTTAATGCTGTTTGAAGGTCGTGGATTCAAATCCCACATCGGGTGATGTTTTCTTGATTTCACAAATTTAGGTAGTTGAAAGAAAAACTGCTCATCTTAATTTGATAATGGACAGACTGGAAGTACAGGCAAAACTTTGCCATATACTACATCAAGACCAAGGGTGTCTGTGGCACAATCGGTTAGCGCGTTCAGCTGTTAACCCAAAGGTTGGTGGTTCAAGCTAACACAGGGACATTGGTATTTTTTTTATCTTGGCAATTAGGGAACTCATGTGCAGATTTAGTCAAACTGAAACTTCATGCCTCGCAAAGTGCGTATCTGATTTTGTTTCGGATGGCGAATAAAGATGTCAGGCATGAAGCATCGGTGGTTCAGTGGTAGAATGCTCGCCTGCCACGCGGGCGGCCAGGGTTCGATTCCCGGCCGATGCAAATATTTTATTCCATAGTGTAGTGGTTATCACGCTTGCCTCACACGCAAGATTTGCTGGGTTCGAAACCCAGTGGAATCACAGCTTTTTTGCGGGCCAGGCTGGCATGAAAAAGTATAGTTGTTGTCAGAAGTGGGATTCGAACCCATGCCCGGAAGACCGGACTGCGACCTGAACGCAGCGCCTTGGACCGCTCGGCCATCCTGACCACACAGCTGACTCATACTGTGAGAAGTAGAAGTGGCATTTAAGTCAAATTTGTCTTCCACTTGAAATTACTTGTCATTTTGGAAGGTTAACAGAGTTGGCATTGGTGGTTCCGTGGTTAGCACTCTGGTCTCTGAATCCAGCGATCCGAGTTCAAATCCCAGCGGAACCTTCTCATGTGTTTTGTGGTTGGGCAATCTTTGTCCTTCCATTGTGGAAGACTTTCTGTCTGACTTTTATCGCTAGGCATCAGCTGTCACCCTGGAAACTTTTTTGTACACAGTACAGACAAAAAGCATTTGGAATCTGTAGGAAAACAAGTTAAACAAAAGACATGGCCTGTGTGGGGATCAAACCCCAACATTCGCATTATTAGCACGACGCTCTAACCAACTGAGCTAACCGGCCATTGCTTGCTTCTAGTGAAAGGCCACAGCAGGGTGCCGCCCATGAATTTTTTTTGTTTTTTGCACCATCTTTTAAAAACTAACGCAGTTGACAGGATTCCAACCTGTGCGGGCAGAGCCCAACAGATTTCTAGTCTGTCGCCTTAACCACTCGGCCACGACTGCACACGGCTTACTAGACTTCTGCAGTGATTAACTGCTCTGTACACACTGGAGAAATTTGCCGATTTTTACACATGTATGAGGTCTCGATTGATTCACCATACTTGATGTACACCATTGTGAACTCAACTCACATATGGCTTCAATAAGCAAAAGGAGATCTTACTATGCACCTTAGATAAGCTGAATAATTGCCTGCCAATCGATAAACTTTTCGAACCCAGGACCTCTCGCGTGATAGCCACTACACTATGGAATCATGAGACATAGTACACTTTCCCTAGGATGACCTCTGGTAACAAACATTGTTTTTCTGGAAGAGACAAACTTCTAGGGTTAGGGTTAGAGATAGGGTTAGCTTGAAATGTGGTTGTGTAGTTCTTGAGATACAGAGGATATGCTAAAAATAAGGGCCTGGTTAGCTCAATCGGTAGAGCATCAGACCTTTAAGCAGGTTAATGCTGTTTGAAGGTCGTGGATTCAAGTCCCACATCGGGTGATGTTTTCTTGATTTCACAAATTTAGGTAGTTGAATGAAAAACTGCTCATCTTAATTTGATAATGGACAGACTGGAAGTACAGGCAAAACTTTGCCAGATACTACATCAAGACCAAGGGTCTCTGTGGCACAATCGGTTAGGGCGTTCAGCTGTTAACCGAAAGGTTGGTGGTTCAAGCTAACCCAGGGACGTTGGTATTTTTTTTATCTTGGCAATTAGGGAACTCATGTGCAGATTTAGTCAAACTGAAACTTCATGCCTCACAAAGTGCATATCTGATTTTGTTTCGGATGGCGAATAAAGATGTCAGGCATGAAGCATCGGTGGTTCAGTGGTAGAATGCTCCCCTCCCACGCGGGCGGCCCGGGTTCGATTCCCGGCCGATACAAATATTTTATTCCATAGTGTAGTGGTTATCACGCTTGCCTCACACGCAAGACTTGCTGGGTTCGAAACCCAGTGGAATCACAGCTTTTTTGCGGGCCAGGCTGGCATGAAAAAGTATAGTTGTTGTCAGAAGTGGGATTCGAACCCACGCCCGGAAGACCGGACTGCGACCTGAACGCAGTGCCTTGGACCGCTCGGCCATCCTGACCACACAGCTGACTCATACTGTGAGAAGTAGAAGTGGCATTTAAGTCAAATTTGTCTTCCACTTGAAATTACTTGTCATTTTGGAAGTTAACAGAGTTGGCATTGGTGGTTCCGTGGTTAGCACTCTGGACTCTGAATCCAGCGATCCGAGTTCAAATCTCAGCGGAACCTTCTCATGTGTTTTGTGGTTGGGTGATCTTTGTCCTTCCATTGTGGAAGACTTTCTTTCTAACTTTTATCGCTAGGCATCAGCTGT
Organism: Alitta virens; assembly: GCA_932294295.1. Taxonomy (NCBI): domain Eukaryota; kingdom Metazoa; phylum Annelida; class Polychaeta; order Phyllodocida; family Nereididae; genus Alitta; species Alitta virens. Next base: position 31,542,708 of record OW028583.1, on the reverse strand, counting down.
CACCCTGGAAACTTTTTTGTACACAGTACAGACAAAAAGCATTTGGTATCTGTAGGAAAACAAGTTAAACAAAAGACATGGACTGTGTGGGGATCAAACCCACGACATTCGCGTTATTAGCACGACGCTCTAACCAACTGAGCTGACCGGCCATTGCTTGCTTCTAGTGAAAGGCCACAGCAGGGTGCCGCCCATGAATTTTTTTTTGTTTTTTGCACCATCTTTTAAAAACTAACGCAGTCGACAGGATTCGAACCTGTGCGGGCAGAGCCCAACAGATTTCTAGTCTGTCGCCTTAACCACTCGGCCACGACTGCACATGGCTTACTAGACTTCTGCAGTGATTAACTGCTCTGGACACACTGGAGAAATTTGCCGATTTTTACACATGTATGAGGTCTCGATTGATTCACCATACTTGATGTACACCATTGTGAACTCAACTCACATATGGCCTCAATAAGCAAAAGGAGATCTTACTATGCACCTTAGATAAGCTGAATAATTGCCTGCCAATCGATAAACTTTTCGAACCCAGGACCTCTCGCGTGATAGCCACTACACTATGGAATCATGAGACATAGTACACTTTCCCTAGGATGACCTCTGGTAACAAACATTGTTTTTCTGGAAGAGACAAACTTCTAGGGTTAGGGTTAGAGATAGGGTTAGCTTGAAATGTGGTTGTGTAGTTCTTGAGATACAGAGGATATGCTAAAAATAAGGGCCTGGTTAGCTCAATCGGTAGAGCATCAGACCTTTAAGCAGGTTAATGCTGTTTGAAGGTCGTGGATTCAAATCCCACATCGGGTGATGTTTTCTTGATTTCACAAATTTAGGTAGTTGAAAGAAAAACTGCTCATCTTAATTTGATAATGGACAGACTGGAAGTACAGGCAAAACTTTGCCATATACTACATCAAGACCAAGGGTGTCTGTGGCACAATCGGTTAGCGCGTTCAGCTGTTAACCGAAAGGTTGGTGGTTCAAGCTAACACAGGGACGTTGGTATTTTTTTTATCTTGGCAATTAGGGAACTCATGTGCAGATTTAGTCAAACTGAAACTTCATGCCTCGCAAAGTGCGTATCTGATTTTGTTTCGGATGGCGAATAAAGATGTCAGGCATGAAGCATCGGTGGTTCAGTGGTAGAATGCTCCCCTCCCACGCGGGCGGCCCGGGTTCGATTCCCGGCCGATACAAATATTTTATTCCATAGTGTAGTGGTTATCACGCTTGCCTCACACGCAAGACTTGCTGGGTTCGAAACCCAGTGGAATCACAGCTTTTTTGCGGGCCAGGCTGGCATGAAAAAGTATAGTTGTTGTCAGAAGTGGGATTCGAACCCACGCCCGGAAGACCAGACTGCGACCTGAACGCAGCGCCTTGGACCGCTCGGCCATCCTGACCACACAGCTGACTCATACTGTGAGAAGTAGAAGTGGCATTTAAGTCAAATTTGTCTTCCACTTGAAATTACTTGTCATTTTGGAAGTTAACAGAGTTGGCATTGGTGGTTCCGTGGTTAGCACTCTGGACTCTGAATCCAGCGATCCGAGTTCAAATCTCAGCGGAACCTTCTCATGTGTTTTGTGGTTGGGCAATCTTTGTCCTTCCATTGTGGAAGACTTTCTTTCTAACTTTTATCGCTAGGCATCAGCTGTCACCCTGGAAACTTTTTTGTACACAGTACAGACAAAAAGCATTTGGTATCTGTAGGAAAACAAGTTAAACAAAAGACATGGACTGTGTGGGGATCAAACCCACGACATTCGCGTTATTAGCACGACGCTCTAACCAACTGAGCTGACCGGCCATTGCTTGCTTCTAGTGAAAGGCCACAGCAGGGTGCCGCCCATGAATTTTTTTTGTTTTTTGCACCATCTTTTAAAAACTAACGCAGTTGACAGGATTCCAACCTGTGCGGGCAGAGCCCAACAGATTTCTAGTCTGTCGCCTTAACCACTCGGCCACGACTGCACACGGCTTACTAGACTTCTGCAGTGATTAACTGCTCTGTACACACTGGAGAAATTTGCCGATTTTTACACATGTATGAGGTCTCGATTGATTCACCATACTTGATGTACACCATTGTGAACTCAACTCACATATGGCTTCAATAAGCAAAAGGAGATCTTACTATGCACCTTAGATAAGCTGAATAATTGCCTGCCAATCGATAAACTTTTCGAACCCAGGACCTCTCGCGTGATAGCCACTACACTATGGAATCATGAGACATAGTACACTTTCCCTAGGATGACCTCTGGTAACAAACATTGTTTTTCTGGAAGAGACAAACTTCTAGGGTTAGGGTTAGAGATAGGGTTAGCTTGAAATGTGGTTGTGTAGTTCTTGAGATACAGAGGATATGCTAAAAATAAGGGCCTGGTTAGCTCAATCGGTAGAGCATCAGACCTTTAAGCAGGTTAATGCTGTTTGAAGGTCGTGGATTCAAGTCCCACATCGGGTGATGTTTTCTTGATTTCACAAATTTAGGTAGTTGAATGAAAAACTGCTCATCTTAATTTGATAATGGACAGACTGGAAGTACAGGCAAAACTTTGCCAGATACTACATCAAGACCAAGGGTCTCTGTGGCACAATCGGTTAGGGCGTTCAGCTGTTAACCGAAAGGTTGGTGGTTCAAGCTAACCCAGGGACGTTGGTATTTTTTTTATCTTGGCAATTAGGGAACTCATGTGCAGATTTAGTCAAACTGAAACTTCATGCCTCACAAAGTGCATATCTGATTTTGTTTCGGATGGCGAATAAAGATGTCAGGCATGAAGCATCGGTGGTTCAGTGGTAGAATGCTCCCCTCCCACGCGGGCGGCCCGGGTTCGATTCCCGGCCGATACAAATATTTTATTCCATAGTGTAGTGGTTATCACGCTTGCCTCACACGCAAGACTTGCTGGGTTCGAAACCCAGTGGAATCACAGCTTTTTTGCGGGCCAGGCTGGCATGAAAAAGTATAGTTGTTGTCAGAAGTGGGATTCGAACCCACGCCCGGAACACCGGACTGCGACCTGAACGCAGTGCCTTGGACCGCTCGGCCATCCTGACCACACAGCTGACTCATACTGTGAGAAGTAGAAGTGGCATTTAAGTCAAATTTGTCTTCCACTTGAAATTACTTGTCATTTTGGAAGTTAACAGAGTTGGCATTGGTGGTTCCGTGGTTAGCACTCTGGACTCTGAATCCAGCGATCCGAGTTCAAATCTCAGCGGAACCTTCTCATGTGTTTTGTGGTTGGGTGATCTTTGTCCTTCCATTGTGGAAGACTTTCTTTCTAACTTTTATCGCTAGGCATCAGCTGTCACCCTGGAAACTTTTTTGTACACAGTACAGACAAAAAGCATTTGGTATCTGTAGGAAAACAAGTTAAACAAAAGACATGGACTGTGTGGGGATCAAACCCACGACATTCGCGTTATTAGCACGACGCTCTAACCAACTGAGCTGACCGGCCATTGCTTGCTTCTAGTGAAAGGCCACAGCAGGGTGCCGCCCATGAATTTTTTTTTGTTTTTTGCACCATCTTTTAAAAACTAACGCAGTCGACAGGATTCGAACCTGTGCGGGCAGAGCCCAACAGATTTCTAGTCTGTCGCCTTAACCACTCGGCCACGACTGCACATGGCTTACTAGACTTCTGCAGTGATTAACTGCTCTGGACACACTGGAGAAATTTGCCGATTTTTACACATGTATGAGGTCTCGATTGATTCACCATACTTGATGTACACCATTGTGAACTCAACTCACATATGGCCTCAATAAGCAAAAGGAGATCTTACTATGCACCTTAGATAAGCTGAATAATTGCCTGCCAATCGATAAACTTTTCGAACCCAGGACCTCTCGCGTGATAGCCACTACACTATGGAATCATGAGACATAGTACACTTTCCCTAGGATGACCTCTGGTAACAAACATTGTTTTTCTGGAAGAGACAAACTTCTAGGGTTAGGGTTAGAGATAGGGTTAGCTTGAAATGTGGTTGTGTAGTTCTTGAGATACAGAGGATATGCTAAAAATAAGGGCCTGGTTAGCTCAATCGGTAGAGCATCAGACCTTTAAGCAGGTTAATGCTGTTTGAAGGTCGTGGATTCAAATCCCACATCGGGTGATGTTTTCTTGATTTCACAAATTTAGGTAGTTGAAAGAAAAACTGCTCATCTTAATTTGATAATGGACAGACTGGAAGTACAGGCAAAACTTTGCCATATACTACATCAAGACCAAGGGTGTCTGTGGCACAATCGGTTAGCGCGTTCAGCTGTTAACCGAAAGGTTGGTGGTTCAAGCTAACACAGGGACGTTGGTATTTTTTTTATCTTGGCAATTAGGGAACTCATGTGCAGATTTAGTCAAACTGAAACTTCATGCCTCGCAAAGTGCGTATCTGATTTTGTTTCGGATGGCGAATAAAGATGTCAGGCATGAAGCATCGGTGGTTCAGTGGTAGAATGCTCCCCTCCCACGCGGGCGGCCCGGGTTCGATTCCCGGCCGATACAAATATTTTATTCCATAGTGTAGTGGTTATCACGCTTGCCTCACACGCAAGACTTGCTGGGTTCGAAACCCAGTGGAATCACAGCTTTTTTGCGGGCCAGGCTGGCATGAAAAAGTATAGTTGTTGTCAGAAGTGGGATTCGAACCCACGCCCGGAAGACCAGACTGCGACCTGAATGCAGCGCCTTGGACCGCTCGGCCATCCTGACCACACAGCTGACTCATACTGTGAGAAGTAGAAGTGGCATTTAAGTCAAATTTGTCTTCCACTTGAAATTACTTGTCATTTTGGAAGTTAACAGAGTTGGCATTGGTGGTTCCGTGGTTAGCACTCTGGACTCTGAATCCAGCGATCCGAGTTCAAATCTCAGCGGAACCTTCTCATGTGTTTTGTGGTTGGGTGATCTTTGTCCTTCCATTGTGGAAGACTTTCTTTCTAACTTTTATCGCTAGGCATCAGCTGTCACCCTGGAAACTTTTTTGTACACAGTACAGACAAAAAGCATTTGGTATCTGTAGGAAAACAAGTTAAACAAAAGACATGGACTGTGTGGGGATCAAACCCACGACATTCGCGTTATTAGCACGACGCTCTAACCAACTGAGCTGACCGGCCATTGCTTGCTTCTAGTGAAAGGCCACAGCAGGGTGCCGCCCATGAATTTTTTTTTGTTTTTTGCACCATCTTTTAAAAACTAACGCAGTCGACAGGATTCGAACCTGTGCGGGCAGAGCCCAACAGATTTCTAGTCTGTCGCCTTAACCACTCGGCCACGACTGCACATGGCTTACTAGACTTCTGCAGTGATTAACTGCTCTGTACACACTGGAGAAATTTGCCGATTTTTACACATGTATGAGGTCTCGATTGATTCACCATACTTGATGTACACCATTGTGAACTCAACTCACATATGGCCTCAATAAGCAAAAGGAGATCTTACTATGCACCTTAGATAAGCTGAATAATTGCCTGCCAATCGATAAACCTTTCGAACCCAGGACCTCTCGCGTGATAGCCACTACACTATGGAATCATGAGACATAGTACACTTTCCCTAGGATGACCTCTGGTAACAAACATTGTTTTTCTGGAAGAGACAAACTTCTAGGGTTAGGGTTAGAGATAGGGTTAGCTTGAAATGTGGTTGTGTAGTTCTTGAGATACAGAGGATATGCTAAAAATAAGGGCCTGGTTAGCTCAATCGGTAGAGCATCAGACCTTTAAGCAGGTTAATGCTGTTTGAAGGTCGTGGATTCAAATCCCACATCGGGTGATGTTTTCTTGATTTCACAAATTTAGGTAGTTGAAAGAAAAACTGCTCATCTTAATTTGATAATGGACAGACTGGAAGTACAGGCAAAACTTTGCCATATACTACATCAAGACCAAGGGTGTCTGTGGCACAATCGGTTAGCGCGTTCAGCTGTTAACCGAAAGGTTGGTGGTTCAAGCTAACACAGGGTCATTGGTATTTTTTTTATCTTGGCAATTAGGGAGCTCATGTGCAGATTTAGTCAAACTGAAACTTCATGCCTCGCAAAGTGCGTATCTGATTTTGTTTCGGATGGCGAATAAAGATGTCAGGCATGAAGCATCGGTGGTTCAGTGGTAGAATGCTCGCCTGCCACGCGGGCGGCCCGGGTTCGATTCCTGGCCGATGCAAATATTTTATTCCATAGTGTAGTGGTTATCACGCTTGCCTCACATGCAAGATTTCCTGGGTTCGAAACCCAGTGGAATCACAGCTTTTTTGCGGGCCAGGCTGGCATGAAAAAGTATAGTTGTTGTCAAAAGTGGGATTCGAACCCACGCCCGGAAGACCGGACTGCGACCTGAACGCAGCGCCTTGGACCGCTCGGCCATCCTGACCACACAGCTGACTCATACTGTGAGAAGTAGAAGTGGCATTTAAGTCAAATTTGTCTTCCACTTGAAATTACTTGTCATTTTGGAAGGTTAACAGAGTTGGCATTGGTGGTTCCGTGGTTAGCACTCTGGTCTCTGAATCCAGCGATCCGAGTTCAAATCCCAGCAGAACCTTCTCATGTGTTTTGTGGTTGGGCGATCTTTGTCCTTCCATTGTGGAAGACTTTCTGTCTGACTTTTATCGCTAGGCATCAGCTGTCACCCTGGAAACTTTTTTGTACACAGTACAGACAAAAAGCATTTGGAATCTGTAGGAAAACAAGTTAAACAAAAGACATGGCCTGTGTGGGGATCAAACCCCAACATTCGCATTATTAGCACGACGCTCTAACCAACTGAGCTAACCGGCCATTGCTTGCTTCTAGTGAAAGGCCACAGCAGGGTGCCGCCCATGAATTTTTTTTGTTTTTTGCACCATCTTTTAAAAACTAACGCAGTCGACAGGATTCCAACCTGTGCGGGCAGAGCCCAACAGATTTCTAGTCTGTCGCCTTAACCACTCGGCCACGACTGCACACGGCTTACTAGACTTCTGCAGTGATTAACTGCTCTGTACACACTGGAGAAATTTGCCGATTTTTACACATGTATGAGGTCTCGATTGATTCACCATACTTGATGTACACCATTGTGAACTCAACTCACATATGGCTTCAATAAGCAAAAGGAGATCTTAATATGCACCTTAGATAAGCTGAATAATTGCCTGCCAATCGATAAACTTTTCGAACCCAGGACCTCTCGCGTGATAGCCACTACACTATGGAATCATGAGACATAGTACACTTTCCCTAGGATGACCTCTGGTAACAAACATTGTTTTTCTGGAAGAGACAAACTTCTAGGGTTAGGGTTAGAGATAGGGTTAGCTTGAAATGTGGTTGTGTAGTTCTTGAGATACAGAGGATATGCTAAAAATAAGGGCCTGGTTAGCTCAATCGGTAGGGCATCATACCTTTAAGCAGGTTAATGCTGTTTGAAGGTCGTGGATTCAAGTCCCACATCGGGTGATGTTTTCTTGATTTCACAAATTTAGGTAGTTGAAAGAAAAACTGCTCATCTTAATTTGATAATGGACAGACTGGAAGTACAGGCAAAACTTTGCCAGATACTACATCAAGACCAAGGGTCTCTGTGGCACAATCGGTTAGGGCGTTCAGCTGTTAACCGAAAGGTTGGTGGTTCAAGCTAACCCAGGGACGTTGGTATTTTTTTTATCTTGGCAATTAGGGAACTCATGTGCAGATTTAGTCAAACTGAAACTTCATGCCTCACAAAGTGCGTATCTGATTTTGTTTCGGATGGCGAATAAAGATGTCAGGCATGAAGCATCGGTGGTTCAGTGGTAGAATGCTCCCCTGCCACGCGGGCGGCCCGGGTTCGATTCCCGGCCGATACAAATATTTTATTCCATAGTGTAGTGGTTATCACGCTTGCCTCACACGCAAGATTTGCTGGGTTCGAAACCCAGTGGAATCACAGCTTTTTTGCGGGCCAGGCTGGCATGAAAAAGTATAGTTGTTGTCAGAAGTGGGATTCGAACCCACGCCCGGAAGACCGGACTGCGACCTGAACGCAGCGCCTTGGACCGCTCGGCCATCCTGACCACACAGCTGACTCATACTGTGAGAAGTAGAAGTGGCATTTAAGTCAAATTTGTCTTCCACTTGAAATTACTTGTCATTTTGGAAGTTAACAGAGTTGGCATTGGTGGTTCCATGGTTAGCACTCTGGACTCTGAATCCAGCGATCCGAGTTCAAATCTCAGCGGAACCTTCTCATGTGTTTTGTGGTTGGGTGATCTTTGTCCTTCCATTGTGGAAGACTTTCTTTCTAACTTTTATCGCTAGGCATCAGCTGTCACCCTGGAAACTTTTTTGTACACAGTACAGACAAAAAGCATTTGGTATCTGTAGGAAAACAAGTTAAACAAAAGACATGGACTGTGTGGGGATCAAACCCACGACATTCGCGTTATTAGCACGACGCTCTAACCAACTGAGCTAACCGGCCATTGCTTGCTTCTAGTGAAAGGCCACAGCAGGGTGCCGCCCATGAATTTTTTTGTTTTTTGCACCATCTTTTAAAAACTAACGCAGTCGACAGGATTCCAACCTGTGCGGGCAGAGCCCAACAGATTTTTAGTCTGTCGCCTTAACCACTCGGCCACGACTGCACACGGCTTACTAGACTTCTGCAGTGATTAACTGCTCTGTACACACTGGAGAAATTTGCCGATTTTTCCACGTGTATGAGGTCTCGATTGATTCACCATACTTGATGTACACCATTGTGAACTCAACTCACATATGGCTTCAATAAGCAAAAGGAGATCTTACTATGCACCTTAGATAAGCTGAATAATTGCCTGCCAATCGATAAACTTTTCGAACCCAGGACCTCTCGCGTGATAGCCACTACACTATGGAATCATGAGACATAGTACACTTTCCCTAGGATGACCTCTGGTAACAAACATTGTTTTTCTGGAAGAGACAAACTTCTAGGGTTAGGGTTAGAGATAGGGTTAGCTTGAAATGTGGTTGTGTAGTTCTTGAGATACAGAGGATATGCTAAAAATAAGGGCCTGGTTAGCTCAATCGGTAGAGCATCAGACCTTTAAGCAAGTTAATGCTGTTTGAAGGTCGTGGATTCAAGTCCCACATCGGGTGATGTTTTCTTGATTTCACAAATTTAGGTAGTTGAAAGAAAAACTGCTCATCTTAATTTGATAATGGACAGACTGGAAGTACAGGCAAAACTTTGCCAGATACTGCATCAAGACCAAGGGTCTCTGTGGCACAATCGGTTAGCGCTTTCAGCTGTTAACCGAAAGGTTGGTGGTTCAAGCTAACCCAGGGACGTTGGTATTTTTTTTATCTTGGCAAATAGGGAACTCATGTGCAGATTTAGTCAAACTGAAACTTCATGCCTCACAAAGTGCGTATCTGATTTTGTTTCGGATGGTGAATAAAGATGTCAGGCAAGAAGCATCGGTGGTTCAGTGGTAGAATGCTCGCCTGCCACGCGGGCGGCCTGGGTTCGATTCCCGGCCGATGCAAATATTTTATTCCATAGTGTAGTGGTTATCACGCTTGCCTCACATGCAAGATTTCCTGGGTTCGAAACCCAGTGGAATCACAGCTTTTTTGCGGGCCAGGCTGGCATGAAAAAGTATAGTTGTTGTCAGAAGTGGGATTCGAACCCACGCCCGGAAGACCGGACTGCGACCTGAACGCAGCGCCTTGGACCGCTCGGCCATCCTGACCACACAGCTAACTCATACTGTGAGAAGTAGAAGTGGCATTTAAGTCAAATTTGTCTTCCACTTGAAATTACTTGTCATTTTGGAAGTTAATAGAGTTGGCATTGGTGGTTCGTTGGTTAGCGCTCTGGACTCTGAATCCAGCGATCCGAGTTCAAATCTCAGCGGAACCTTCCCATGTGTTTTGTGGTTGGGTGATCTTTGTCCTTCCATTGTGGAAGACTTTCTTTCTAACTTTTATCGCTAGGCATCAGCTGTCACCCTGGAAACTTTTTTGTACACAGTACAGACAAAAAGCATTTGGTATCTGTAGGAAAACAAGTTAAACAAAAGACATGGACTGTGTGGGGATCAAACCCACGACATTCGCGTTATTAGCACGACGCTCTAACCAACTGAGCTAACCGGCCATTGCTTGCTTCTAGTGAAAGGCCACAGCAGGGTGCCGCCCATGATTTTTTTTTGTTTTTTGCACCATCTTTTAAAAACTAACGCAGTCGACAGGATTCCAACCTGTGCGGGCAGAGCCCAACAGATTTTTAGTCTGTCGCCTTAACCACTCGGCCACGACTGCACACGGCTTACTAGACTTCTGCAGTGATTAACTGCTCTGTACACACTGGAGAAATTTGCCGATTTTTCCACATGTATGAGGTCTCGATTGATTCACCATACTTGATGTACACCATTGTGAACTCAACTCACATATGGCTTCAATAAGCAAAAGGAGATCTTACTATGCACCTTAGATAAGCTGAATAATTGCCTGCCAATCGATAAACTTTTCGAACCCAGGACCTCTCGCGTGATAGCCACTACACTATGGAATCATGAGACATAGTACACTTTCCCTAGGATGACCTCTGGTAACAACATTGTTTTTCTGGAAGAGACAAACTTCTAGGGTTAGGGTTAGAGATAGGGTTAGCTTGAAATGTGGTTGTGTAGTTCTTGAGATACAGAGGATATGCTAAAAATAAGGGCCTGGTTAGCTCAATCGGTAGAGCATCAGACCTTTAAGCAGGTTAATGCTGTTTGAAGGTCGTGGATTCAAGTCCCACATCGGGTGATGTTTTCTTAATTTCACAAATTTAGGTAATTGAACAAAGAAAAACTGCTCATCTTAATTTGATAATGGACAGACTGGAAGTACAGGCAAAACTTTGCCAGATACTACATCAAGACCAAGGGTCTCTGTGGCACAATCGGTTAGGGCGTTCAGCTGTTAACCGAAAGGTTGGTGGTTCAAGCTAACCCAGGGACGTTGGTATTTTTTTTATCTTGGCAATTAGGGAACTCATGTGCAGATTTAGTCAAACTGAAACTTCATGCCTCACAAAGTGCGTATCTGATTTTGTTTCGGATGGCGAATAAAGATGTCAGGCATGAAGCATCGGTGGTTCAGTGGTAGAATGCTCGCCTGCCACGCGGGCGGCCCGGGTTCGATTCCCGGCCGGTGCAAATATTTTATTCCATAGTGTAGTGGTTATCACGCTTGCCTCACATGCAAGATTTCCTGGGTTCGAAACCCAGTGGAATCACAGCTTTTTTGCGGGCCAGGCTGGCATGAAAAAGTATAGTTGTTGTCAGAAGTGGGATTCGAACCCACGCCCGGAAGACCGGACTGCGACCTGAACGCAGCGCCTTGCACTCGGCCATCCTGACCACACAGCTGACTCATACTGTGAGAAGTGGAAGTGGCATTTAAGTCAAATTTGTCTTCCACTTGAAATTACTTGTCATTTTGGAAGTTAATAGAGTTGGCATTGGTGGTTCGTTGGTTAGCACTCTGGACTCTGAATCCAGCGATCCGAGTTCAAATCCCGGCGGAACCTTCTCATGTGTTTTGTGGTTGGGCGATCTTTGTCCTTCCATTGTGGAAGACTTTCTGTCTGACTTTTATCGCTAGGCATCAGCTGTCACCCTGGAAACTTTTTTGTACACAGTACAGACAAAAAGCATTTGGAATCTGTAGGAAAACAAGTTAAACAAAAGACATGGCCTGTGTGGGGATCAAACCCCAACATTCGCATTATTAGCACGACGCTCTAACCAACTGAGCTAACCGGCCATTGCTTGCTTCTAGTGAAAGGCCACAGCAGGGTGCCGCCCATGAATTTTTTTTGTTTTTTGCACCATCTTTTAAAAACTAACGCAGTCGACAGGATTCGAACCTGTGCGGGCAGAGCCCAACAGGTTTTTTAGTCTGTCGCCTTAACCACTCGGCCACGACTGCACATGGCTTACTAGACTTCTGCAGTGATTTACTGCTCTGTACACACTGGAGAAATTTGCCGATTTTTCCACATGTATGAGGTCTCGATTGATTCACCATACTTGATGTACACCATTGTGAACTCAACTCACATATGGCCTCAATAAGCAAAAGGAGATCTTACTATGCACCTTAGATAAGCTGAATAATTGTCCGCCAATTGATAAACTTTTCGAACCCAGGACCTCTCGCGTGATAGCCACTACACTATGGAATCATGAGACATAGTACACTTTCCCTAGGATGACCTCTGGTAACAAACATTGTTTTTCTGGAAGAGACAAACTTCTAGGGTTAGGGTTAGAGATAGGGTTAGCTTGAAATGTGGTTGTGTAGTTCTTGAGATACAGAGGATATGCGAAAAATAAGGGCCTGGTTAGCTCAATCGGTAGAGCATCAGACCTTTAAGCAGGTTAATGCTGTTTGAAGGTCGTGGATTCAAATCCCACATCGGGTGATGTTTTCTTAATTTCACAAATTTAGGTAATTGAACAAAGAAAAACTGCTCATCTTAATTTGATAATGGACAGACTGGAAGTACAGGCAAAACTTTGCCAGATACTACATCAAGACCAAGGGTCTCTGTGGCACAATCGGTTAGCGCGTTCAGCTGTTAACCGAAAGGTTGGTGGTTCAAGCTAACCCAGGGACGTTGGTATTTTTTTTATCTTGGCAATTAGGGAACTCATGTGCAGATTTAGTCAAACTGAAACTTCATGCCTCACAAAGTGGGTATCTGATTTTGTTTCGGATGGCGAATAAAGATGTCAGGCATGAAGTATCGGTGGTTCAGTGGTAGAATGCTCGCCTACCACGCGGGCGGCCCGGGTTCGATTCCCGTCCGATGCAAATATTTTATTCCATAGTATAGTGGTTATCACGCTTGCCTCACACGCAAGATTTCCTGGGTTCGAAACCCAGTGGAATCACAGCTTTTTTGCGGGCCAGGCTGGCATGAAAAAGTATAGTTGTTGTCAAAAGTGGGATTCAAACCCACGCCCGGAAGACCGGACTGCGACCTGAACGCAGCGCCTTGGACCGCTCGGCCATCCTGACCACACAGCTGACTCATACTGTGAGAAGTAGAAGTGGCATTTAAGTCAAATTTGTCTTCCACTTGAAATTACTTGTCATTTTGGAAGTTAATAGAGTTGGCATTGGTGGTTCGTTGGTTAGCACTCTGGACTCTGAATCCAGCGATCCGAGTTCAAATCTCAGCGGAACCTTCTCATGTGTTTTGTGGTTGGGTGATCTTTGTCCTTTCATTGTGGAAGACTTTCTTTCTAACTTTTATCGCTAGGCATCAGCTGTCACCCTGGAAACTTTTTTGTACACAGTACAGACAAAAAGCATTTGGAATCTGTAGGAAAACAAGTTAAACAAAAGACATGGCCAGTGTGGGGATCGAACCCACGACATTCGCGTTATTAGCACGACGCTCTAACCAACTGAGCTAACCGGCCATTGCTTGCTTCTAGTGAAAGGCCACAGCAGGGTGCCGCCCATGAATTTTTTTTGTTTTTTGCACCATCTTTTAAAAACTAACGCAGTCGACAGGATTCGAACCTGTGCGGGCAGAGCCCAACAGATTTCTAGTCTGTCGCCTTAACCACTCGGCCACGACTGCACATGGCTTACTACATTTCTGCAGTGATTAACTGCTCTGTACACACTGGAGAAATTTGCCGATTTTTCCACGTGTATGAGGTCTCGATTGATTCACCACCATCTGTGAACAAACGTGCTAAAAGAGCTGTTGCTGCTGCTGCTGGGAAGTGGTGAGTAACTTTCACAGATTTCGTTTGGAGTGCTAATGCAGACCGACACTTCCTGATTTGGCTACTTATCAAAAAGAACACAACAGACAAGCTGTCATGTCTGTTCCCGCGAGCCGGATTTGAACCAGCGACCTAATGATGTCTAATTCAACCGCCTACAGTCCTCCGCTCTACCAACTGAGCTATCACGGGAATCACATTTAAGCTAGAATAGTCCACTGAATAGAAATAAATTGTGGCATTATGACTTCCACATTGATCTGCCATGGAATGCATTGGGCAGTCTGTGAACAAACGTGCTAAAAGAGGAACACTCCGTGCTTTTACGCTAAACATTTTTTTGTCCCAGCAGCCTGGTTAGCTCAGTCGGTAGAGCATGCGACTCTTAAGCAGCTAACTCAAACTGAGACATCTCAGGGTTGTGGGTTTACAGAGAAGGAGACGAAAAGACAGCACTCTGCAAGTTTTGTTACAGTGACTGTAGTCCACAATCTGGACCAGTTACAAAGTGTGTGTCCCAGGTGGTCTAGTGGTTAGGATTCGGCGCTCTCACCGCCGCGGCCGGGGTTCGATTCCCCGTCTGGGAAATACAATTTTATTTTAGGTTTCCCATCTCTCACAATGTGCAAATGATTGGAGGAGAAGAAAAAGGTTTTTTGTGAGGATGTGTAGCTTCAGCTACAGTATTGCTATGGCACGATAGCATATTGAGCCAAAATTGTGAAAACAGTCCATCACATCAATGAAAACTGACTTAGCAAACAAAAATGAGTGCAGTAGTCATCTCCCAAGTGCCAAGTTGTTGTAAAATCAAACTTCCAGAATAAAGATTAGCAGAGCATGGATTTGATCCACGGACCTCTGGGTTATGGGTCTAGCACGCTTCCACTGTGCCACTCTGCACCTACAAGCCTTCTCCAGGTAAAGTCACTGGCAGGGATGTCGATAATAGACCACTGTTGATGATATACCTCCATCACGATATGCAGACATATCAGCAGGAACTCAGTGGACTGAGAAAGCTTATCTGTCCTCGTAAGTATAGTGGTGAGTATCCCCGCCTGTCACGCGGGAGACTGGGGTTCAATTCCCCGACGGGGAGTGTTTTTGTAAAATCTGCAAACAGGCAAGGTGGAAAGAGAATGGTTTCAAATGATATGACTGAATTTCACATCAAAGCTATCAAACGTAAGAAACTGTACAAAGGAACCTAGTATTTAAAGAAAGCCAGGTGAAACTTACAAGATCCAGTATTATTGAGGTTGTAACTGTGCTGCTGTTGCTGCTGCTGCTGGGAAGTGGTTAGTAACTTTCACAGATTTCGTTTGGAGTGCTAATGCAAACCGACACTTCCTGTTTTGGCTACTTATGAAAAAGAACTCAACAGACAAGCTGTCATGTCTGTTCCCGTGAGCCGGATTTGAACCAGCGACCTAAGGATGTCTAATTCAACCGCCTACAGTCCTCCGCTCTACCAACTGAGCTATCACGGGAATCACATTTAAGCTAGAATAGTCCACTGAATAGAAATAAATTGTGGCATTATGACTTCCACATTGATCTGCCATGGAATGCATTGGGCAGTCTGTGAACAAACGTGCTAAAAGAGGAACACTCCGTGATTTTCCGCTAAATATTTTTTTGTCCCAGCAGCCTGGTTAGCTCAGTCGGTAGAGCATGCGACTCTTAAGCAGCTAACTCAAACTGAGACATCTCAGGGTTGTGGGTTTACAGAGCAGGAGACGAAAAGACAGCACTCTGCAAGTTTTGTTACAGTGACTGTATAGTCCACAAACTGGACCAGTTATAAAGTGTGTGTCCCAGGTGGTCTAGTGGTTAGGATTCGGCGCTCTCACCGCCGCGGCCGGGGTTCGATTCCCCGTCTGGGAAATACAATTTTATTTTAGGTTTCCCATCTCTCACAATGTGCAAATGATTGGAGGAGAAGAAAAAGGTTTTTTGTGAGGATGTGTAGCTTCAGCTTCAGTATTGCTATGGCACGATAGCATATTGAGCCAAAATTGTGAAAACAGTCCATCACATCAATGAAAACTGACTTAGCAAACAAAAATGAGTGCAGTAGTCATCTCCCAAGTGCCAAGTTGTTGTAAAATCAAACTTCCAGAATAAAGATTAGCAGAGCATGGATTTGATGCACGGACCTCTGGGTTATGGGTCTAGCACGCTTCCACTGTGCCACTCTGCTTCTACAAGCCTTCTCAAGGTAAAATCACTGGCAGGGATGTCGATAATAGACCACTGTTGATGATATACCTCCATCACGATATGCAGACATATCAGCAGGAACTCAGTGGACTGAGAAAGCTTATCTGTCCTCGTTAGTATAGTGGTGAGTATCCCCACCTGTCACGCGGGAGACCGGGGTTCAATTCCCCGACGGGGAGTGTTTTTGTAAAATCTGCAACAGGCAAGGTGGAAAGAGAATAGTTTCAAATGACATGACTGAATTTCACATCAAAGCTATCAAACGTAAGAAACTGTACAAAGGAACCTAGTATTTAAAGAAAGCCAGGTGAAACTTACAAGATCCAGTATTATTGAGGTTGTAACTGTGCTGCTGTTGCAGCTGCTGCTGGGAAGTGGTGAGTAACTTTCACAGATTTCGTTTGGAGTGCTAATGCAAACCGACACTTCCTGTTTTGGCTACTTATCAAAAAGAACACAACAGACAAGCTGTCATGTCTGTTCCCGCGAGCCGGATTTGAACCAGCGACCTAAGGATGTCTAATTCAACCGCCTACAGTCCTCCGCTCTACCAACTGAGCTATCACGGGAATCACATTTAAGCTAGAATAGTCCACTGAATAGAAATAAATTGTGGCATTATGACTTCCACATTGATCTGCCATGGAATGCATTGGGCAGTCTGTGAACAAACGTGCTAAAAGAGGAACACTCCGTGCTTTTCCGCTAAACAATTTTTTTGTCCCAGCAGCCTGGTTAGCTCAGTCGGTAGAGCATGCGAATCTTAAGCAGCTAACTCAAACTGAGACATCTAAGGGTTGTGGGTTTACAGAGCAGGAGACGAAAAGACAGCACTCTGCAAGTTTTGTTACAGTGACTGTAGTTCACAAACTGGACCAGTTACAAAGTGTGTGTCCCAGGTGGTCTAGTGGTTAGGATTCGGCGCTCTCACCGCCGCGGCCGGGGTTCGATTCCCCGTCTGGGAAATACAATTTTATTTTAGGTTTCCCATCTCTCACAATGTGCAATTGATTGGAGGAGAAGAAAAAGGTTTTTTGTGAGGATGTGTAGCTTCAGCTACAGTATTGCTATGGCACGATAGCATATTGAGCCAAAATTGTGAAAACAGTCCATCACATCAATGAAAACTGACTTAGCAAACAAAAATGAGTGCAGTAGTCATCTCCCAAGTGCCAAGTTGTCGTAAAATCAAACTTCCAGAATAAAGATTAGCAGAGCATGGATTTGATCCACGGACCTCTGGGTTATGGGTCTAGCACGCTTCCACTGTGCCACTCTGCTCCTACAAGCCTTCTCAAGGTAAAGTCACTGGCAGGGATGTCGATAATAGACCACTGTTGATGATATACCTCCATCACGATATGCAGACATATCAGCAGGAACTCAGTGGACTGAGAAAGCTTATCTGTCCTCGTTAGTATAGTGGTGAGTATCCCCACCTGTCACGCGGGAGACCGGGGTTCAATTCCCCGACGGGGAGTGTTTTTGTAAAATCTGCAACAGGCAAGGTGGAAAGAGAATAGTTTCAAATGACATGACTGAATTTCACATCAAAGCTATCAAACGTAAGAAACTGCACAAAGGAACCTAGTATTTAAAGAAAGCCAGGTGAAACTTACAAGATCCAGTATTATTGAGGTTGTAACTGTGCTGCTGTTGCAGCTGCTGCTGGGAAGTGGTGAGTAACTTTCACAGATTTCGTTTGGAGTGGTAATGCAAACCGACACTTCCTGTTTTGGCTACTTATCAAAAAGAACACAACAGACAAGCTGTCATGTCTGTTCCTGGAGCCGGATTTGAACCAGCGACCTAAGGATGTCTAATTCAACCGCCTACAGTCCTCCGCTCTACCAACTGAGCTATCACGATAATCACATTTAAGCTAGAATAGTCCACTGAATAGAAATAAATTGTGGCATTATGACTTCCACATTGATCTGCCATGGAATGCATTGGGCAGTCTGTGAACAAACGTGCTAAAAGAGGAACACTCCGTGCTTTTCCGCTAAACAATTTTTTTGTCCCAGCAGCCTGGTTAGCTCAGTCGGTAGAGCATGCGAATCTTAAGCAGCTAACTCAAACTGAGACATCTCAGGGTTGTGGGTTTACAGAGCAGGAGACGAAAAGACAGCACTCTGCAAGTTTTGTTACAGTGACTGTAGTCCACAAACTGGACCAGTTACAAAGTGTGTGTCCCAGGTGGTCTAGTGGTTAGGATTCGGCGCTCTCACCGCCGCGGCCGGGGTTCGATTCCCCGTCTGGGAAATACAATTTTATTTTAGGTTACCCATCTCTCACAATGTGCAATTGATTGGAGGAGAAGAAAAAGGTTTTTTGTGAGGATGTGTTGCTTCAGCTACAGTATTGCTATGGCACGATAGCATATTGAGCCAAAATTGTGAAAACAGTCCATCACATCAATGAAAACTGACTTAGCAAACAAAAATGAGTGCAGTAGTCATCTCCCAAGTGCCAAGTTGTCGTAAAATCAAACTTCCAGAATAAAGATTAGCAGAGCATGGATTTGATGCACGGACCTCTGGGTTATGGGTCTAGCACGCTTCCACTGTGCCACTCTGCTCCTACAAGCCTTCTCAAGGTAAAGTCACTGGCAGGGATGTCGATAATAGACCACTGTTGATGATATACCTCCATCACGATATGCAGACATATCAGCAGGAACTCAGTGGACTGAGAAAGCTTGTCTGTCCTCCTTAGTATAGTGGTGAGTATCCCCACCTGTCACGCGGGAGACCGGGGTTCAATTCCCCGACGGGGAGTGTTTTTGTAAAATCTGCAACAGGCAAGGTGGAAAGAGAATAGTTTCAAATGACATGACTGAATTTCACATCAAAGCTATCAAACGTAAGAAACTGTACAAAGGAACCTAGTATTTAAAGAAAGCCAGGTGAAACTTACAAGATCCAGTATTATTGAGGTTGTAACTGTGCTGCTGTTGCTGCTGCTGCTGGGAAGTGGTGAGTAACTTTCACAGATTTCGTTTGGAGTGCTAATGCAAACCGACACTTCCTGTTTTGGCTACTTATCAAAAAGAACACAACAGACAAGCTGTCATGTCTGTTCCCACGAGCCGGATTTGAACCAGCAACCTTAGGATGTCTAATTCAACCGCCTACAGTCCTCCGCTCTACCAACTGAGCTATCACGGGAATCACATTTAAGCTAGAATAGTCCACTGAATAGAAATAAATTGTGGCATTATGACTTCCACATTGATCTGCCATGGAATGCATTGGGCAGTCTGTGAACAAACGTGCTAAAAGAGGAACACTCCGTGCTTTTCCGCTAACAATTTTTTTGTCCCAGCAGCCTGGTTAGCTCAGTCGGTAGAGCATGCGAATCTTAAGCAGCTAACTCAAACTGAGACATCTCAGGGTTGTGGGTTTACAGAGCAGGAGACGAAAAGACAGCACTCTGCAAGTTTTGTTACAGTGACTGTAGTCCACAAACTGGACCAGTTACAAAGTGTGTGTCCCAGGTGGTCTAGTGGTTAGTATTCGGCGCTCTCACCGCCGCGGCCGGGGTTCGATTCCCCGTCTGGGAAATACAATTTTATTTTAGGCTTCCCATCTCTCACAATGTGCAATTGATTGGAGGAGAAGAAAAAGGTTTTTTGTGAGGATGTGTAGCTTCAGCTACAGTATTGCTATGGCACGATAGCATATTGAGCCAAAATTGTGAAAACAGTCCATCACATCAATGAAAACTGACTTAGCAAACAAAAATGAGTGCAGTAGTCATCTCCCAAGTGCCAAGTTGTTGTAAAATCAAACTTCCAGAATAAAGATTAGCAGAGCATGGATTTGATCCACGGACCTCTGGGTTATGGGTCTAGCACGCTTCCACTGTGCCACTCTGCTCCTACAAGCCTTCTCAAGGTAAAGTCACTGGCAGGGATGTCGATAATAGACCACTGTTGATGATATACCTCCATCACGATATGCAGACATATCAGCAGGAACTCAGTGGACTGAGAAAGCTTATCTGTCCTCGTTAGTATAGTGGTGAGTATCCCCGCCTGTCACGCGGGAGACCGGGGTTCAATTCCCCGACGGAGAGTGTTTTTGTAAAATCTGCAACAGGCAAGGTGGAAAGAGAATAGTTTCAAATGACATGACTGAATTTCACATCAAAGCTATCAAACGTAAGAAACTGTACAAAGGAACCTAGTATTTAAAGAAAGCCAGGTGAAACTTACAAGATCCAGTATTATTGAGGTTGTAACTGTGCTGCTGTTGCTGCTGCTGCTGGGAAGTGGTGAGTAACTTTCACAGATTTCATTTGGAGTGCTAATGCAAACCGACACTTCCTGTTTTGGCTACTTATCAAAAAGAACACAACAGACAAGCTGTCATGTCTGTTCCCGCGAGCCGGATTTGAACCAGCGACCTAAGGATGTCTAATTCAACCGCCTACAGTCCTCCGCTCTACCAACTGAGCTATCACGGGAATCACATTTAAGCTAGAATAGTCCACTGAATAGAAATAAATTGTGGCATTATGACTTCCACATTGATCTGCCATGGAATGCATTGGGCAGTCTGTGAACAAACGTGCTAAAAGAGGAACACTCCGTGATTTTCCGCTAAACAATTTTTTTGTCCCAGCAGCCTGGTTAGCTCAGTCGGTAGAGCATGCGAATCTTAAGCAGCTAACTCAAACTGAGACATCTCAGGGTTGTGGGTTTACAGAGCAGGAGACGAAAAGACAGCACTCTGCAAGTTTTGTTACAGTGACTGTAGTCCACAAACTGGACCAGTTACAAAGTGTGTGTCCCAGGTGGTCTAGTGGTTAGGATTCGGCGCTCTCACCGCCGCGGCCGGGGTTCGATTCCCCGTCTGGGAAATACAATTTTATTTTAGGTTTCCCATCTCTCACAATGTGCAATTGATTGGAGGAGAAGAAAAAGGTTTTTTGTGAGGATGTGTAGCTTCAGCTACAGTATTGCTATGGCACGATAGCATATTGAGTCAAAATTGTGAAAACAGTCCATCACATCAATGAAAACTGACTTAGCAAACAAAAATGAGTGCAGTAGTCATCTCCCAAGTGCCAAGTTGTCGTAAAATCAAACTTCCAGAATAAAGATTAGCAGAGCATGGATTTGATCCACGGACCTCTGGGTTATGGGTCTAGCACGCTTCCACTGTGCCACTCTGCTCCTACAAGCCTTCTCAAGGTAAAGTCACTGGCAGGGATGTCGATAATAGACCACTGTTGATGATATACCTCCATCACGATATGCAGACATATCAGCAGGAACTCAGTGGACTGAAAAAGCTTGTCTGTCCTCGTTAGTATAGTGGTGAGTATCCCCGCCTGTCACGCGGGAGACCGGGGTTCAATTCCCCGACGGGGAGTGTTTTTGTAAAATCTGCAACAGGCAAGGTGGAAAGAGAATAGTTTCAAATGACATGACTGAATTTTACATCAAAGCTATCAAACGTAAGAAACTGTACAAAGGAACCTAGTATTTAAAGAAAGCCAGGTGAAACTTACAAGATCCAGTATTATTGAGGTTGTAACTGTGCTGCTGTTGCTGCTGCTGCTGGGAAGTGGTTAGTAACTTTCACAGATTTCGTTTGGAGTGCTAATGCAAACCGACACTTCCTGTTTTGGCTACTTATCAAAAAGAACACAACAGACAAGCTGTCATGTCTGTTCCCGCGAGCCGGATTTGAACCAGCGACCTAAGGATGTCTAATTCAACCGCCTACAGTCCTCCGCTCTACCAACTGAGCTATCACGGGAATCACATTTAAGCTAGAATAGTCCACTGAATAGAAATAAATTGTGGCATTATGACTTCCACATTGATCTGCCATGGAATGCATCGGGCAGTCTGTGAACCAACGTGCTAAAAGAGGAACACTCCGTGCTTTCCCGCTAAACAATTTTTTTGTCCCAGCAGCCTGGTTAGCTCAGTCGGTAGAGCATGCGAATCTTAAGCAGCTAACTCAAACTGAGACATCTCAGGGTTGTGGGTTTACAGAGCAGGAGACGAAAAGACAGCACTCTGCAAGTTTTGTTACAGTGACTGTAGTCCACAAACTGGACCAGTTACAAAGTGTGTGTCCCAGGTGGTCTAGTGGTTAGGATTCGGCGCTCTCACCGCCGCGGCCGGGGTTCGATTCCCCGTCTGGGAAATACAATTTTATTTTAGGTTTCCCATCTCTCACAATGTGCAATTGATTGGAGGAGAAGAAAAAGGTTTTTTGTGAGGATGTGTAGCTTCAGCTACAGTATTGCTATGGCACGATAGCATATTGAGCCAAAATTGTGAAAACAGTCCATCACATCAATGAAAACTGACTTAGCAAACAAAAATGAGTGCAGTAGTCATCTCCCAAGTGCCAAGTTGTCGTAAAATCAAACTTCCAGAATAAAGATTAGCAGAGCATGGATTTGATCCACGGACCTCTGGGTTATGGGTCTAGCACGCTTCCACTGTGCCACTCTGCTCCTACAAGCCTTCTCAAGGTAAAGTCACTGGCAGGGATGTCGATAATAGACCACTGTTGATGATATACCTCCATCACGATATGCAGACATATCAGCAGGAACTCAGTGGACTGAGAAAGCTTATCTGTCCTCGTTAGTATAGTGGTGAGTATCCCCGCCTGTCACGCGGGAGACCGGGGTTCAATTCCCCGACGGGGAGTGTTTTTGTAAAATCTGCAACAGGCAAGGTGGAAAGAGAATAGTTTCAAATGACATGACTGAATTTCACATCAAAGCTATCAAACGTAAGAAACTGTACAAAGGAACCTAGTATTTAAAGAAAGCCAGGTGAAACTTACAAGATCCAGTATTATTGAGGTTGTAACTGTGCTGCTGTTGCTGCTGCTGCTGGGAAGTGGTGAGTAACTTTCACAGATTTCGTTTGGAGTGCTAATGCAAACCGACACTTCCTGTTTTGGCTACTTATCAAAAAGAACACAACAGACAAGCTGTCATGTCTGTTCCCGCGAGCCGGATTTGAACCAGCGACCTAAGGATGTCTAATTCAACCGCCTACAGTCCTCCGCTCTACCAACTGAGCTATCACGGGAATCACATTTAAGCTAGAATAGTCCACTGAATAGAAATAAATTGTGGCATTATGACTTTCACATTGATCTGCCATGGAATGCATCGGGCAGTCTGTGAACCAACGTGCTAAAAGAGGAACACTCCGTGATTTTCCGCTAAACAATTTTTTTGTCCCAGCAGCCTGGTTAGCTCAGTCGGTAGAGCATGCGAATCTTAAGCAGCTAACTCAAACTGAGACATCTCAGGGTTGTGGGTTTACAGAGCAGGAGACGAAAAGACAGCACTCTGCAAGTTTTGTTACAGTGACTGTAGTCCACAAACTGGACCAGTTACAAAGTGTGTGTCCCAGGTGGTCTAGTGGTTAGGATTCGGCGCTCTCACCGCCGCGGCCGGGGTTCGATTCCCCGTCTGGGAAATACAATTTTATTTTAGGTTTCCCATCTCTCACAATGTGCAATTGATTGGAGGAGAAGAAAAAGGTTTTTTGTGAGGATGTGTAGCTTCAGCTACAGTATTGCTATGGCACGATAACATATTGAGTCAAAATTGTGAAAACAGTCCATCACATCAATGAAAACTGACTTAGCAAACAAAAATGAGTGCAGTAGTCATCTCCCAAGTGCCAAGTTGTCGTAAAATCAAACTTCCAGAATAAAGATTAGCAGAGCATGGATTTGATCCACGGACCTCTGGGTTATGGGTCTAGCACGCTTCCACTGTGCCACTCTGCTCCTACAAGCCTTCTCAAGGTAAAGTCACTGGCAGGGATGTCGATAATAGACCACTGTTGATGATATACCTCCATCACGATATGCAGACATATCAGCAGGAACTCAGTGGACTGAGAAAGCTTATCTGTCCTCGTTAGTATAGTGGTGAGTATCCCCGCCTGTCACGCGGGAGACCGGGGTTCAATTCCCCGACGGGGAGTGTTTTTGTAAAATCTGCAACAGGCAAGGTGGAAAGAGAATAGTTTCAAATGACATGACTGAATTTTACATCAAAGCTATCAAACGTAAGAAACTGTACAAAGGAACCTAGTATTTAAAGAAAGCCAGGTGAAACTTACAAGATCCAGTATTATTGAGGTTGTAACTGTGCTGCTGTTGCTGCTGCTGCTGGGAAGTGGTGAGTAACTTTCACAGATTTCGTTTGGAGTGCTAATGCAAACCGACACTTCCTGTTTTGGCTACTTATCAAAAAGAACACAACAGACAAGCTGTCATGTCTGTTCCCGCGAGCCGGATTTGAACCAGCGACCTAAGGATGTCTAATTCAACCGCCTACAGTCCTCCGCTCTACCAACTGAGCTATCACGGGAATCACATTTAAGCTAGAATAGTCCACTGAATAGAAATAAATTGTGGCATTATGACTTCCACATTGATCTGCCATGGAATGCATCGGGCAGTCTGTGAACCAACGTGCTAAAAGAGGAACACTCCGTGCTTTCCCGCTAAACAATTTTTTTGTCCCAGCAGCCTGGTTAGCTCAGTCGGTAGAGCATGCGAATCTTAAGCAGCTAACTCAAACTGAGACATCTCAGGGTTGTGGGTTTACAGAGCAGGAGACGAAAAGACAGCACTCTGCAAGTTTTGTTACAGTGACTGTAGTCCACAAACTGGACCAGTTACAAAGTGTGTGTTCCAGGTGGTCTAGTGGTTAGGATTCGGCGCTCTCACCGCCGCGGCCGGGGTTCGATTCCCCGTCTGGGAAATACAATTTTATTTTAGGTTTCCCATCTCTCACAATGTGCAATTGATTGGAGGAGAAGAAAAAGGTTTTTTGTGAGGATGTGTAGCTTCAGCTACAGTATTGCTATGGCACGATAACATATTGAGTCAAAATTGTGAAAACAGTCCATCACATCAATGAAAACTGACTTAGCAAACAAAAATGAGTGCAGTAGTCATCTCCCAAGTGCCAAGTTGTCGTAAAATCAAACTTCCAGAATAAAGATTAGCAGAGCATGGATTTGATCCACGGACCTCTGGGTTATGGGTCTAGCACGCTTCCACTGTGCCACTCTGCTCCTACAAGCCTTCTCAAGGTAAAGTCACTGGCAGGGATGTCGATAATAGACCACTGTTGATGATATACCTCCATCACGATATGCAGACATATCAGCAGGAACTCAGTGGACTGAGAAAGCTTATCTGTCCTCGTTAGTATAGTGGTGAGTATCCCCGCCTGTCACGCGGGAGACCGGGGTTCAATTCCCCGACGGGGAGTGTTTTTGTAAAATCTGCAACAGGCAAGGTGGAAAGAGAATAGTTTCAAATGACATGACTGAATTTTACATCAAAGCTATCAAACGTAAGAAACTGTACAAAGGAACCTAGTATTTAAAGAAAGCCAGGTGAAACTTACAAGATCCAGTATTATTGAGGTTGTAACTGTGCTGCTGTTGCTGCTGCTGCTGGGAAGTGGTGAGTAACTTTCACAGATTTCGTTTGGAGTGCTAATGCAAACCGACACTTCCTGTTTTGGCTACTTATCAAAAAGAACACAACAGACAAGCTGTCATGTCTGTTCCCGCGAGCCGGATTTGAACCAGCGACCTAAGGATGTCTAATTCAACCGCCTACAGTCCTCCGCTCTACCAACTGAGCTATCACGGGAATCACATTTAAGCTAGAATAGTCCACTGAATAGAAATAAATTGTGGCATTATGACTTCCACATTGATCTGCCATGGAATGCATCGGGCAGTCTGTGAACCAACGTGCTAAAAGAGGAACACTCCGTGCTTTCCCGCTAAACAATTTTTTTGTCCCAGCAGCCTGGTTAGCTCAGTCGGTAGAGCATGCGAATCTTAAGCAGCTAACTCAAACTGAGACATCTCAGGGTTGTGGGTTTACAGAGCAGGAGACGAAAAGACAGCACTCTGCAAGTTTTGTTACAGTGACTGTAGTCCACAAACTGGACCAGTTACAAGGTGTGTGTCCCAGGTGGTCTAGTGGTTAGGATTCGGCGCTCTCACCGCCGCGGCCGGGGTTCGATTCCCCGTCTGGGAAATACAATTTTATTTTAGGTTTCCCATCTCTCACAATGTGCAATTGATTGGAGGAGAAGAAAAAGGTTTTTTGTGAGGATGTGTAGCTTCAGCTACAGTATTGCTATGGCACGATAACATATTGAGTCAAAATTGTGAAAACAGTCCATCACATCAATGAAAACTGACTTAGCAAACAAAAATGAGTGCAGTAGTCATCTCCCAAGTGCCAAGTTGTCGTAAAATCAAACTTCCAGAATAAAGATTAGCAGAGCATGGATTTGATCCACGGACCTCTGGGTTATGGGTCTAGCACGCTTCCACTGTGCCACTCTGCTCCTACAAGCCTTCTCAAGGTAAAGTCACTGGCAGGGATGTCGATAATAGACCACTGTTGATGATATACCTCCATCACGATATGCAGACATATCAGCAGGAACTCAGTGGACTGAGAAAGCTTATCTGTCCTCGTTAGTATAGTGGTGAGTATCCCCGCCTGTCACGCGGGAGACCGGGGTTCAATTCCCCGACGGGGAGTGTTTTTGTAAAATCTGCAACAGGCAAGGTGGAAAGAGAATAGTTTCAAATGACATGACTGAATTTTACATCAAAGCTATCAAACGTAAGAAACTGTACAAAGGAACCTAGTATTTAAAGAAAGCCAGGTGAAACTTACAAGATCCAGTATTATTGAGGTTGTAACTGTGCTGCTGTTGCTGCTGCTGCTGGGAAGTGGTGAGTAACTTTCACAGATTTCGTTTGGAGTGCTAATGCAAACCGACACTTCCTGTTTTGGCTACTTATCAAAAAGAACACAACAGACAAGCTGTCATGTCTGTTCCCGCGAGCCGGATTTGAACCAGCGACCTAAGGATGTCTAATTCAACCGCCTACAGTCCTCCGCTCTACCAACTGAGCTATCACGGGAATCACATTTAAGCTAGAATAGTCCACTGAATAGAAATAAATTGTGGCATTATGACTTCCACATTGATCTGCCATGGAATGCATCGGGCAGTCTGTGAACCAACGTGCTAAAAGAGGAACACTCCGTGCTTTCCCGCTAAACAATTTTTTTGTCCCAGCAGCCTGGTTAGCTCAGTCGGTAGAGCATGCGAATCTTAAGCAGCTAACTCAAACTGAGACATCTCAGGGTTGTGGGTTTACAGAGCAGGAGACGAAAAGACAGCACTCTGCAAGTTTTGTTACAGTGACTGTAGTCCACAAACTGGACCAGTTACAAAGTGTGTGTCCCAGGTGGTCTAGTGGTTAGGATTCGGCGCTCTCACCGCCGCGGCCGGGGTTCGATTCCCCGTCTGGGAAATACAATTTTATTTTAGGTTTCCCATCTCTCACAATGTGCAATTGATTGGAGGAGAAGAAAAAGGTTTTTTGTGAGGATGTGTAGCTTCAGCTACAGTATTGCTATGGCACGATAGCATATTGAGCCAAAATTGTGAAAACAGTCCATCACATCAATGAAAACTGACTTAGCAAACAAAAATGAGTGCAGTAGTCATCTCCCAAGTGCCAAGTTGTCGTAAAATCAAACTTCCAGAATAAAGATTAGCAGAGCATGGATTTGATCCACGGACCTCTGGGTTATGGGTCTAGCACGCTTCCACTGTGCCACTCTGCTCCTACAAGCCTTCTCAAGGTAAAGTCACTGGCAGGGATGTCGATAATAGACCACTGTTGATGATATACCTCCATCACGATATGCAGACATATCAGCAGGAACTCAGTGGACTGAGAAAGCTTATCTGTCCTCGTTAGTATAGTGGTGAGTATCCCCGCCTGTCACGCGGGAGACCGGGGTTCAATTCCCCGACGGGGAGTGTTTTTGTAAAATCTGCAACAGGCAAGGTGGAAAGAGAATAGTTTCAAATGACATGACTGAATTTCACATCAAAGCTATCAAACGTAAGAAACTGTACAAAGGAACCTAGTATTTAAAGAAAGCCAGGTGAAACTTACAAGATCCAGTATTATTGAGGTTGTAACTGTGCTGCTGTTGCTGCTGCTGCTGGGAAGTGGTGAGTAACTTTCACAGATTTCGTTTGGAGTGCTAATGCAAACCGACACTTCCTGTTTTGGCTACTTATCAAAAAGAACACAACAGACAAGCTGTCATGTCTGTTCCCGCGAGCCGGATTTGAACCAGCGACCTAAGGATGTCTAATTCAACCGCCTACAGTCCTCCGCTCTACCAACTGAGCTATCACGGGAATCACATTTAAGCTAGAATAGTCCACTGAATAGAAATAAATTGTGGCATTATGACTTCCACATTGATCTGCCATGGAATGCATTGGGCAGTCTGTGAACAAACGTGCTAAAAGAGGAACACTCCGTGATTTTCCGCTAAACAATTTTTTTGTCCCAGCAGCCTGGTTAGCTCAGTCGGTAGAGCATGCGAATCTTAAGCAGCTAACTCAAACTGAGACATCTCAGGGTTGTGGGTTTACAGAGCAGGAGACGAAAAGACAGCACTCTGCAAGTTTTGTTACAGTGACTGTAGTCCACAAACTGGACCAGTTACAAAGTGCGTGTCCCAGGTGGTCTAGTGGTTAGGATTCGGCGCTCTCACCGCCGCGGCCGGGGTTCGATTCCCCGTCTGGGAAATACAATTTTATTTTAGGTTTCCCATCTCTCACAATGTGCAATTGATTGGAGGAGAAGAAAAAGGTTTTTTGTGAGGATGTGTAGCTTCAGCTACAGTATTGCTATGGCACGATAACATATTGAGTCAAAATTGTGAAAACAGTCCATCACATCAATGAAAACTGACTTAGCAAACAAAAATGAGTGCAGTAGTCATCTCCCAAGTGCCAAGTTGTCGTAAAATCAAACTTCCAGAATAAAGATTAGCAGAGCATGGATTTGATCCACGGACCTCTGGGTTATGGGTCTAGCACGCTTCCACTGTGCCACTCTGCTCCTACAAGCCTTCTCAAGGTAAAGTCACTGGCAGGGATGTCGATAATAGACCACTGTTGATGATATACCTCCATCACGATATGCAGACATATCAGCAGGAACTCAGTGGACTGAGAAAGCTTGTCTGTCCTCGTTAGTATAGTGGTGAGTATCCCCGCCTGTCACGCGGGAGACCGGGGTTCAATTCCCCGACGGGGAGTGTTTTTGTAAAATCTGCAACAGGCAAGGTGGAAAGAGAATAGTTTCAAATGACATGACTGAATTTTACATCAAAGCTATCAAACGTAAGAAACTGTACAAAGGAACCTAGTATTTAAAGAAAGCCAGGTGAAACTTACAAGATCCAGTATTATTGAGGTTGTAACTGTGCTGCTGTTGCTGCTGCTGCTGGGAAGTGGTGAGTAACTTTCACAGATTTCGTTTGGAGTGCTAATGCAAACCGACACTTCCTGTTTTGGCTACTTATCAAAAAGAACACAACAGACAAGCTGTCATGTCTGTTCCCGCGAGCCGGATTTGAACCAGCGACCTAAGGATGTCCAATTCAACCGCCTACAGTCCTCCGCTCTACCAACTGAGCTATCACGGGAATCACATTTAAGCTAGAATAGTCCACTGAATAGAAATAAATCGTGGCATTATGACTTCCACATTGATCTGCCATGGAATGCATCGGGCAGTCTGTGAACCAACGTGCTAAAAGAGGAACACTCCGTGCTTTCCCGCTAAACAATTTTTTTGTCCCAGCAGCCTGGTTATCTCAGTCGGTAGAGCATGCGAATCTTAAGCAGCTAACTCAAACTGAGACATCTCAGGGTTGTGGGTTTACAGAGCAGGAGACGAAAAGACAGCACTCTGCAAGTTTTGTTACAGTGACTGTAGTCCACAAACTGGACCAGTTACAAAGTGTGTGTCCCAGGTGGTCTAGTGGTTAGGATTCGGCGCTCTCACCGCCGCGGCCGGGGTTCGATTCCCCGTCTGGGAAATACAATTTTATTTTAGGTTTCCCATCTCTCACAATGTGCAATTGATTGGAGGAGAAGAAAAAGGTTTTTTGTGAGGATGTGTAGCTTCAGCTACAGTATTGCTATGGCACGATAGCATATTGAGCCAAAATTGTGAAAACAGTCCATCACATCAATGAAAACTGACTTAGCAAACAAAAATGAGTGCAGTAGTCATCTCCCAAGTGCCAAGTTGTCGTAAAATCAAACTTCCAGAATAAAGATTAGCAGAGCATGGATTTGATCCACGGACCTCTGGGTTATGGGTCTAGCACGCTTCCACTGTGCCACTCTGCTCCTACAAGCCTTCTCAAGGTAAAGTCACTGGCAGGGATGTCGATAATAGACCACTGTTGATGATATACCTCCATCACGATATGCAGACATATCAGCAGGAACTCAGTGGACTGAGAAAGCTTATCTGTCCTCGTTAGTATAGTGGTGAGTATCCCCGCCTGTCACGCGGGAGACCGGGGTTCAATTCCCCGACGGGGAGTGTTTTTGTAAAATCTGCAACAGGCAAGGTGGAAAGAGAATAGTTTCAAATGACATGACTGAATTTCACATCAAAGCTATCAAACGTAAGAAACTGTACAAAGGAACCTAGTATTTAAAGAAAGCCAGGTGAAACTTACAAGATCCAGTATTATTGAGGTTGTAACTGTGCTGCTGTTGCTGCTGCTGCTGGGAAGTGGTGAGTAACTTTCACAGATTTCGTTTGGAGTGCTAATGCAAACCGACACTTCCTGTTTTGGCTACTTATCAAAAAGAACACAACAGACAAGCTGTCATGTCTGTTCCCGCGAGCCGGATTTGAACCAGCGACCTAAGGATGTCTAATTCAACCGCCTACAGTCCTCCGCTCTACCAACTGAGCTATCACGGGAATCACATTTAAGCTAGAATAGTCCACTGAATAGAAATAAATTGTGGCATTATGACTTCCACATTGATCTGCCATGGAATGCATCGGGCAGTCTGTGAACCAACGTGCTAAAAGAGGAACACTCCGTGCTTTCCCGCTAAACAATTTTTTTGTCCCAGCAGCCTGGTTAGCTCAGTCGGTAGAGCATGCGAATCTTAAGCAGCTAACTCAAACTGAGACATCTCAGGGTTGTGGGTTTACAGAGCAGGAGACGAAAAGACAGCACTCTGCAAGTTTTGTTACAGTGACTGTAGTCCACAAACTGGACCAGTTACAAAGTGTGTGTCCCAGGTGGTCTAGTGGTTAGGATTCGGCGCTCTCACCGCCGCGGCCGGGGTTCGATTCCCCGTCTGGGAAATACAATTTTATTATAGGTTTCCCATCTCTCACAATGTGCAATTGATTGGAGGAGAAGAAAAAGGTTTTTTGTGAGGATGTGTAGCTTCAGCTACAGTATTGCTATGGCACGATAGCATATTGAGCCAAAATTGTGAAAACAGTCCATCACATCAATGAAAACTGACTTAGCAAACAAAAATGAGTGCAGTAGTCATCTCCCAAGTGCCAAGTTGTCGTAAAATCAAACTTCCAGAATAAAGATTAGCAGAGCATGGATTTGATCCACGGACCTCTGGGTTATGGGTCTAGCACACTTCCACTGTGCCACTCTGCTCCTACAAGCCTTCTCAAGGTAAAGTCACTGGCAGGGATGTCGATAATAGACCACTGTTGATGATATACCTCCATCACGATATGCAGACATATCAGCAGGAACTCAGTGGACTGAGAAAGCTTGTCTGTCCTCGTTAGTATAGTGGTGAGTATCCCCGCCTGTCACGCGGGAGACCGGGGTTCAATTCCCCGACGGGGAGTGTTTTTGTAAAATCTGCAACAGGCAAGGTGGAAAGAGAATAGTTTCAAATGACATGACTGAATTTTACATCAAAGCTATCAAACGTAAGAAACTGTACAAAGGAACCTAGTATTTAAAGAAAGCCAGGTGAAACTTACAAGATCCAGTATTATTGAGGTTGTAACTGTGCTGCTGTTGCTGCTGCTGCTGGGAAGTGGTGAGTAACTTTCACAGATTTCGTTTGGAGTGCTAATGCAAACCGACACTTCCTGTTTTGGCTACTTATCAAAAAGAACACAACAGACAAGCTGTCATGTCTGTTCCCGCGAGCCGGATTTGAACCAGCGACCTAAGGATGTCTAATTCAACCGCCTACAGTCCTCCGCTCTACCAACTGAGCTATCACGGGAATCACATTTAAGCTAGAATAGTCCACTGAATAGAAATAAATTGTGGCATTATGACTTCCACATTGATCTGCCATGGAATGCATCGGGCAGTCTGTGAACCAACGTGCTAAAAGAGGAACACTCCGTGCTTTCCCGCTAAACAATTTTTTTGTCCCAGCAGCCTGGTTAGCTCAGTCGGTAGAGCATGCGAATCTTAAGCAGCTAACTCAAACTGAGACATCTCAGGGTTGTGGGTTTACAGAGCAGGAGACGAAAAGACAGCACTCTGCAAGTTTTGTTACAGTGACTGTAGTCCACAAACTGGACCAGTTACAAAGTGTGTGTCCCAGGTGGTCTAGTGGTTAGGATTCGGCGCTCTCACCGCCGCGGCCGGGGTTCGATTCCCCGTCTGGGAAATACAATTTTATTTTAGGTTTCCCATCTCTCACAATGTGCAATTGATTGGAGGAGAAGAAAAAGGTTTTTTGTGAGGATGTGTAGCTTCAGCTACAGTATTGCTATGGCACGATAGCATATTGAGCCAAAATTGTGAAAACAGTCCATCACATCAATGAAAACTGACTTAGCAAACAAAAATGAGTGCAGTAGTCATCTCCCAAGTGCCAAGTTGTCGTAAAATCAAACTTCCAGAATAAAGATTAGCAGAGCATGGATTTGATCCACGGACCTCTGGGTTATGGGTCTAGCACGCTTCCACTGTGCCACTCTGCTCCTACAAGCCTTCTCAAGGTAAAGTCACTGGCAGGGATGTCGATAATAGACCACTGTTGATGATATACCTCCATCACGATATGCAGACATATCAGCAGGAACTCAGTGGACTGAGAAAGCTTATCTGTCCTCGTTAGTATAGTGGTGAGTATCCCCGCCTGTCACGCGGGAGACCGGGGTTCAATTCCCCGACGGGGAGTGTTTTTGTAAAATCTGCAACAGGCAAGGTGGAAAGAGAATAGTTTCAAATGACATGACTGAATTTCACATCAAAGCTATCAAACGTAAGAAACTGTACAAAGGAACCTAGTATTTAAAGAAAGCCAGGTGAAACTTACAAGATCCAGTATTATTGAGGTTGTAACTGTGCTGCTGTTGCTGCTGCTGCTGGGAAGTGGTGAGTAACTTTCACAGATTTCGTTTGGAGTGCTAATGCAAACCGACACTTCCTGTTTTGGCTACTTATCAAAAAGAACACAACAGACAAGCTGTCATGTCTGTTCCCGCGAGCCGGATTTGAACCAGCGACCTAAGGATGTCTAATTCAACCGCCTACAGTCCTCCGCTCTACCAACTGAGCTATCACGGGAATCACATTTAAGCTAGAATAGTCCACTGAATAGAAATAAATTGTGGCATTATGACTTCCACATTGATCTGCCATGGAATGCATCGGGCAGTCTGTGAACCAACGTGCTAAAAGAGGAACACTCCGTGCTTTCCCGCTAAACAATTTTTTTGTCCCAGCAGCCTGGTTAGCTCAGTCGGTAGAGCATGCGAATCTTAAGCAGCTAACTCAAACTGAGACATCTCAGGGTTGTGGGTTTACAGAGCAGGAGACGAAAAGACAGCACTCTGCAAGTTTTGTTACAGTGACTGTAGTCCACAAACTGGACCAGTTACAAAGTGTGTGTCCCAGGTGGTCTAGTGGTTAGGATTCGGCGCTCTCACCGCCGCGGCCGGGGTTCGATTCCCCGTCTGGGAAATACAATTTTATTATAGGTTTCCCATCTCTCACAATGTGCAATTGATTGGAGGAGAAGAAAAAGGTTTTTTGTGAGGATGTGTAGCTTCAGCTACAGTATTGCTATGGCACGATAGCATATTGAGCCAAAATTGTGAAAACAGTCCATCACATCAATGAAAACTGACTTAGCAAACAAAAATGAGTGCAGTAGTCATCTCCCAAGTGCCAAGTTGTCGTAAAATCAAACTTCCAGAATAAAGATTAGCAGAGCATGGATTTGATCCACAGACCTCTGGGTTATGGGTCTAGCACGCTTCCACTGTGCCACTCTGCTCCTACAAGCCTTCTCAAGGTAAAGTCACTGGCAGGGATGTCGATAATAGACCACTGTTGATGATATACCTCCATCACGATATGCAGACATATCAGCAGGAACTCAGTGGACTGAGAAAGCTTATCTGTCTTCGTTAGTATAGTGGTGAGTATCCCCGCCTGTCACGCGGGAGACCGGGGTTCAATTCCCGGACGGGTAGTGTTTTTGTAAAATCTGCAAACAGGCAAGGTGGAAAGAGAATAGTTTCAAATGACATGACTGAATTTCACATCAAAGCTATCAAACATAAGAAACTGTACAAAGGAACCTAGTATTTAAAGAAAGCCAGGTGAAACTTACAAGATCCAGTATTATTGAGGTTGTAACTGTGCTGCTGTTGCAGCTGCTGCTGGGAAGTGGTGAGTAACTTTCACAGATTTCGTTTGGAGTGCTAATGCAAACCGACACTTCCTGTTTTGGCTACTTATCAAAAAGAACACAACAGACAAGCTGTCATGTCTGTTCCCGCGAGCCGGATTTGAACCAGCGACCTAAGGATGTCTAATTCAACCGCCTACAGTCCTCCGCTCTACCAACTGAGCTATCACGGGAATCACATTTAGGCTAGAATAGTCCACTGAATAGAAATAAATTGTGGCATTATGACTTCCACATTGATCTGCCATGGAATGCATTGGGCAGTCTGTGAACAAACGTGCTAAAAGAGGAACACTCCGTGCTTTTCCGCTAAACAATTTTTTTGTCCCAGCAGCCTGGTTAGCTTAGTCGGTAGAGCATGCGAATCTTAAGCAGCTAACTCAAACTGAGACATCTCAGGGTTGTGGGTTTACAGAGCAGGAGACGAAAAGACAGCACTCTGCAAGTTTTGTTACAGTGACTGTAGTCCACAAACTGGACCAGTTACAAAGTGTGTGTCCCAGGTGGTCTAGTGGTTAGGATTCGGCGCTCTCACCGCCGCGGCCGGGGTTCGATTCCCCGTCTGGGAAATACAATTTTATTATAGGTTTCCCATCTCTCACAATGTGCAATTGATTGGAGGAGAAGAAAAAGGTTTTTTGTGAGGATGTGTAGCTTCAGCTACAGTATTGCTATGGCACGATAGCATATTGAGCCAAAATTGTGAAAACAGTCCATCACATCAATGAAAACTGACTTAGCAAACAAAAATGAGTGCAGTAGTCATCTCCCAAGTGCCAAGTTGTCGTAAAATCAAACTTCCAGAATAAAGATTAGCAGAGCATGGATTTGATCCACGGACCTCTGGGTTATGGGTCTAGCACGCTTCCACTGTGCCACTCTGCTCCTACAAGCCTTCTCAAGGTAAAGTCACTGGCAGGGATGTCGATAATAGACCACTGTTGATGATATACCTCCATCACGATATGCAGACATATCAGCAGGAACTCAGTGGACTGAGAAAGCTTATCTGTCCTCGTTAGTATAGTGGTGAGTATCCCCGCCTGTCACGCGGGAGACTGGGGTTCAATTCCCCGACGGGGAGTGTTTTTGTAAAATCTGCAAACAGGCAAGGTGGAAAGAGAATGGTTTCAAATGATATGACTGAATTTCACATCAAAGCTATCAAACGTAAGAAACTGTACAAAGGAACCTAGTATTTAAAGAAAGCCAGGTGAAACATACAAGATCCAGTATTATTGAGGTTGTAACTGTGCTGCTGTTGCAGCTGCTGCTGGGAAGTGGTGAGTAACTTTCACAGATTTCGTTTGGAGTGCTAATGCAAACCGACACTTCCTGTTTTGGCTACTTATCAAAAAGAACACAACAGACAAGCTGTCATGTCTGTTCCCGCGAGCCGGATTTGAACCAGCGACCTAAGGATGTCTAATTCAACCGCCTACAGTCCTCCGCTCTACCAACTGAGCTATCACGGGAATCACATTTAAGCTAGAATAGTCCACTGAATAGAAATAAATTGTGGCATTATGACTTCCACATTGATCTGCCATGGAATGCATTGGGCAGTCTGTGAACAAACGTGCTAAAAGAGGAACACTCCGTGCTTTTCCGCTAAACAATTTTTTTGTCCCAGCAGCCTGGTTAGCTCAGTCGGTAGAGCATGCGAATCTTAAGCAGCTAACTCAAACTGAGACATCTCAGGGTTGTGGGTTTACAGAGCAGGAGACGAAAAGACAGCACTCTGCAAGTTTTGTTACAGTGACTGTAGTCCACAAACTGGACCAGTTACAAAGTGTGTGTCCCAGGTGGTCTAGTGGTTAGGATTCGGCGCTCTCACCGCCGCGGCCGGGGTTCGATTCCCCGTCTGGGAAATACAATTTTATTATAGGTTTCCCATCTCTCACAATGTGCAATTGATTGGAGGAGAAGAAAAAGGTTTTTTGTGAGGATGTGTAGCTTCAGCTACAGTATTGCTATGGCACGATAGCATATTGAGCCAAAATTGTGAAAACAGTCCATCACATCAATGAAAACTGACTTAGCAAACAAAAATGAGTGCAGTAGTCATCTCCCAAGTGCCAAGTTGTCGTAAAATCAAACTTCCAGAATAAAGATTAGCAGAGCATGGATTTGATCCACAGACCTCTGGGTTATGGGTCTAGCACGCTTCCACTGTGCCACTCTGCTCCTACAAGCCTTCTCAAGGTAAAGTCACTGGCAGGGATGTCGATAATAGACCACTGTTGATGATATACCTCCATCACGATATGCAGACATATCAGCAGGAACTCAGTGGACTGAGAAAGCTTATCTGTCCTCGTTAGTATAGTGGTGAGTATCCCCGCCTGTCACGCGGGAGACCGGGGTTCAATTCCCGGACGGGTAGTGTTTTTGTAAAATCTGCAAACAGGCAAGGTGGAAAGAGAATAGTTTCAAATGACATGACTGAATTTCACATCAAAGCTATCAAACATAAGAAACTGTACAAAGGAACCTAGTATTTAAAGAAAGCCAGGTGAAACTTACAAGATCCAGTATTATTGAGGTTGTAACTGTGCTGCTGTTGCAGCTGCTGCTGGGAAGTGGTGAGTAACTTTCACAGATTTCGTTTGGAGTGCTAATGCAAACCGACACTTCCTGTTTTGGCTACTTATCAAAAAGAACACAACAGACAAGCTGTCATGTCTGTTCCCGCGAGCCGGATTTGAACCAGCGACCTAAGGATGTCTAATTCAACCGCCTACAGTCCTCCGCTCTACCAACTGAGCTATCACGGGAATCACATTTAGGCTAGAATAGTCCACTGAATAGAAATAAATTGTGGCATTATGACTTCCACATTGATCTGCCATGGAATGCATTGGGCAGTCTGTGAACAAACGTGCTAAAAGAGGAACACTCCGTGCTTTTCCGCTAAACAATTTTTTTGTCCCAGCAGCCTGGTTAGCTCAGTCGGTAGAGCATGCGAATCTTAAGCAGCTAACTCAAACTGAGACATCTCAGGGTTGTGGGTTTACAGAGCAGGAGACGAAAAGACAGCACTCTGCAAGTTTTGTTACAGTGACTGTAGTCCACAAACTGGACCAGTTACAAAGTGTGTGTCCCAGGTGGTCTAGTGGTTAGGATTCGGCGCTCTCACCGCCGCGGCTGGGGTTCGATTCCCCGTCTGGGAAATACAATTTTATTTTAGGTTTCCCATCTCTCACAATGTGCAATTGATTGGAGGAGAAGAAAAAGGTTTTTTGTGAGGATGTGTAGCTTCAGCTACAGTATTGCTATGGCACGATAGCATATTGAGCCAAAATTGTGAAAACAGTCCATCACATCAATGAAAACTGACTTAGCAAACAAAAATGAGTGCAGTAGTCATCTCCCAAGTGCCAAGTTGTCGTAAAATCAAACTTCCAGAATAAAGATTAGCAGAGCATGGATTTGATCCACGGACCTCTGGGTTATGGGTCTAGCACGCTTCCACTGTGCCACTCTGCTCCTACAAGCCTTCTCAAGGTAAAGTCACTGGCAGGGATGTCTATAATAGACCACTGTTGATGATATACCTCCATCACGATATGCAGACATATCAGCAGGAACTCAGTGGACTGAGAAAGCTTATCTGTCCTCGTTAGTATAGTGGTGAGTATCCCCGCCTGTCACGCGGGAGACCGGGGTTCAATTCCCCGACGGGGAGTGTTTTTGTAAAATCTGCAACAGGCAAGGTGGAAAGAGAATAGTTTCAAATGACATGACTGAATTTCACATCAAAGCTATCAAACGTAAGAAACTGTACAAAGGAACCTAGTATTTAAAGAAAGCCAGGTGAAACTTACAAGATCCAGTATTATTGAGGTTGTAACTGTGCTGCTGTTGCTGCTGCTGCTGGGAAGTGGTGAGTAACTTTCACAGATTTCGTTTGGAGTGCTAATGCAAACCGACACTTCCTGTTTTGGCTACTTATCAAAAAGAACACAACAGACAAGCTGTCATGTCTGTTCCTGGAGCCGGATTTGAACCAGCGACCTAAGGATGTCTAATTCAACCGCCTACATTCCTCCGCTCTACCAACTGAGCTATCACGGGAATCACATTTAAGCTAGAATAGTCCACTGAATAGAAATAAATTGTGGCATTATGACTTCCACATTGATCTGCCATGGAATGCATTGGGCAGTCTGTGAACAAACGTGCTAAAAGAAGAACACTCCGTGCTTTTCCGCTAAACAATTTTTTTGTCCCAGCAGCCTGGTTAGCTCAGTCGGTAGAGCATGCGAATCTTAAGCAGCTAACTCAAACTGAGACATCTCAGGGTTGTGGGTTTACAGAGCAGGAGACGAAAAGACAGCACTCTGCAAGTTTTGTTACAGTGACTGTAGTCCACAAACTGGACCAGTTACAAAAAGTGTGTGTCCCAGGTGGTCTAGTGGTTAGGATTCGGCGCTCTCACCGCCGCGGCCGGGGTTCGATTCCCCGTCTGGGAAATACAATTTTATTTTAGGCTTTCCATCTCTCACAATGTGCAATTGATTGGAGGAGAAGAAAAAGGTTTTTTGTGAGGATGTGTAGCTTCAGCTACAGTATTGCTATGGCACGATAGCATATTGAGCCAAAATTGTGAAAACAGTCCATCACATCAATGAAAACTGACTTAGCAAACAAAAATGAGTGCAGTAGTCATCTCCCAAGTGCCAAGTTGTCGTAAAATCAAACTTCCAGAATAAAGATTAGCAGAGCATGGATTTGATCCACGGACCTCTGGGTTATGGGTCTAGCACGCTTCCACTGTGCCACTCTGCTCCTACAAGCCTTCTCAAGGTAAAGTCACTGGCAGGGATGTCGATAATAGACCACTGTTGATGATATACCTCCATCACGATATGCAGACATATCAGCAGGAACTCAGTGGACTGAGAAAGCTTATCTGTCCTCGTTAGTATAGTGGTGAGTATCCCCGCCTGTCACGCGGGAGACCGGAGTTCAATTCCCCGACGGGGAGTGTTTTTGTAAAATCTGCAAACAGGCAAGGTGGAAAGAGAATAGTTTCAAATGACATGACTGAATTTCACATCAAAGCTATCAAACGTAAGAAACTGTACAAAGGAACCTAGTATTTAAAGAAAGCCAGGTGAAACTTACAAGATCCAGTATTATTGAGGTTGTAACTGTGCTGCTGTTGCTGCTGCTGCTGGGAAGTGGTGAGTAACTTTCACAGATTTCGTTTGGAGTGCTAATGCAAACCGACACTTCCTGTTTTGGCTACTTATCAAAAAGAACACAACAGACAAGCTGTCATGTCTGTTCCCGCGAGCCGGATTTGAACCAGCGACCTAAGGATGTCTAATTCAACCGCCTACAGTCCTCCGCTCTACCAACTGAGCTATCACGGGAATCACATTTAAGCTAGAATAGTCCACTGAATAGAAATAAATTGTGGCATTATGACTTCCACATTGATCTGCCATGGAATGCATTGGGCAGTCTGTGAACAAACGTGCTAAAAGAGGAACACTCCGTGCTTTTCCGCTAAACAATTTTTTTGTCCCAGCAGCCTGGTTAGCTCAGTTGGTAGAGCATGCGAATCTTAAGCAGCTAACCCAAACTGAGACATCTCAGGGTTGCGGGTTTACAGAGCAGGAGACGAAAAGACAGCACTCTGCAAGTTTTGTTACAGTGACTGTAGTCCACAAACTGGACCAGTTACAAAGTGTGTGTCCCAGGTGGTCTAGTGGTTAGGATTCGGCGCTCTCACCGCCGCGGCCGGGGTTCGATTCCCCGTCTGGGAAATACAATTTTATTTTAGGTTTCCCATCTCTCACAATGTGCAATTGATTGGAGGAGAAGAAAAAGGTTTTTTGTGAGGATGTGTAGCTTCAGCTGCAGTATTGCTATGGCACGATAGCATATTGAGCCAAAATTGTGAAAACAGTCCATCACATCAATGAAAACTGACTTAGCAAACAAAAATGAGTGCAGTAGTCATCTCCCAAGTGCCAAGTTGTCGTAAAATCAAACTTCCAGAATAAAGATTAGCAGAGCATGGATTTGATCCACAGACCTCTGGGTTATGGGTCTAGCACGCTTCCACTGTGCCACTCTGCTCCTACAAGCCTTCTCAAGGTAAAGTCACTGGCAGGGATGTCGATAATAGACCACTGTTGATGATATACCTCCATCACGATATGCAGACATATCAGCAGGAACTCAGTGGACTGAGAAAGCTTATCTGTCCTCGTTAGTATAGTGTATCCCCGCCTGTCACGCGGGAGACCGGGGTTCAATTCCCCGACGGGGAGTGTTTTTGTAAAATCTGCAACAGGCACGGTGGAAAGAGAATAGTTTCAAATGACATGACTGAATTTCACATCAAAGCTATCAAACGTAAGAAACTGTACAAAGGAACCTAGTATTTAAAGAAAGCCAGGTGAAACTTACAAGATCCAGTATTATTGAGGTTGTAACTGTGCTGCTGTTGCTGCTGCTGCTGGGAAGTGGTGAGTAACTTTCACAGATTTCGTTTGGAGTGCTAATGCAAACCGACACTTCCTGTTTTGGCTACTTATCAAAAAGAACACAACAGACAAGCTGTCATGTCTGTTCCCGCGAGCCGGATTTGAACCAGCGACCTAAGGATGTCTAATTCAACCGCCTACAGTCCTCCGCTCTACCAACTGATCTATCACGGGAATCACATTTAAGCTAGAATAGTCCACTGAATAGAAATAAATTGTGGCATTATGACTTTCACATTGATCTGCCATGGAATGCATTGGGCAGTCTGTGAACAAACGTGCTAAAAGAGGAACACTCCGTGATTTTCCGCCAAACAATTTTTTTGTCCCAGCAGCCTGGTTAGCTCAGTCGGTAGAGCATGCGAATCTTAAGCAGCTAACTCAAACTGAGACATCTCAGGGTTGTGGGTTTACAGAGCAGGAGACGAAAAGACAGCACTCTGCAAGTTTTGTTACAGTGACTGTAGTCCACAAACTGGACCAGTTACAAAGTGTGTGTCCCAGGTGGTCTAGTGGTTAGGATTCGGCGCTCTCACCGCCGTGGCCGGGGTTCGATTCCCCGTCTGGGAAATACAATTTTATTTCAGGTTTCCCATCTCTCACAATGTGCAATTGATTGGAGGAGAAGAAAAAGGTTTTTTGTGAGGATGTGTAGCTTCAGCTACAGTATTGCTATGGCACGATAGCATATTGAGCCAAAATTGTGAAAACAGTCCATCACATCAATGAAAACTGACTTAGCAAACAAAAATGAGTGCAGTAGTCATCTCCCAAGTGCCAAGTTGTCGTAAAATCAAACTTCCAGAATAAAGATTAGCAGAGCATGGATTTGATCCACGGACCTCTGGGTTATGGGTCTAGCACGCTTCCACTGTGCCACTCTGCTCCTACAAGCCTTCTCAAGGTAAAGTCACTGGCAGGGATGTCGATAATAGACCACTGTTGATGATATACC
Organism: Alitta virens; assembly: GCA_932294295.1. Taxonomy (NCBI): domain Eukaryota; kingdom Metazoa; phylum Annelida; class Polychaeta; order Phyllodocida; family Nereididae; genus Alitta; species Alitta virens. The sequence continues at coordinate 31,500,640 of OW028583.1, read as the reverse complement.
TCCATCACGATATGCAGACATATCAGCAGGAACTCAGTGGACTGAGAAAGCTTATCTGTCCTCGTTAGTATAGTGGTGAGTATCCCCGCCTGTCACGCGGGAGACCGGGGTTCAATTCCCTGACGGGGAGTGTTTTTGTAAAATCTGCAACAGGCAAGGTGGAAAGAGAATAGTTTCAAATGACATGACTGAATTTCACATCAAAGCTATCAAATGTAAGAAACTGTACAAAGGAACCTAGTATTTAAAGAAAGCCAGGTGAAACTTACAAGATCCAGTATTATTGAGGTTGTAACTGTGCTGCTGTTGCTGCTGCTGCTGGGAAGTGGTGAGTAACTTTCACAGATTTCGTTTGGAGTGCTAATGCAAACCGACACTTCCTGTTTTGGCTACTTATCAAAAAGAACACAACAGACAAGCTGTCATGTCTGTTCCCGCGAGCCGGATTTGAACCAGCGACCTAAGGATGTCTTATTCAACCGCCTACATTCCTCCGCTCTACCAACTGAGCTATCACGGGAATCACATTTAAGCTAGAATAGTCCACTGAATAGAAATAAATTGTGGCATTATGACTTCCACATTGATCTGCCATGGAATGCATTGGGCAGTCTGTGAACAAACGTGCTAAAAGAGGAACACTCCGTGATTTTCCGCTAAACAATTTTTTTGTCCCAGCAGCCTGGTTAGCTCAGTCGGTAGAGCATGCGAATCTTAAGCAGCTAACTCAAACTGAGACATCTCAGGGTTGTGGGTTTACAGAGCAGGAGACGAAAAGACAGCACTCTGCAAGTTTTGTTACAGTGACTGTAGTCCACAAACTGGACCAGTTACAAAGTGTGTGTCCCAGGTGGTCTAGTGGTTAGGATTCGGCGCTCTCACCGCCGCGGCCGGGGTTCGATTCCCCGTCTGGGAAATACAATTTTATTTCAGGTTTCCCATCTCTCACAATGTGCAATTGATTGGAGGAGAAGAAAAAGGTTTTTTGTGAGGATGTGTAGCTTCAGCTACAGTATTGCTATGGCACGATAGCATATTGAGCCAAAATTGTGAAAACAGTCCATCACATCAATGAAAACTGACTTAGCAAACAAAAATGAGTGCAGTAGTCATCTCCCAAGTGCCAAGTTGTCGTAAAATCAAACTTCCAGAATAAAGATTAGCAGAGCATGGATTTGATCCACGGACCTCTGGGTTATGGGTCTAGCACGCTTCCACTGTGCCACTCTGCTCCTACAAGCCTTCTCAAGGTAAAGTCACTGGCAGGGATGTCGATAATAGACCACTGTTGATGATATACCTCCATCACGATATGCAGACATATCAGCAGGAACTCAGTGGACTGAGAAAGCTTATCTGTCCTCGTTAGTATAGTGGTGAGTATCCCCGCCTGTCACGCGGGAGACCGGGGTTCAATTCCCCGACGGGGAGTGTTTTTGTAAAATCTGCAACAGGCAAGGTGGAAAGAGAATAGTTTCAAATGACATGACTGAATTTCACATCAAAGCTATCAAATGTAAGAAACTGTACAAAGGAACCTAGTATTTAAAGAAAGCCAGGTGAAACTTACAAGATCCAGTATTATTGAGGTTGTAACTGTGCTGCTGTTGCTGCTGCTGCTGGGAAGTGGTGAGTAACTTTCACAGATTTCGTTTGGAGTGCTAATGCAAACCGACACTTCCTGTTTTGGCTACTTATCAAAAAGAACACAACAGACAAGCTGTCATGTCTGTTCCCGCGAGCCGGATTTGAACCAGCGACCTAAGGATGTCTTATTCAACCGCCTACATTCCTCCGCTCTACCAACTGAGCTATCACGGGAATCACATTTAAGCTAGAATAGTCCACTGAATAGAAATAAATTGTGGCATTATGACTTCCACATTGATCTGCCATGGAATGCATTGGGCAGTCTGTGAACAAACGTGCTAAAAGAGGAACACTCCGTGATTTTCCGCTAAACAATTTTTTTGTCCCAGCAGCCTGGTTAGCTCAGTCGGTAGAGCATGCGAATCTTAAGCAGCTAACTCAAACTGAGACATCTCAGGGTTGTGGGTTTACAGAGCAGGAGACGAAAAGACAGCACTCTGCAAGTTTTGTTACAGTGACTGTAGTCCACAAACTGGACCAGTTACAAAGTGTGTGTCCCAGGTGGTCTAGTGGTTAGGATTCGGCGCTCTCACCGCCGCGGCCGGGGTTCGATTCCCCGTCTGGGAAATACAATTTTATTTCAGGTTTCCCATCTCTCACAATGTGCAATTGATTGGAGGAGAAGAAAAAGGTTTTTTGTGAGGATGTGTAGCTTCAGCTACAGTATTGCTATGGCACGATAGCATATTGAGCCAAAATTGTGAAAACAGTCCATCACATCAATGAAAACTGACTTAGCAAACAAAAATGAGTGCAGTAGTCATCTCCCAAGTGCCAAGTTGTCGTAAAATCAAACTTCCAGAATAAAGATTAGCAGAGCATGGATTTGATCCACGGACCTCTGGGTTATGGGTCTAGCACGCTTCCACTGTGCCACTCTGCTCCTACAAGCCTTCTCAAGGTAAAGTCACTGGCAGGGATGTCGATAATAGACCACTGTTGATGATATACCTCCATCACGATATGCAGACATATCAGCAGGAACTCAGTGGACTGAGAAAGCTTATCTGTCCTCGTTAGTATAGTGTATCCCCGCCTGTCACGCGGGAGACCGGGGTTCAATTCCCCGACGGGGAGTGTTTTTGTAAAATCTGCAACAGGCAAGGTGGAAAGAGAATAGTTTCAAATGACATGACTGAATTTCACATCAAAGCTATCAAACGTAAGAAACTGTACAAAGGAACCTAGTATTTAAAGAAAGCCAGGTGAAACTTACAAGATCCAGTATTATTGAGGTTGTAACTGTGCTGCTGTTGCTGCTGCTGCTGGGAAGTGGTGAGTAACTTTCACAGATTTCGTTTGGAGTGCTAATGCAAACCGACACTTCCTGTTTTGGCTACTTATCAAAAAGAACACAACAGACAAGCTGTCATGTCTGTTCCCGCGAGCCGGATTTGAACCAGCGACCTAAGGATGTCTTATTCAACCGCCTACATTCCTCCGCTCTACCAACTGAGCTATCACGGGAATCACATTTAAGCTAGAATAGTCCACTGAATAGAAATAAATTGTGGCATTATGACTTCCACATTGATCTGCCATGGAATGCATTGGGCAGTCTGTGAACAAACGTGCTAAAAGAGGAACACTCCGTGATTTTCCGCTAAACAATTTTTTTGTCCCAGCAGCCTGGTTAGCTCAGTCGGTAGAGCATGCGAATCTTAAGCAGCTAACTCAAACTGAGACATCTCAGGGTTGTGGGTTTACAGAGCAGGAGACGAAAAGACAGCACTCTGCAAGTTTTGTTACAGTGACTGTAGTCCACAAACTGGACCAGTTACAAAGTGTGTGTCCCAGGTGGTCTAGTGGTTAGGATTCGGCGCTCTCACCGCCGCGGCCGGGGTTCGATTCCCCGTCTGGGAAATACAATTTTATTTCAGGTTTCCCATCTCTCACAATGTGCAATTGATTGGAGGAGAAGAAAAAGGTTTTTTGTGAGGATGTGTAGCTTCAGCTACAGTATTGCTATGGCACGATAGCATATTGAGCCAAAATTGTGAAAACAGTCCATCACATCAATGAAAACTGACTTAGCAAACAAAAATGAGTGCAGTAGTCATCTCCCAAGTGCCAAGTTGTCGTAAAATCAAACTTCCAGAATAAAGATTAGCAGAGCATGGATTTGATCCACGGACCTCTGGGTTATGGGTCTAGCACGCTTCCACTGTGCCACTCTGCTCCTACAAGCCTTCTCAAGGTAAAGTCACTGGCAGGGATGTCGATAATAGACCACTGTTGATGATATACCTCCATCACGATATGCAGACATATCAGCAGGAACTCAGTGGACTGAGAAAGCTTATCTGTCCTCGTTAGTATAGTGTATCCCCGCCTGTCACGCGGGAGACCGGGGTTCAATTCCCCGACGGGGAGTGTTTTTGTAAAATCTGCAACAGGCAAGGTGGAAAGAGAATAGTTTCAAATGACATGACTGAATTTCACATCAAAGCTATCAAACGTAAGAAACTGTACAAAGGAACCTAGTATTTAAAGAAAGCCAGGTGAAACTTACAAGATCCAGTATTATTGAGGTTGTAACTGTGCTGCTGTTGCTGCTGCTGCTGGGAAGTGGTGAGTAACTTTCACAGATTTCGTTTGGAGTGCTAATGCAAACCGACACTTCCTGTTTTGGCTACTTATCAAAAAGAACACAACAGACAAGCTGTCATGTCTGTTCCCGCGAGCCGGATTTGAACCAGCGACCTAAGGATGTCTTATTCAACCGCCTACATTCCTCCGCTCTACCAACTGAGCTATCACGGGAATCACATTTAAGCTAGAATAGTCCACTGAATAGAAATAAATTGTGGCATTATGACTTCCACATTGATCTGCCATGGAATGCATTGGGCAGTCTGTGAACAAACGTGCTAAAAGAGGAACACTCCGTGATTTTCCGCTAAACAATTTTTTTGTCCCAGCAGCCTGGTTAGCTCAGTCGGTAGAGCATGCGAATCTTAAGCAGCTAACTCAAACTGAGACATCTCAGGGTTGTGGGTTTACAGAGCAGGAGACGAAAAGACAGCACTCTGCAAGTTTTGTTACAGTGACTGTAGTCCACAAACTGGACCAGTTACAAAGTGTGTGTCCCAGGTGGTCTAGTGGTTAGGATTCGGCGCTCTCACCGCCGCGGCCGGGGTTCGATTCCCCGTCTGGGAAATACAATTTTATTTCAGGTTTCCCATCTCTCACAATGTGCAATTGATTGGAGGAGAAGAAAAAGGTTTTTTGTGAGGATGTGTAGCTTCAGCTACAGTATTGCTATGGCACGATAGCATATTGAGCCAAAATTGTGAAAACAGTCCATCACATCAATGAAAACTGACTTAGCAAACAAAAATGAGTGCAGTAGTCATCTCCCAAGTGCCAAGTTGTCGTAAAATCAAACTTCCAGAATAAAGATTAGCAGAGCATGGATTTGATCCACGGACCTCTGGGTTATGGGTCTAGCACGCTTCCACTGTGCCACTCTGCTCCTACAAGCCTTCTCAAGGTAAAGTCACTGGCAGGGATGTCGATAATAGACCACTGTTGATGATATACCTCCATCACGATATGCAGACATATCAGCAGGAACTCAGTGGACTGAGAAAGCTTATCTGTCCTCGTTAGTATAGTGTATCCCCGCCTGTCACGCGGGAGACCGGGGTTCAATTCCCCGACGGGGAGTGTTTTTGTAAAATCTGCAACAGGCAAGGTGGAAAGAGAATAGTTTCAAATGACATGACTGAATTTCACATCAAAGCTATCAAACGTAAGAAACTGTACAAAGGAACCTAGTATTTAAAGAAAGCCAGGTGAAACTTACAAGATCCAGTATTATTGAGGTTGTAACTGTGCTGCTGTTGCTGCTGCTGCTGGGAAGTGGTGAGTAACTTTCACAGATTTTGTTTGGAGTGCTAATGCAAACCGACACTTCCTGTTTTGGCTACTTATCAAAAAGAACACAACAGACAAGCTGTCATGTCTGTTCCCGCGAGCCGGATTTGAACCAGCGACCTAAGGATGTCTAATTCAACCGCCTACAGTCCTCCGCTCTACCAACTGAGCTATCACGGGAATCACATTTAAGCTAGAATAGTCCACTGAATAGAAATAAATTGTGGCATTATGACTTTCACATTGATCTGCCATGGAATGCATCGGGCAGTCTGTGAACCAACGTGCTAAAAGAGGAACACTCCGTGCTTTCCCGCTAAACAATTTTTTTGTCCCAGCAGCCTGGTTAGCTCAGTCGGTAGAGCATGCGAATCTTAAGCAGCTAACTCAAACTGAGACATCTCAGGGTTGTGGGTTTACAGAGCAGGAGACGAAAAGACAGCACTCTGCAAGTTTTGTTACAGTGACTGTAGTCCACAAACTGGACCAGTTACAAAGTGTGTGTCCCAGGTGGTCTAGTGGTTAGGATTCGGCGCTCTCACCGCCGCGGCCGGGGTTCGATTCCCCGTCTGGGAAATACAATTTTATTTTAGGTTTCCCATCTCTCACAATGGCAATTGATTGGAGGAGAAGAAAAAGGTTTTTTGTGAGGATGTGTAGCTTCAGCTACAGTATTGCTATGGCACGATAGCATATTGAGCCAAAATTGTGAAAACAGTCCATCACATCAATGAAAACTGACTTAGCAAACAAAAATGAGTGCAGTAGTCATCTCCCAAGTGCCAAGTTGTCGTAAAATCAAACTTCCAGAATAAAGATTAGCAGAGCATGGATTTGATCCACGGACCTCTGGGTTATGGGTCTAGCACGCTTCCACTGTGCCACTCTGCTCCTACAAGCCTTCTCAAGGTAAAGTCACTGGCAGGGATGTCGATAATAGACCACTGTTGATGATATACCTCCATCACGATATGCAGACATATCAGCAGGAACTCAGTGGACTGAGAAAGCTTATCTGTCCTCGTTAGTATAGTGTATCCCCGCCTGTCACGCGGGAGACCGGGGTTCAATTCCCCGACGGGGAGTGTTTTTGTAAAATCTGCAACAGGCAAGGTGGAAAGAGAATAGTTTCAAATGACATGACTGAATTTCACATCAAAGCTATCAAACGTAAGAAACTGTACAAAGGAACCTAGTATTTAAAGAAAGCCAGGTGAAACTTACAAGATCCAGTATTATTGAGGTTGTAACTGTGCTGCTGTTGCTGCTGCTGCTGGGAAGTGGTGAGTAACTTTCACAGATTTCTTTTGGAGTGCTAATGCAAACCGACACTTCCTGTTTTGGCTACTTATCAAAAAGAACACAACAGACAAGCTGTCATGTCTGTTCCCGCCAGCCGGATTTGAACCAGCGACCTAAGGATGTCTAATTCAACCGCCTACAGTCCTCCGCTCTACCAACTGAGCTATCACGGGAATCACATTTAAGCTAGAATAGTCCACTGAATAGAAATAAATTGTGGCATTATGACTTCCACATTGATCTGCCATGGAATGCATCGGGCAGTCTGTGAACCAACGTGCTAAAAGAGGAACACTCCGTGCTTTCCCGCTAAACAATTTTTTTGTCCCAGCAGCCTGGTTAGCTCAGTCGGTAGAGCATGCGAATCGTAAGCAGCTAACTCAAACTGAGACATCTCAGGGTTGTGGGTTTACAGAGCAGGAGACGAAAAGACAGCACTCTGCAAGTTTTGTTACAGTGACTGTAGTCCACAAACTGGACCAGTTACAAAGTGTGTGTCCCAGGTGGTCTAGTGGTTAGGATTCGGCGCTCTCACCGCCGCGGCCGGGGTTCGATTCCCCGTCTGGGAAATACAATTTTATTTCAGGTTTCCCATCTCTCACAATGTGCAATTGATTGGAGGAGAAGAAAAAGGTTTTTTGTGAGGATGTGTAGCTTCAGCTACAGTATTGCTATGGCACGATAGCATATTGAGCCAAAATTGTGAAAACAGTCCATCACATCAATGAAAACTGACTTAGCAAACAAAAATGAGTGCAGTAGTCATCTCCCAAGTGCCAAGTTGTCGTAAAATCAAACTTCCAGAATAAAGATTAGCAGAGCATGGATTTGATCCACGGACCTCTGGGTTATGGGTCTAGCACGCTTCCACTGTGCCACTCTGCTCCTACAAGCCTTCTCAAGGTAAAGTCACTGGCAGGGATGTCGATAATAGACCACTGTTGATGATATACCTCCATCACGATATGCAGACATATCAGCAGGAACTCAGTGGACTGAGAAAGCTTATCTGTCCTCGTTAGTATAGTGTATCCCCGCCTGTCACGCGGGAGACCGGGGTTCAATTCCCCGACGGGGAGTGTTTTTGTAAAATCTGCAACAGGCAAGGTGGAAAGAGAATAGTTTCAAATGACATGACTGAATTTCACATCAAAGCTATCAAACGTAAGAAACTGTACAAAGGAACCTAGTATTTAAAGAAAGCCAGGTGAAACTTACAAGATCCAGTATTATTGAGGTTGTAACTGTGCTGCTGTTGCTGCTGCTGCTGGGAAGTGGTGAGTAACTTTCACAGATTTCGTTTGGAGTGCTAATGCAAACCGACACTTCCTGTTTTGGCTACTTATCAAAAAGAACACAACAGACAAGCTGTCATGTCTGTTCCCGCGAGCCGGATTTGAACCAGCGACCTAAGGATGTCTAATTCAACCGCCTACAGTCCTCCGCTCTACCAACTGAGCTATCACGGGAATCACATTTAAGCTAGAATAGTCCACTGAATAGAAATAAATTGTGGCATTATGACTTCCACATTGATCTGCCATGGAATGCATCGGGCAGTCTGTGAACCAACGTGCTAAAAGAAGAACACTCCGTGCTTTCCCGCTAAACAATTTTTTTGTCCCAGCAGCCTGGTTAGCTCAGTCGGTAGAGCATGCGAATCTTAAGCAGCTAACTCAAACTGAGACATCTCAGGGTTGTGGGTTTACAGAGCAGGAGACGAAAAGACAGCACTCTGCAAGTTTTGTTACAGTGACTGTAGTCCACAAACTGGACCAGTTACAAAGTGTGTGTCCCAGGTGGTCTAGTGGTTAGGATTCGGCGCTCTCACCGCCGCGGCCGGGGTTCGATTCCCCGTCTGGGAAATACAATTTTATTTCAGGTTTCCCATCTCTCACAATGTGCAATTGATTGGAGGAGAAGAAAAAGGTTTTTTGTGAGGATGTGTAGCTTCAGCTACAGTATTGCTATGGCACGATAGCATATTGAGCCAAAATTGTGAAAACAGTCCATCACATCAATGAAAACTGACTTAGCAAACAAAAATGAGTGCAGTGGTCATCTCCCAAGTGCCAAGTTGTCGTAAAATCAAACTTCCAGAATAAAGATTAGCAGAGCATGGATTTGATCCACGGACCTCTGGGTTATGGGTCTAGCACGCTTCCACTGTGCCACTCTGCTCCTACAAGCCTTCTCAAGGTAAAGTCACTGGCAGGGATGTCGATAATAGACCACTGTTGATGATATACCTCCATCACGATATGCAGACATATCAGCAGGAACTCAGTGGACTGAGAAAGCTTATCTGTCCTCGTTAGTATAGTGGTGAGTATCCCCGCCTGTCACGCGGGAGACCGGGGTTCAATTCCCCGACGGGGAGTGTTTTTGTAAAATCTGCAACAGGCAAGGTGGAAAGAGAATAGTTTCAAATGACATGACTGAATTTCACATCAAAGCTATCAAACGTAAGAAACTGTACAAAGGAACCTAGTATTTAAAGAAAGCCAGGTGAAACTTACAAGATCCAGTATTATTGAGGTTGTAACTGTGCTGCTGTTGCTGCTGCTGCTGGGAAGTGGTGAGTAACTTTCACAGATTTCGTTTGGAGTGCTAATGCAAACCGACACTTCCTGTTTTGGCTACTTATCAAAAAGAACACAACAGACAAGCGGTCATGTCTGTTCCCGCGAGCCGGATTTGAACCAGCGACCTAAGGATGTCTAATTCAACCGCTTACATTACTCCGCTCTACCAACTGAGCTATCACGGGAATCACATTTAAGCTAGTATAGTCCACTGAATAGAAATAAATTGTGGCATTATGACTTTCACATTGATCTGCCATGGAATGCATCGGGCAACGTGCTAAAAGAGGAACACTCCGTGCTTTCCCGCTAAACAATTTTTTTGTCCCAGCAGCCTGGTTAGCTCAGTCGGTAGAGCATGCGAATCTTAAGCAGCTAACTCAAACTGAGACATCTCAGGGTTGTGGGTTTACAGAGCAGGAGACGAAAAGACAGCACTCTGCAAGTTTTGTTACAGTGACTGTAGTCCACAAACTGGACCAGTTACAAAGTGTGTGTCCCAGGTGGTCTAGTGGTTAGGATTCGGCGCTCTCACCGCCGCGGCCGGGGTTCGATTCCCCGTCTGGGAAATACAATTTTATTTTAGGTTTCCCAACTCTCACAATGGCAATTGATTGGAGGAGAAGAAAAAGGTTTTTTGTGAGGATGTGTAGCTTCAGCTACAGTATTGCTATGGCACGATAGCATATTGAGCCAAAATTGTGAAAACAGTCCATCACATCAATGAAAACTGACTTAGCAAACAAAAATGAGTGCAGTAGTCATCTCCCAAGTGCCAAGTTGTCGTAAAATCAAACTTCCAGAATAAAGATTAGCAGAGCATGGATTTGATCCACGGACCTCTGGGTTATGGGTCTAGCACGCTTCCACTGTGCCACTCTGCTCCTACAAGCCTTCTCAAGGTAAAGTCACTGGCAGGGATGTCGATAATAGACCACTGTTGATGATATACCTCCATCACGATATGCAGACATATCAGCAGGAACTCAGTGGACTGAGAAAGCTTATCTGTCCTCGTTAGTATAGTGGTGAGTATCCCCGCCTATCACGCGGGAGACCGGGGTTCAATTCCCCGACGGGGAGTGTTTTTGTAAAATCTGCAACAGGCAAGGTGGAAAGAGAATAGTTTCAAATGACATGACTGAATTTCACATCAAAGCTATCTGTAACTGTGCTGCTGTTGCTGCTGCTGCTGGGAAGTGGTGAGTAACTTTCACAGATTTCGTTTGGAGTGCTAATGCAAACCGACACTTCCTGTTTTGGCTACTTATCAAAAAGAACACAACAGACAAGCTGTCATGTCTGTTCCCGCGAGCCGGATTTGAACCAGCGACCTAAGGATGTCTAATTCAACCGCCTACAGTCCTCCGCTCTACCAACTGAGCTATCACGGGAATCACATTTAAGCTAGAATAGTCCACTGAATAGAAATAAATTGTGGCATTATGACTTCCACATTGATCTGCCATGGAATGCATCGTGCAGTCTGTGAACCAACGTGCTAAAAGAGGAACACTCCGTGCTTTCCTGCTAAACAATTTTTTTGTCCCAGCAGCCTGGTTAGCTCAGTCGGTAGAGCATGCGAATCTTAAGCAGCTAACTCAAACTGAGACATCTCAGGGTTGTGGGTTTACAGAGCAGGAGACGAAAAGACAGCACTCTGCAAGTTTTGTTACAGTGACTGTAGTCCACAAACTGGACCAGTTACAAAGTGTGTGTCCCAGGTGGTCTAGTGGTTAGGATTCGGCGCTCTCACCGCCGCGGCCGGGGTTCGATTCCCCGTCTGGGAAATACAATTTTATTTTAGGTTTCCCAACTCTCACAATGGCAATTGATTGGAGGAGAAGAAAAAGGTTTTTTGTGAGGATGTGTAGCTTCAGCTACAGTATTGCTATGGCACGATAGCATATTGAGCCAAAATTGTGAAAACAGTCCATCACATCAATGAAAACTGACTTAGCAAACAAAAATGAGTGCAGTAGTCATCTCCCAAGTGCCAAGTTGTCGTAAAATCAAACTTCCAGAATAAAGATTAGCAGAGCATGGATTTGATCCACCCACCTCTGGGTTATGGGTCTAGCACGCTTCCACTGTGCCACTCTGCTCCTACAAGCCTTCTCAAGGTAAAGTCACTGGCAGGGATGTCGATAATAGACCACTGTTGATGATATACCTCCATCACGATATGCAGACATATCAGCAGGAACTCAGTGGACTGAGAAAGCTTATCTGTCCTCGTTAGTATAGTGGTGAGTATCCCCGCCTGTCACGCGGGAGACCGGGGTTCAATTCCCCGACGGGGAGTGTTTTTGTAAAATCTGCAACAGGCAAGGTGGAAAGAGAATAGTTTCAAATGACATGACTGAATTTCACATCAAAGCTATCAAATGTAAGAAACTGTACAAAGGAACCTAGTATTTAAAGAAAGCCAGGTGAAACTTACAAGATCCAGTATTATTGAGGTTGTAACTGTGCTGCTGTTGCTGCTGCTGCTGGGAAGTGGTGAGTAACTTTCACAGATTTCGTTTGGAGTGCTAATGCAAACCGACACTTCCTGTTTTGGCTACTTATCAAAAAGAACACAACAGACAAGCTGTCATGTCTGTTCCCGCGAGCCGGATTTGAACCAGCGACCTAAGGATGTCTAATTCAACCGCCTACAGTCCTCCGCTCTACCAACTGAGCTATCACGGGAATCACATTTAAGCTAGAATAGTCCACTGAATAGAAATAAATTGTGGCATTATGACTTCCACATTGATCTGCCATGGAATGCATTGGGCAGTCTGTGAACAAACGTGCTAAAAGAGGAACACTCCGTGATTTTCCGCTAAACAATTTTTTTGTCCCAGCAGCCTGGTTAGCTCAGTCGGTAGAGCATGCGAATCTTAAGCAGCTAACTCAAACTGAGACATCTCAGGGTTGTGGGTTTACAGAGCAGGAGACGAAAAGACAGCACTCTGCAAGTTTTGTTACAGTGACTGTAGTCCACAAACTGGACCAGTTACAAAGTGTGTGTCCCAGGTGGTCTAGTGGTTAGGATTCGGCGCTCTCACCGCCGCGGCCGGGGTTCGATTCCCCGTCTGGGAAATACAATTTTATTTCAGGTTTCCCATCTCTCACAATGTGCAATTGATTGGAGGAGAAGAAAAAGGTTTTTTGTGAGGATGTGTAGCTTCAGCTACAGTATTGCTATGGCACGATAGCATATTGAGCCAAAATTGTGAAAACAGTCCATCACATCAATGAAAACTGACTTAGCAAACAAAAATGAGTGCAGTAGTCATCTCCCAAGTGCCAAGTTGTCGTAAAATCAAACTTCCAGAATAAAGATTAGCAGAGCATGGATTTGATCCACGGACCTCTGGGTTATGGGTCTAGCACGCTTCCACTGTGCCACTCTGCTCCTACAAGCCTTCTCAAGGTAAAGTCACTGGCAGGGATGTCGATAATAGACCACTGTTGATGATATACCTCCATCACGATATGCAGACATATCAGCAGGAACTCAGTGGACTGAGAAAGCTTATCTGTCCTCGTTAGTATAGTGGTGAGTATCCCCGCCTGTCACGCGGGAGACCGGGGTTCAATTCCCCGACGGGGAGTGTTTTTGTAAAATCTGCAACAGGCAAGGTGGAAAGAGAATAGTTTCAAATGACATGACTGAATTTCACATCAAAGCTATCAAACGTAAGAAACTGTACAAAGGAACCTAGTATTTAAAGAAAGCCAGGTGAAACTTACAAGATCCAGTATTATTGAGGTTGTAACTGTGCTGCTGTTGCTGCTGCTGCTGGGAAGTGGTGAGTAACTTTCACAGATTTCGTTTGGAGTGCTAATGCAAACCGACACTTCCTGTTTTGGCTACTTATCAAAAAGAACACAACAGACAAGCGGTCATGTCTGTTCCCGCGAGCCGGATTTGAACCAGCGACCTAAGGATGTCTAATTCAACCGCTTACATTACTCCGCTCTACCAACTGAGCTATCACGGGAATCACATTTAAGCTAGTATAGTCCACTGAATAGAAATAAATTGTGGCATTATGACTTTCACATTGATCTGCCATGGAATGCATCGGGCAACGTGCTAAAAGAGGAACACTCCGTGCTTTCCCGCTAAACAATTTTTTTGTCCCAGCAGCCTGGTTAGCTCAGTCGGTAGAGCATGCGAATCTTAAGCAGCTAACTCAAACTGAGACATCTCAGGGTTGTGGGTTTACAGAGCAGGAGACGAAAAGACAGCACTCTGCAAGTTTTGTTACAGTGACTGTAGTCCACAAACTGGACCAGTTACAAAGTGTGTGTCCCAGGTGGTCTAGTGGTTAGGATTCGGCGCTCTCACCGCCGCGGCCGGGGTTCGATTCCCCGTCTGGGAAATACAATTTTATTTTAGGTTTCCCAACTCTCACAATGGCAATTGATTGGAGGAGAAGAAAAAGGTTTTTTGTGAGGATGTGTAGCTTCAGCTACAGTATTGCTATGGCACGATAGCATATTGAGCCAAAATTGTGAAAACAGTCCATCACATCAATGAAAACTGACTTAGCAAACAAAAATGAGTGCAGTAGTCATCTCCCAAGTGCCAAGTTGTCGTAAAATCAAACTTCCAGAATAAAGATTAGCAGAGCATGGATTTGATCCACCCACCTCTGGGTTATGGGTCTAGCACGCTTCCACTGTGCCACTCTGCTCCTACAAGCCTTCTCAAGGTAAAGTCACTGGCAGGGATGTCGATAATAGACCACTGTTGATGATATACCTCCATCACGATATGCAGACATATCAGCAGGAACTCAGTGGACTGAGAAAGCTTATCTGTCCTCGTTAGTATAGTGGTGAGTATCCCCGCCTATCACGCGGGAGACCGGGGTTCAATTCCCCGACGGGGAGTGTTTTTGTAAAATCTGCAACAGGCAAGGTGGAAAGAGAATAGTTTCAAATGACATGACTGAATTTCACATCAAAGCTATCTGTAACTGTGCTGCTGTTGCTGCTGCTGCTGGGAAGTGGTGAGTAACTTTCACAGATTTCGTTTGGAGTGCTAATGCAAACCGACACTTCCTGTTTTGGCTACTTATCAAAAAGAACACAACAGACAAGCTGTCATGTCTGTTCCCGCGAGCCGGATTTGAACCAGCGACCTAAGGATGTCTAATTCAACCGCCTACAGTCCTCCGCTCTACCAACTGAGCTATCACGGGAATCACATTTAAGCTAGAATAGTCCACTGAATAGAAATAAATTGTGGCATTATGACTTCCACATTGATCTGCCATGGAATGCATCGTGCAGTCTGTGAACCAACGTGCTAAAAGAGGAACACTCCGTGCTTTCCTGCTAAACAATTTTTTTGTCCCAGCAGCCTGGTTAGCTCAGTCGGTAGAGCATGCGAATCTTAAGCAGCTAACTCAAACTGAGACATCTCAGGGTTGTGGGTTTACAGAGCAGGAGACGAAAAGACAGCACTCTGCAAGTTTTGTTACAGTGACTGTAGTCCACAAACTGGACCAGT